>CAJQZP010001427.1:8115000-8655000 GCA_907164705.1 Parnassius apollo | reverse complement strand
ACACGAACACGATGCACACATACATACCACCCTATTCTGTGCCGCTCGACGCTTGCTAAGAAATCAGCAGTACCTACCTACAAACTATAGATACCTAATATAGATTGCTTATTTTATTATGTTTCGTTTTCCCCGGGTGGTCATGCAGCGATCACTCAAGAGTTCACGACGCCGAAGCATGAACTGGAACAGTCATCGCAGTTTATATCCGTACTAGCTGTTGCCAGCGGCTTCAAACGCGTGAACTCGAAAATTATCCCACAGGAACGAAATACCTGAATAAACGGTATCAAATGTGTTATTCCAGACCAGGTATAACCTATCTCTGAGCTAAATATCATCCAGATCCCTTCAGCTGTGATTGAGTAACATACATCTATCCATCCAAACTTTCGCATTTATAATATTTAGATAATAATTGTAATTAGTTCTGCCTACCTATAAATTGTCTTCAAAAATACTTACCTGTCTTCTTACTTTGTTTTATATACACACAATATCACTAGATGTAAACACATGTTTTTATCAAGACAAGTGACCCGTCAAGACTGTTTCCTTAGTACCGACGTACTTAGGCAGGTAGGTAGGCGGTTTAGATTTTAGTTTCCACGACGCAGCGACAGTTTACCAAATTTTGTTGTATAGGTTGTGGGTATCTAGGTAATAACAGTAGGTAGACTACCTATCCACCGTGCACGCCGCGCAAGTGATTCTCGTCCCACCTGTCCGCGCAGTAACTTTTTTTTACGACCGCGCGAGACTGTCGCAACAAAAACGATTACTACCGTAAAACTAAATAGGTACCTACCTAACATTCAAATAAAAATATTCTCAAAAAGCTCAACGAATTCAGAATTTAATTTTGTTAAAAGAAAATTGGTCAAATAAAAAATAAAGGATGAAAATAAAGCATATGGGAATATAAAAATAAATCGTATTTATTTGTTACTTATTTCGAGTTTTACAAGAAAAGTATAATATTTACTGGAGACAATTATTTTATTATTATAATAGTACACGATATTCCCTTTAAAATGACACCAATATGAATAATATCTTATATCTATATCTACAAATAAATAAAATTGAAGTGTCTGTTTGTAATGTTAAAATAACAGCTTTTTATTAAATGCATATGAAAGTACTATTTTTGTCTGTCTGTCGGTCTGTCTGTCTGCCTGTTTGTTCCAGCTAATCTCCGAAACAGCTGGATCTATTTTGACGGGACTTTCACTGGCAGATAGCTGATGATATAAGGAATAACTTGAACTACTTTTCTTTTAGAAAAAGAATTAGGGTTCCGCGCAAAAAAATTAAAAACCCATGAAATCCATATTCCACGCGGGCGAGATCGCGGGGAAAAACTAGTACTCAATATAGATAAATGTATACTTATTTTTATTTATTTATTATTTTAATAAATAAATAAAAATAAGTATTAATAATTTCTAGACACATCTCAACAGATATTTCGTTTATAAATTGCTATCAATATTGAAGCATTCTTTTATATTTAGCATCCATTTAACACAAAGCTGATAGGAATACTTTTTAAACAACATAATATAATCAATAAACGATAATCGCGTATAGTGAATTTCGAGGTAAATTATTATATGTAAAATTTCAAACACAAAACACATTTTTACTCTGCTATCTTCAGCGCTGTACACGAACGGAACGATGTCGTTGAGAGCCGTGGTAGCTCACATGGTTAGCGCTCGTTATAGGTATCACAGTACGGGAGCAACCCGGGTTCGATCCCCACTGGCACCAATGAAATTGTTGCGTGTTGATTTATCTATCAGTTGGAAAGTCTGTTTTTCTGGGCCGTTTTGTTTTGTTACACTGACATCTCGCAAGTCACCTAGGGACCTAGGAGGTTGTCGGTTGCTTATTTTTAATTTTTCTTTAAAATTTTCTTTGGTAAAATAACATATTTATAAAAGTAAAAAAAAGTAAAGTTACAGCCTATATACGTCCCACTGCTGGGCACAGGCCTTCTCTAATTTCTGAGAGCGTTTTAAGGCAAGGAAATGTCCGCCACGCTGCCTCAATGCGTGTTGACGAACTTCACATTTCTTCGAAATATATATTTTTTAATTTCTCAGACATGCAGACCCGAGTTCGATCCCCGCCGGTACCAATGAAATTGTTAATTGCAATTGTGCTGATTTACCACGTGCTCGGCGGTGAAGGAAAACATATTGAGGAAACCTGCACGTCTGAGAATATAATTATAATCGAATGTAAATCAAATTGACATTGGTAAGTACAGATAAAATTAGCGGAACATTAATAAAATTTTGAGATCATTTTTTTTTTTCAAAATTTTATTTATATATTCCTCTATTTTTGTCTGTGCTTATATCAATTTGATTTAATCCAAAGTACAAGCAGGGGTCAATGTAGCGTAGTAATTTAGAGCGCAGGTATAGCTATAGTCATACGAACGTCACAGGCCGCAGCTGACTGAGTCTATATTAAAATAAAATTAGAATAAGCGCGCGTCACCGCGCATGCATGTGTGTGTAAGTGTCGTCCTCCCGCACCGCACCGGGGGGGAAACATTATTCAGTGAAGATGCACGATAATTCACATAAACACGCGCGCGTAAAAAAAATACGAAAAGGCCTTTGGAAGGAGGGGTTTTACGAAAAAACCACTGCATGAATCAATTACCAATAAAATTTATTGAATTCTTCGATAATTGAGCTGTGTCGGTACCGACTTTGTTTTGGAAATTTTACACTGCTTTTATTACTAATTTATGCCCAAAGTTGTGTTAAAATTGCCAATAAAAACGAATCTTTGGTAGCTCATAACTTTTTACTGAATTTTTATTTTACTATTCTGTTTCGGTACAGACAAAATTAATAATGAGACAAAACGATATCATGTTTAACTTTGGATGTACACTGTCAAACAGCGGAGTAAAACCCCTCCGAAATTTCTATGGAAATAATGTCGACTAGAGTCACCTTAAAATGAAATGCCAAAATTAACTCTCATATTGTCATATTGAAAACAATGCTGTCAATTAGTTATTAAATTTTCAATAAAAAGATTAAATATCTCGAATAACGTTACGTTGTCCATGTTAGTTGTAATTTTGTATCTGTTCATCCCTAATGGCAAAGTTAACTTCCGTTGGTAAAGTTGCCAGATTTAACTGTAAAATGAAAGTTTCTCCATCATGCGTATGGTATAAGATACTTTTGCCTTCCCCGTAAAGGAAAACATTAAAAAATACTTAGCGTTGTTTTAGAATTTTGCTTCTTTATATTGTGGTTCAAATAATGGTTTGAGGTCGATTTTGATACGTAATTGTGGCGGCATGTTTTTATTAAAAAAAATTTTTTATTGTGTAATAAATGTCAGCGCAAGAGAGCTTTTTCAAATATAAATAATGCATGTGAACCACTAGTGGAAACAATTGTAAGCTTCTTTCTGGTAATCCTAAATAAGTCTGTATTTATACTGCTCATTTATGATGGGTACTTGTACAATGACAACCCAAAGTTATTAAATCATTCAACCATAGTGTTACGGCCCTGAGTTACCCCGATAAAGGTCGATTGATCTAGAGCCCATCAGTAACCCAATTCCACGAGTAACTAGAGGATCGGGCCCAAAATGGCCTATGGATAATTAAATTATAACGGCTAGATGCGCAAACACAAAACTTGCCGAATTCCAGAAGTAGGGTCTACCACAAGGTGGCGTCAGGGGCAAGTAAATGGTAGTGTGTGTGTAGTGTAGGAAGGTGTGTAATGTAACCTGACGTCACCGATACAATCAGATAGCAGCACCACGTGCGTTGACCGCTCCACAAGACGCTCACCGCTATCGGAACTCAAGTCCAGCGTCACTTAGCACGAACTATAATCGCGCGCGATCTACACCCGGATCACAAAGTTCAGCGTTCCACACGAAAGCAAAATTCCTTCGTACAATTTAACTAATTTATTTTAACTTTAATTAACTACACAAGCCACTCGTCGGCGCAAATTAATAGCAATCTAAGTTAATTCAATAACTCAAAAATCAAAACGCAAAAAAGCCTCGTTGTCACGTATATTAACGACAAAATACAACAACACGGAGGCCGTCGATATGCGACGCAACAACTATTATGTAACGCCCGACGTCTAACCGGCACGGCCGTAGCCCTCGAAAGATTCTTGCCGACTGCGCTCGCTGGCAGCGCCGTATGCCCACAGCAAACACCCCCTCCCGCGCAACGCTAACCGGTTCCCCGCTCGAGACGCGCGTCTTGCACGCTTCAAATGCCACAACTTGGCGTAAACAAATAGATTCGGTCGTTCATTCGAATGCATATAACAAGTGGAGGGGATTGAAAGGAGGGAAGCTAATACGCAAAAGGAGAAAGTCATTCTGGTTCGAGGTTCAGACGAAGTAAGCCGTAAGCAATAAAGCGCAGAAGTGGTTGATATTTAATTATTGGAAGACTGAAAGTGTAAGTACGTGTGAACTTGTTTGCTATGATATTATGTATACCCTGTGATATTGTATTATTTTGTGGAAATATAAGATGTGATTGTGTGGAATATTTGTTCTTTCTTTTACGAATCCCTGTGTTTGAGCTGATGACAACACAATGTTACAGTGCTTCGATAGTGACAAAAATCTTAAGTTTTTTTCTAAAACATTTGGACTATTAGAGGTACTGTCGTCATCTATAGTTCCTAGTTATCTATAGATGACATTATTTAATCTTTAATTAGGATTTATATCGCCGATAGTCGCTAAAATTCTTTTTAAACTACTTCAAAAAGGATTAGATACTCAATTCGACTGTAATTTGTTTTTGTGTGTTACTTCTTAATTTTTTTCTACGTGAACCGATTTTGATGTTTTTTTTTTTTTCATTTGGAAGCTGTGTCATGTGGTCACAAATAAATTTGAACAAGATCTAACCGGTAGGTTTTGAGTTATTCTTAATAATGCGTATTGAATTAACTTAGCCTACATTGATGATGTTGTCATTTTATTTGCACTAAATTCGCTTGTTCTAATTTTTTAATTTTACCACTTGTTATAATTTTTTTGCGTATATTTATTTGTTATTGTGAGTGTATAGCTGCAACAAATGAGTAAGTTGTGGATTTATCAGGTCAGGGTCAACAAATTAATAGCCATGTTCAAAGACTTCTATATATACTACTTATACTGGCAATTTAGAATGAAACTGTGTCACAGGTGTGGATTAGATAGATGGTAAATATGCCTCGCTAATTACAGAGAATTGACCGTAAATCGGTGCGCAATGTATTTGGTCCACAGAACCCGTTTAGCTGTATACATAAAACTCGTTGGCCATGTTGCATAAATCTTGAGTGCATACTTTGATTTATTATTATTTATAATTAAGATTTTTGCCTTGGATGCTTGTCCTTTAAACCATGTCTTCATTTCATTCGAGATCTTCATTTTTATAGATTTTTATTTCACAATATGCTGATGCTTCACGTTGCAAAGTTTTTTGGGGGATATCGAAAAGAGCTCAGAGCGGTCAGTCGTTGACAACAGTCAATCAAGTTCACAAGCTACCTAAGCGATTAAAATAACTTGAGGTTTATATCAACATGGAAGCACTTTTTGCGTCGTTTTCTCTAATAGTTCACATGCACAGATACTTACCACACAAAATCGCATCACTTTTACGTATCAAAATCCACTTCAAACCATTATATAAACGATAAAATAGGAGCAACAATCCATCGACGGTCAGATTCCCGCCAAAACTCCTTTGATCTATTAATACCTCTTTGCTTGCAAAATAAGCTATTGTTTATGAATTATGATGATGAATATATTAGTACCTGAAGAGATTGCGACAGTCTCACAAAGTCCTGTTGCACCTTCTCGCTGTTGTCCAGCTCCTGCTGCAGCGCGTGCACACGAGCTCGCACCTCCACTACCTCTGTCTGGAGCCGTTTCTGTGGGAAGTATATATTATAATATTTTTATATAGGATAAGGTGGTAATAGGTGACAAACAAGCAGACACCTGATGGCAAGTGGTTACTGCGGCCCGTAGATATCTACACCTATCCTCGATTACGAATTAAAATGCACGTGCGTTGCCACCCGTGGGGACAAAGATGAAATGTCTCGTTGGAAACGTAAAAAAGGACACCGGTTCTCTACACTCACCATACGAAACACAGCAGCGTTAACTAGCCATTTGACGCAGGTATTCAATGAGAGCGCGGTCCCTTCCCGGTCGAGACGACCCATTCATGCTACATCTATACTACTAATATAGCTGCAACATGGCTCTATCACGTAAGAGATGAAAGCCGTTCCAAACAAGCTTGGGTCCTACGTGAACGAAGTTCAAATATGTCTTACTTTGAAGATTTAAACATTTGCTACTTATGTCAAAAAATCATATTTTTGCAGGACCCGGAGCATTATTTTTATTTTATGTTTTATTTGTAAGTTACGACGGCGGCACTGAAAATTTCGGGAATCAAGGAAGTGACCCAACATTACTATTTAAAAATGTATTTATTGCTTTTCGAAGTATTCTCCGCGAAATTTGACACATTTTTCCATACGATGGAACCAATCATTGAAGCAACCATTCCATTCGGAAGTTGGGTTCTCCAAAATGGCCGTTTTGTAGGCGTCCACAGCTTCTTCAGGTGATGAAAATCTCTGTCCACGCAATTTATTCCTTATTTTAGGGAAAGCATAGAAATCATTAGTCTAATAATTCTATGTTTTCTTGCTCTAAAAACTCTTTCGTTCTGTGTGCGGTGTGAGAACTCGCATTGTCGTGATGGAGGATGATGCGGCGGTTGCAGTTCTCTTTACGGAGTTCAGAAACGACCTGTGGCAAACAAATGCTAGCATACCATTCTGCATTAACCGTTATTTGTCCCTCAAGAGGAATAGTCGTAACATGGCCGGTTTTGGAGACAAACGTGGCCACCATTTTTTTGCAACACTCCGTGAACGAACAATTTTTGTTGGCTTTAACTCATTTTCGAACACCCAAACTCGTGACTGGTTTTTTGTTTCGGGTTCGTACGCGTATATCCAGGATTCGTCACCTGATACGCTGTTGTATACAGTATTTGAGGATACTGCGTGGAATCCTTCGAGAGTTCTGACGCACCAAGTAACGCGAGCCGCTTTTTGCTCTTCACAGAGCGAATGCGGTATCCATCGGGAAAACAACTTTTTTAATTCTAATTGTTCATGCAAGATTATTTGTATTTGACTCATGCCAATGTCTAAAGTTGCCTAAATTTCACGGTATGTCACATGTCGATCTTCCTCAATCAGCTCACGCACAGCATCAACGTTTTCTTGGGTGACTGCAGTTTTTGGACGACCTTGACGGGGATCATCACTGAGCTTGACACGTCCACGTTGAAATTCAGCAAACCAGCGATAAATCGTGGTTTTGGATGGGACTTCATCACCAATTGCAGAAATCATCCGGTCAACACACTGTTTTTGTGTTAAACCACTTCGAAAGTCATAATAAATCATCGCTCTAGAATTTTCTCGAGTCAATTCCATTTTCTCAACGACTAAACAAGTTTGACAAAACCTTGTGACAAGACCGAGGATCTTTTTTTAAATAAATTAATATCATCACCAAATGCAGAAATCATCCGGTCAACCACTGAAGTAATATGTACTTAAGTACTAGAACAGCTATCTCAAACAAAAAATGTGCGCTACTCTGTGTTCGCGCGGTTGTTTTTTTATCATAGAATAAACATAAGTAGAATGACCCGTAGGTAATAGTAGATTAGTTAGATTGTATTGTTAAATAGGTAAATTATATCGAGAACAATATTTAAATTTTGTCATTTATTTTGTATATTATATTTGCTTATTTAATATAATATTACATATTATATCACAATTACATTTTAATAATATTTTTATCTGAATTATTTATAAAATGTATTAAGTCAAATATAAAAACAGCTACTTAAATGTATGTTTATGTAGTGCAACAACTTACTGACATACTTTAATCCGAGAGAAAAGCCAAGGGTTGACCCTGTTAAATAAATCCACGAAAGAAAAATACGAAATCTATTCAGCCACAATGCCAAATGCGTACAACAAGTTGAAACTCGAAGTTTCCAAGTTAAGTCTCCTTCGGAACGAGCAATGATCAACGTCCATACAGCTTATTCAGTTTTTTTTTTCGTTAAATAAAAACCTAATAAATCGTTTTTCTAAATAGATTTCTTTTATTCTATATTAATATCTACAGATTCGCCTCAATGTCTAAATGTTATGATTTTAATAAATATTTATATAGATCAAGTTTGAAGATACCGTAGACACGTTGAGAATTAAAATATCCTTCATTATGTATTGTCATATACAAAATACAGAAACATATTGAAAAACGCTTCGTTTCTGCTATTGTAAAAGCATTCACTTTCGTTTTCAGTTTTAAAAATGTTTCTTTATTGTCCCATATACCATTTATTTATACTTATAAATTATCGTTTTATTATCTACATATTTTAGTATAACTGTTACGATGACAAGCACCCAATCTCATACATCTCCATTGCGAATTTTACATGGTTGGGCCATGTTGCAATTTATTTATTTACATTTTTGTCGCTAAAATACACTTACTTCCACATTTTATTGTTATTAAATCTTTCTTAATAATAATTCATTATATACAGCCCACCAAAAGTTCATCCAGCTGGAAATATGCCTTACCTCATATATTGTTACAGCCCATCAAGATATTTTTATTTATATATAACATTTGCCATAGTAGGTACGCTTAGCAGGCAGTTTGGCAACCGCAGATTTTATTTTAGAAGACACTATTGCTCATCTTCTGTTTCATTTTTCCTTATCGCCATTTACGACACCCATGGGATGATATTGGAAAGTGGATTCACTTACGCTACTATTACACGGCATTTTTAACTACAGTGAAACCTGCTTAAGTGGGCCCTGGATATGTAGTAACCTCTGTTAATGATAGCTACAATGACGTCCAGACACTTTTGCATTGAAATACCTCTGCTACAGGAAATTTCCAAACCTTATTAACTAAGATTAGATTTTATACATTTATTCGATGTTTTCTTCTATAATTGGGACTTCGTGGCTCTATAACCCGTATAAGTGAGACAATTTATCGGGTTTAGACAAGTTGTGACACCCTTGTTTACAATTTGTCAAATAAGTCAAAGGCGCCCCTTGCCACGCTATCCGTGGATTTCTGCAACAGCAGGGGACTTCGTTCAAATCTTAACGCCGTCCACTACCATCTGGAATCGGCGAAGCCGGCCTTGCTCTTTCTAACCGAGACACATGTGTCCTTTACATCTGATACTTCATTATCTCTCGTAACCGGGGTACAGATTAGAACACTCTTTTGTGTCCCGGGCTGGAGTTTGCGTGTACGTCAGAGAGGACATCTGTTTTTCGACGCCTCGGCAGCCTTGAACGTACGATACGGTACGGACTTGTCCATCTTATAGCTACAACCATCCCCGTGTCTACGGGTGCCTATATAGGTCCCGTAGCGGTAATGCCGACACAGACCGACTGATCGACCACGTACAGATGGCTGCAGACTCCGTGCTACAACAGGTCCCATTCGCAGAGATCGTGATACTTGGTGATTTTAATGCACACCATGCTGAATGGCTTGGTTCTCGTTTAACCGATCATGCGGGTAGATCTGTTTATGACTTTGCCTTGGCATATGGTCTGACACAGCTGGTTACCTCGTCTACGCGGATCCCAGATGTGGAAGATCATGTACCTTCCCTGTAAACGGTACATCTCGAACTTTTATACTGCGACCCTCTATAAATAAGACAGCTGTCATTTTAAACTGCCTATTTGGGAAACTGGGTAGATGAAAAGCGTCTGTGATAAAAAAGATTGAGATTTTTTTATATAGAAGAGGGGGCAAACAAACACACGGCTCACCTGATGGACAGTGACTACCGCCGCCCATGAACAACTGCAACACCAGGGGTATTGCAGGTGCGTTGCCAGCCTTTTAGAAAGGAGTAAGCTCTTTTCTTGAAGGTCCCTAAATCGTATCTGTCCGGAAAAATCACCGGTGATAAACAATTCCACAGAGAAGTTGTACATGGAAGAAAACTCCTAGTAAAACGCACAGTGGTGGACCGCCAAGCATCCAGATGGTGTTGATGATATCGTGAATGTTGACGCAATGTGCTTCATAAAATTTGACGGCTGGGATTAATCTGAACAATTCCTCAGAGCACTCTCCGTGGTAGATGCGATCCTAGATAATCAGGTTTCACTGTATATTATGAACACAATATATCATATTAATGAGTGGTAAATCAAACCACTTCTAGACATGGACCTCATAGACCTCTTATAGTAAAAAGTGTTAACATTCACCTTATCTTCAAGCAGCTTTTCTATCATATCATTAGACTGCCGTAGTTTGTCTCCAAGCTCCTTCATTTGTTCGCGTTCCGTCTGCAACCGGTCCAGCTCCTCTCTGCAATCACAAACATTTGTATAATAAGCGTGAGTGTGAAACACATTTTTACTAGATGTATGTATATGTATGTTTAATATTTCTTTGTTAAGTTTAACATAGTTATAGTTTGTTAAGTTAAAGTTAAGTTATTAATTATAATGGGGATAGTGCATGCAATTGAGGAAGTGCGGGACATGCTAAACTAAAACTAAACTAAGACACATTTTTTTTATTTTATAACGCGGATCTAAGCTGATTAATTTATATAATTTATTTAATATTTTTAATATACTGTTATTAATTAATTTTAATTTTTTACCTTCTTAAAAAAATAGGGTGTTACAGGTGAACGGAATAGATGGCCTTGATATTTTTATATTACAGTGTACCCCCGGTAATCCGACAAAAATTTTGCAAGGCTGTGTCTGACTATCGAATTCGTCGAATTATAGAGTCTGCCTAAGACCCATATAGTCCGGATTTTTTTTACAAAAGAGCACCTTGTTGTCCGACAAATTACAGACGCAGTGATAAGATTCTATATGTTATATATGTATATGTACTCTGAAGTACAAAACATACTTCATTATGTACGTCAAATTTAGTAAATTAAATAACACAATAGGGAGCTTACGTTTTATTATAAAATTAAAGTCATTAAAGCTATAGAACTTACAAAAAATATGCAATGACTTTACATTAGGAAATAATTGTGTACAAACAAATGTACATACTAAAATATTCAAAAATTATGAATCAATCAATTTAAGAAGCATCAATTTTTAAGAGCGTTATCAAGAAGCAATAACGCTTTTTGAGGAAAATTATGATCTTTCAACCAATTTCAGAATCAAATTTTTAAATCAGAATGCAGAATCAAAACAATACCCTACTTACAAGTTATAACTTGTTCAATCATGCGAAGATTGCCAATAAAATATTCAATAATAAATAGTCGGATTACAGGGGGTGCCCGATTCGACAGGGGCCGGATTACCGGGGGTCCACTGTATTATGAAATTGATATATCAATAAATACTACTACTTGGGTGAGTATTATTTTAAATTCGATAGTTTTTGATTGATTTAGTTATTTAGTCCAACATTTTTGTTTTTATTTTTTTATTACCGAAAGTTTATTTTAAATTAGTAGAATTTATTGATAGATCAATTTTATACGATAATGTAATAGAAGAGGAGTTGATCGAGCAAGTAGATGAGTTTGTATATTTGGGCTGCGTATTTATGGGATTTTTATTGGGATGGGAGATATCATAAGGATATAGAACGACGAGTGAATGCGGGAAATAGAGTAAATGGGGCTCTGCACTCTATTGTGAAGAGTCAAAATATGTCGAAAAAGGCACGTATGGCAATTCACAATGCTGTGTTGGTCCCTACTTCAACGTATGGTAGTGAAAGTTGGGTGTGGCAGAAGAAGCACGAGAGTAGAATGAACGCAGTAGAAATGCGGTCGTTAAGGAGTATGTTAGGGCTGAATCTGAATGACAGGGTAAGAAATTGTGTAATAAGAGAAGAGTGTGGTTTGCCAGATGATGTTGTGACCAGGATTAAGAAAGGAATGCTTCGGTGGTTTGGTCATGTGGAAAGAATGAATGAGGAAAGAGTGACAAAGAAAATTTATGTTGCAGAAGTGAATGGCAGAGTCGGAAAGGGACGTCCTATGCGAAAATTAATCGACCAAATTGGCGATTTGTTGAAAACGGGCCAAATTAGGAGTACCCTTAACCGACGAGCATGTATGCGTAGGTGTATGAATGTGAAAGAGGCGAGAGAGGTGTGTCAGGATCGTGCAAAATGGAAGTCTGTAGTCTCTGCCTACCCCTCTGGGCGACAGGCGTGAGTGTTTATGTTATGTGTTATGTTAAAAAAATTGTAAAATATGAGTGCCATAGCTTCTATTCCGTTCACCTATTACACCATATTTTTTTACATACGGGTTGGCAAAGGCAGTTTTTAAGCTATTGCATAGTTTTTATCGCGGGTTTTGAGCGCGGCAACGGAATCAAGAAATTCCGTAACGAAAATAAACCTGAGACCCCAAAACCTAACATCGTCTAACGTCGTTTAAGTTCGGCAGACTTCGGCACGGTGTTTGTGTGCGTGCGAGTAGACGTATGCGTGTAGACTAGTTGTATGTATTGTAAGATAATAAAAATATTTTAAACAATAATATAGTTTATTACAAGAAGCATTTAACGAAAACACTGAACCCGCCTAAAAATGACTGGATCAACAGTGATATAATCACTGGGATTACCCAAAGGAACTACCTATGGTTGCAACACAAAAAAAATCAGGATGACAAGAGACTAGAACAAGAATACAAGCAAAAAAGAGACACAATAGCTAAACTGATACAAAATACGAAAAATTCCTACTACTATAAACTATTTACAAAATATACAAATAATCCTAAAAAGATGTGGGCTCTTATAAATAACCTAGCAAATAACAAAACAAAACAAAGTAGTGCTCCTCCAAAGCTCTTAATAGACTCTGAACTAATTAGCGACACAGATGAAGTTTGTGATATTTTTAACAAATATTTTTCTACTATAGGTTCTCTATTAGCAAACAAAATACCTAACAAATATCACGATAGTACTTTGAATCCTGATTTCATACAACAAAAAATAAACGATCATAAACTGTCTGCCTTTACCCCATGTAATGCAAATGAAATAAATAAAATTATTCACAACCTAAATCCCAATACTAGTAGTGGAATAGACAAAATCAGCACAAAAGTCCTAAAATGTTTGCAAGATCTAATCTCTGAAGGCCTGGCACATTCAATAAACAAACTTATGACTGACGGCGAATTTCCCGATACTTTGAAGGTTGCAAAAGTAACACCAATTTACAAATCCGGGCCCACAACTGACCCAGGAAACTATCGTCCTATTTCTGTACTACCAATATTGTCGAAAATCCTAGAAAAAGTAATACATAACCGATTATCAAGTTACCTGGATTCATTTAACTTTATATCTCCACGTCAGTACGGTTTTCGGTCAAAAAGCAATACAACTGCGGCAATAGTAGATTTAACAACAAAAATTAAAGAAAACCTGGATAAGAAAAGGATTGTTCTAGGCATTTACATCGACCTGAAAAAAGCCTTTTATACCGTAAGTCACCAGTTACTTTTAAAAAAGTTAGAGCACATTGGTATCACAGGTAGTGCCCTTAAAATGTTTGAGTCGTACCTAACAAATAGAGTACAGATAGTCAAAATAGATAATAACCAAAGCAATACCCAACCCATTACATATGGTGTCCCACAAGGGTCCATATTGGGACCGCTTCTTTTCCTTATCTATGTTAACAATATAACGGATTTAAGACTACACGGCCATTTAACTTTGTACGCAGACGATACATGCCTATTCTATTTCGGTACAAATATGGACGAAATCGTCTCAAAAGCTCAAGAAGACCTTAACATGTTGTTTGAATGGTTTCAGTCCAACCTGTTAACAATCAACATCTTAAAAACATGCTATATTATCTACAAGTCGAAAAATAAAATAATTCCCCCGCATGCTCCTTTAACAATTGACAACATTCCACTCGAACAAAAAACTTGTGAAAAATATCTTGGTCTGAGAATGGATAGTAATTTAACATGGAACAAACAGATAGAATATATAAAAAGCAAATTATCGTCGCTAACGGGTTCACTCTGTAACATAAATCAATGTATACCTAGGAAACTACGTTTCAATATTTACAATTCACTTATCAAATCTCATATATTATATTTAATAGAAATATGGGGCAGTGCCGCCAAAACGAAATTGCAGGAACTACAAAGAGCTCAAAATAAAGCAATAAAAATACTTTTCTCCTACCCATACTTAACATCGACTCGTAAAATTTTTGATGACACAAAAATAATGAACATTCGACAACTTTATATATATAGCACTTGCATTCTAATTAGGAAGATCATGAGTAAAAACATCCAAACTAGTTTGTCCTTTACCAAAAAGTCACAAATATCCAAACGCAGTCTTCGTCGACCTAGCTTGCTCGTATTGCCAAAGACACGTACCAAATTAGGGAAAAAAAATATTACCTTTGAGGGAGCACACTTTTATAACAGCCTACCTTCTCATATTAAAAATATAGATTCCTTTAACAAGTTCAAGTCTCAATTGCACAACTACATTCTTGAAAGCTACTGACTTGTAATTTCGGAGAGTGTCACGATGGAACTGTGAATACGGTGACCGTTACCTAGATTAAGTTTATATTATTGTTCTCATGTAAGTGGATTATGTAATCTTTTTGTGAGAATAAATTCTTTAAACCTAAGCATATTCTCTGGATTTATATGAGTCGTCGTCATGCTAGCAACTTTCGTAAATTTAGAGTATTTAATAAACACAGTGTTTATACTTAAATATATTTTTTGAATTTATACATTATTTTTGATGGCACGTTTGGCGCAGTGGCTGAACCACCCGAATGCAGCGCCGCGGATCATGGGTTCGTTTCACGCATGGAGCAAACATTTTTGCTAACAAAGAAAAAAATACTGCATAAATAAAATAAATAAATAATTATAATTGCATAAGTCGATAAAAATGCTGTACAATAGCTTTACCGCGGCAATCCCCGAGTGCCACACGTATTTTTAATTATTTTCAGTTATCAGGAAGATCTCATCTACTGTTTTAGTTTCCCTCAGTTGCCTCTTATGATACACACGGGACAATATGGGCTAGTGGATATTCTTACACTCCCACTACGTGGTGACCTTAATATTATGGATTTTCGCAAAGTAACGACTGATTCTATTAACACGTTTTACATGGTAGAACCATGCTGCAGATATATTATAGTTGTAGCACAAATGGATTAACTCGACTGAGGAAGGACCACTTCAATATTGTTTTTTTTTTAATAGCATATGGTGAAAAACATAGAATACTATAATACACAATAGAATAGCTGTCAACCTTATTTTGTACGAGGGTCGGCGTCGCCGGGAGCACACATACAAGCAATAACGTCGTATTGCTTGTATGTGTGCTCCCGCGCGACGGATGACGTGAATTGACGTGTTGGTGACATTTTAGTGGCTACACGGGCTCTGCCCACTCCCCTGTTCTATTATGTATGTATTATAGTAAGTATTCTATGGTGAAAAACGAGCACACAGTACACCTGATAGTAAGTGGATGCTGTGGCCCATAGACATCTACATTTATCCTCGATTACGATTCAAAATGCAGATACGTTGTCTCCTGTAAGGACTAAGATGGAATGTCTCGTTTCCAGTAAAAAGGGTCTCCGGTTGTCTTTACTCACCATACGAAAAACAGCAGCATTAAGCTACTATTTTACGCTGGTATTGTGATGTTTCGTGTGGTGAATGTAGAAAACCGGAGACCCATTTTACTGGCATTTCATCTTAGTCTTCGGTGGTGACAATGTAATCTATATATTGATTCTTAATTAAGGTTAGATATAAAGGTCTATGGGCCACAGCATCGACTTATTATCAACTGTGTGCTCGTTTATAACCCTTATTCTACAAAAAGAAATATTTTTTAAAATCTTTAATACAATGGATTTCCACAAAGTAACGCCTGATTGTATGAACGCTCACTTTGCTTCGCGCAGCTGCGCTCGCGCGGCGGCCAGCTCGGCCTCCTGCCGGTGGAACTGCGTGCCGTGCTCCAGCAGCTGTGTGCGCAGCTCTTGCTCGGCCGCGTCTGCTTCTTCTTGACCCAGTTGACACATGATTAGTTGCTCGCGGAGACGTAGATTGTATGAACGCTTACTTTGCTTCGCGCAGCTGCGCCCGCGCGGCGGCCAGCTCGGCCTCCTGCCGGTGGAACAGCGTGCCGTGCTCCAGCAGCTATGTGCGCAGCTCTTGCTCGGCCGTGTCTGCTTCTTCTCGACCTAGTTGGCACATGATTAGTTGCTCGCGGAGACGTAGATTGTATGAACGCTTACTTTGCTTCGCGGAGCTGCGCCCGCGCGGCGGCCAGCTCGGCCTCCTGCCGGTGGAACAGCGTGCCGTGCTCCAGCAGTTGTGTGCGCAGCTCTTGCTCGGCCGCGTCTGCTTCTTCTCGACCCAGTTGGCACATGATTAGTTGCTCGCGGAGACGTAGATTGTATGAACGCTTACTTTGCTTCGCGCAGCTGCGCCCGCGCGGCGGCCAGCTCGGCCTCCTGCCGGTGGAACAGCGTGCCGTGCTCCAGCAATTGTGTGCCCAGCTCTTGCTCGGCCGCGTCTGCTTCTTCTCGACCCAGTTGGTACATAATTAGTTGCTCGCGGAGACGTAGATTGTATGAACGCTTACTTTGCTTCGCGGAGCTGCGCCCGCGCGGCGGCCAGCTCGGCCTCCTGCCGGTGGAACAGCGTGCCATGCTCCAGCAGCTGTGTGCGCAGCTCTTGCTCGGCCGCGTCTGCTTCTTCTCGACCCAGTTGGCACATGATTAGTTGCTCGCGGAGACGTAGATTCTGTTCTTGCAATTCCTGTAAAATTATATTTTGAGTTATTTACAATTATATGTTTAGTCTGAAAAGTATAGAGGCCCAGTATAATTGTACGCTTTGAAGCATTCATAGTCCACAGAGGTAACAATGCGACTGTAGCGATAGGTTAACATTCCATCTTAGTACTCAGGGGTGGTAAAGTATCTGTAGTCAGTTTTCTTTGTTTGAAGTTAGCTGCAGGTGTCCATGTACTGTTGTGGCCGCTTACCATCGTACGTAGACTGTAAGTTTGTGTGACACTTCAATTTTGTAAAAGAAAATGCTTATCTTTATGTATATAAAATTCCAGCATGCCTTTTTAAATTTTCCTGCTCCTAAACAACTTGACCGGTTTAGATTACTTTTTTATAGAATAGGGTGACAAACGAGCATATAGATCACATGATGATAAGTGGATGCTGTGGCCCGTAGACATATACTTTTATCCTTATTAAGAATCAAAATGCAGATGCGTTTTCACCCGTGTGAATTAAAATGGAATGTCTCGTTTGTTCTCTACACTCACCATACGAAACACAGCAGCATTAAGCTGCTATTTTATGCTGGTATTCTGTGAGAGTGTAGATTATTTTTATGGGGTACTTATGGGGTCACCTGGATGATTCTTAGTACTAGATAACAGCGCCACCTACGTTCGGTAGGTGGCGCTGTTATCGAGAACTAGAAATAACCTTGGTGTAGCGATCGTTAATTTAACATTAATGCTAAAAAAATTAGTACATAAAAACTATAGCCTATATAAGCCTCTTATTGATCGGATTTAAACATTTGTCTCTGAAATTGTTACCTGCCTAATGCATCAAAGCTGACAAATATTTCAGTGAGTCTTACATAAAAAGGTCACGTGACAAAAGGCTTTCGTAAAGTACATTTCTTATGCCAAAAAAATCTAAAAAATTAAGATTTAATAGTATCATAACAATCGGCCTTACAAAATGTGGTTTATTGATAGTATCGCTTTTAAAGAAGTATTTATTACGAAAGCGGTCCCTTAGCCGCGGCCCCAATATTTGACTTTCGCCACCAAATTCCATACTTTACATTTTAGTTTGCATATTTTCGACGGGACATTTTCAGTATAAACTAATTCAAATAGAGAAATTGCATGTTTTTAAATTTTTTTAAACGTATCTAAAATTACTAAGAAAAATTAACAATTAATTTTTCATGTCATTTTACAATTAAAAATGGTTACGTATGGGTAATGTTGATGAATAAATCTTAAAATGTAAATTCAAACGTCAGTGACGTCATTATATCCCTTTATTGTCATTGCATTATACAGGTTATATATATATATATATATATATATATATATATATATATTGGGTGTGTGTGTGTGTTTTATTATGACACATGTTGATCGGTATATAAAAATACAAAGGTATAGCATGTTTGCGATTGGCTCACAGCCTAAATGGATATAATGACGTCACAACCAATCACAATTCGTTTTTCTTCATTCAAAATTTTACTACTTTTTATTAATAATTACTAAAAAAATAGAATTATTAATAAAAAAATATTTAAATATACTTTAAATGAATTATTTTTTTCATTTATATAATGAAACAGCATTATCCCGATATTACAAAATAATAAAAAAAAAACTGTGGTTAACAACCCACCCGGCAAGCAAGGCATCTATGGAAAATATCCCCCCTAAGCCCTAAGAGGCAATTTATAAGGTAAGTTTATGTTCAGCAGTTGACAGAGGAGACAGAAGGCTCTGATGGAAGTGAGGGAGCTGTGGCCCATAGAGATCCACATCTATACTTAATTAAGAACCACAAACACCACATAAAAAACATCATTATACGATGTTCAGTATTGTAATTGTCATGAACTGTAATGATGATGATCAATAAATCTTAAAATGACAACTAACCTCAACATTGTCCGGTAGATTTATTATTTCGTTCTGCATCTCTGCAGCTTTCTTCGTATACTGCCCGACTAACATGGCGTTATCTCGTTCTAATCTATAAAGAAATTATTGAAGATTACAAAATTATTAAAAAAAAACTCGTTATAATACTAAATAAACATACCCTTTTTGTGGTTTTGGTTTAGAGATAAAATCGAATTTTACCTTAATTTTCAAACACATCAACAGAATCTAGGGATACCTTAATCCTAAATTATTTACGACTTTATAGTTTAAAATCTTTTTAGTTTCCATAAAAAGTTTATATACAGATTGAAACCTCTTTTATTCTATTTTCAAAATTTAAAAATTTAAATAAAAAAACGGAAGAAAAATCATAATACGGCGGCAAAATTGTTAGTAATTCGTTACGTCAAGGAAAATTAAAATTGTTCTACCGATATTATTTAATGAAAAGGGATTACATTGTTTGTCTTTTTTTAATTGAGCATGCCGCGTGAGCTTTATGTGTCATGTTACGCGTCATTTGAGCCGTGATGAAATGTTACGAGCCGTAGGCATGTTAGAAAGTGATGCTATTCAATGCGCAGTTTCTGAGGCCCTATACACATGCCATAACGTGATATCAAAGTTGTGGTCACGTTATCGTGATACGTACCTGAAGCACGCCCATTTGTACCATCGACTCGGAAGAACTCTTACTATTATAGTCAACCAAATCTAAGAAATACCTTTTGACGTTTCACATTAATCATTCCGCAATAACTTTTCACCAGCGTACTTACACGATTTAAAATAACCTTTTACGTAAATCCAAAGAATTATGAAGTTATCTATATTTCATTACATCGTTTATAGTTTTTATAACTAATTTAAATTTGATTTTTTTTTTCAAACAAAAAAAGATATTAAAAATAACCAGTATTATCTTTTTTACTTGACGTCGTTTCAATGATATGCCGCTATGTATATTACCGTAGTGTTTGGATGATATATCAAATAATCGGTTAAATCGGCAAAATATTCAAATAATCGGTAAAAATTTCCAAATAATCCAATCATTAATTTTTTAATGTATGTTATGTGTATGTTTAATTTAATTTTTATTTCCAAAATTCCTTAAATTACATGAATCATGAATAAAACAAGTTTATTTTTTTACTTTTTCAAAGTAAATTTGTGTAGGCAAAAAACTCATATACACGGCCGTGCTAAAATAACCACTACATAATTTCAATATCCCGCCATTTCGGTACCAGTTACTCGACTCTACAGAGTCAGTAATTCATTCTTGGGGCGATATATAGGTACGCTTTTACAACGAAATCCCAGAAAATATACAAAATTTGACGTAAGTACACAAAGTTCAAAAACTTTATTAAACTAAGTTTGTGTAAAAAGGGTTATTTTAATATTAAGGAATTTATGGATGTAATAACCCCTGGGAAAGGTGATCGCTACCAAACTATTTCTAATTTGTTTTGTGTCGTTAAATATAACATGATTACAAGCTCTTATTTAAAAAAAAAAACTAGTCCCGTTGGGTTTCTTGCTGGTTCTTCCCAGGACAGAGTTTTTTTTTTACGAACCGGTGGTAAATGAAAAAAGTGACATTTAATAAGTATTATCCATAATCTATATTGAATAAAAAAGTTTCTGTTTCTGTTTCGAGAGCTGTAATGCGTAATTTTGTGACTCGGCTTTAACTTTTTGGACTGTTTCTTCTATAATAACTTTTTGTACGTGGTAGCCACGCTACATCCATATTATAGTTGTAGCACGAATGGGTCGGCTCAACCGGGACAGGACTACGCTCTCACAGAATACCAGCGTAAAATAGCAGCGTAATGCTGCTGTGTTTCGTATGGTGAGTGTAGAGAACCGAAGACCCTTTTTACTGGAATCGAGGCATTCCATCTTAGTCCTCAGGAGTGACAACGCATTTGCATTTTAATTATTATTTGAGGATACATATATATGTCTATGAGCCATAGCATCCACTTACCATCAGGTGGACTGTGTGCTCGTTTGTCACCCAATGCTATAAAAAAATATATTCGTTGAAGCATGTTTATGGATTGATGGCAAAAAATTGATTATGGATGACTTTGAAAGGGACATTAATTTTGACTGTGTTATTGAAAATCAAATAATAATTAATATAAACAACGACATCTCTACTAGTTGTACTGAAAGTGAATGAATAAATTTATTTTTAATCTAGTTTCAATCTTAAATTTTTATAACTGTGACTATAGAAATAAGCAGTAACAACAAATACGAAGAAAGTGATAAATCTTGTGTTTTAAATTATCCGTTTTTAATTTATTCTGGTATTATTCAAACCAAGCTGTAAATGATTACCAACTCTAAATAATCGATATCGACTTTTTTTAAGAATCGTATATTGTACGTTCCCATATTTTGCAATAAGTCTGACAGCTGTCAAAATGTATTTCTTAGATTTGGTTGATATAATGACAACTTTTTGCGTTCTGTTACTTAAATATGAAATAATTAATTTAAGAGCATCACTTCTTACACCATAGTGTTGAAGTTTCTTTATTAATGTTTCATGGTGAACACAATCGAAGTTTTGGACAGGTCACAGAATATACCCAAAGCATCCTGTGAATTCTCTCACGCATTGGAGATGTATTTAATCAGCTCAACAACAGCATCCTTTGTCGAGCGACCCCTTATGAAATGGAATTGATTTTTATGTAGTAAATTATTCACTTTTTTTTTCAAGATCAATTTGATAAAGAATAATTTTTAAAAATGTTTTTAAAAATGATAAGTGTTGGCAGTACAGAAATAGGTCAAAAATTGGCGGGGTAATGTACTACCAGATTTAAAAAAGGTGTTACTTTACTAAGCATTATTAAATCAGGGAACACGTCAGATACGATACTACAATCAAAAATAACTTTTGTTAAATCAAAATGTGCATGCCTTAAGCACTCATTATATGTCAAATTTTAAAAGTATTTTAAATAAACACAAGCTTTCACAAACCTTGCGCCTCTTGGCACGTGCCTAGTTTGAGGATAATCCACCACTGTCCAGAGGTAGGGTCTCAACATAACTAAAAAAACGAGCCCAAACTAAGCACATCTATTATTATTACTACTCTTCGATCATTCCAGTTGCATTCACCGAAGTATACCTTCTGGTCGCTCTACAAGTCCGGGGGTAAGGTCTCATCATAACTAACATAACGAGCGCAACCACGGCACACACAATCTCTAGTTCTCTCGTATGGGAACTGTCTGTTACAGCAGATACCGAAGTAAAGCTTCATGTCGCTCCATAAAGTCCAAGATGTATAATATTTATATATAAATCCTACGTACTTTTAGTGAAACGATGTATTGTAATGAAAATCTGTGATTATAAAAATAATAATAATATCTGACCTTGGTCTAAATTTTGTTTTTGGAATATTTTGTATTTCTACAGCGATCTATATATTTTTCATCACGAGCTGCTGTAAACAAACGATACTGTTATCCACTCACGACGGTGGTCAAGCCCGGACTGAGTCAAAGTGTATTTAGTATATTATATATATTATAAAAAGCCTGCTCAAACACCGAAAATTTCGGAAATTCTCAGAATTATAACTAAACAAAACAAAAATGTAAATATTCCATGGCTTCCCACATAACAGATAAAGAGATTAAAAAATAGGTTGAGTTGAACAATTGATATTTTCAAAATTATCGTGTTTACCCCTCCATGCGGACTAGATAAATCTACACCATAAGTCACTAAAACTATTTTTTTAATGTAAAAACAGCAATTAGTCAATTTAAAAAAAATAAGTTAAAAAATCACTCATCTTTCTGACAATGTGCTTTTTATATCATTTATATGTTCAATATGATTGTTAGATAATACTTCATGCGACAAAACGTTGGATTCTTGATTTTATGTGCTAGTAGAACATACCTACGCGCTTTACTACTTTTGATGATACTTTATGAAATGTAAATTTCTTTATACACGCATTTACATTTTGTTAAATAATGATCCAGCGACGGCAGAAGAATTCAGTGACTTAGTGGTTAAGATCGGAATATCAGTAAAATATTTTTAAAAGTCGTTGCAATATCCTGATCTGATTTAGTTAATTTTTTGTTACATCTTAACTTGTAGTTTAAATTGCGAGAAATGTCCTTACCAGTTTTAATATTAATTATACTCTATATCATTTTAATTAGAAGCCGTCTTTATTTTATTGTTCATATACAAAGATTTGGCTATGGAGCACACCCCTTTAAATATTTTTGAATACTTTTTACATATTCCCTAAATTCGATGCTAGGATACGAGTATAATCTTCCATAGTAAACACATTTTAGATCATTGCAAAACAATATTTATAACTAACTGTGTAATAAAAAAAAATATTTAAAAAGCAAAATTAAATAATTTAGCGAAACCCTAGTAACTTTCCATGGATTTCTTAGGTTCCGAAGAAGCAACTATAGTAATTGTTGCTGAAGCAACTATAGTAATTGAGCGTGTGTGCATATATCAGTAAGGCGAGACGTAGTGTAGAGCCTGCATGTACTTATGTGTAAGTGTAGGGTGTGTATGTGCATAGACTAACTTGTCCAAGTTCCGCTGCAGTGTCTCGCGGTCCACCGTGAGCGTGGTGACGTGGTGCAGCGCGTGCGCGTGTGCGCTGGCCGCAGCTTCCTGGCGCTGCTGCAGTAGCTGCTGCGCGGCTCGCAGCTCGGCCGTCAGCGCGCCCAACTCGCGCGCCGCCGCCTCGCGCCACGCCGCCGCGCTGCCCACCGCCTCCTCCTGCAGCGCGCGCACGCCCTCCAGCTCCGCGCTCGCCTGCACACACACGTACCACGCACCCAGTGAATACACACATGTACACACTGAATACACAATTAACGCTCTTCAGCTCCGCACTGGCCTGCACGCACACACACGTACACGCACCTAGTGAACATACAGCTAGCGCTTGCCCGCATACGCACACACGCGCACGCAGTGAATACACGGCTAACGCTCTTAGCTCTGCACTGGCCTTCACGCACACACACGAAGTGAGTATGTAACTAGGCATCGCTTGCACACGCACATACAGACAGTTAGTAGATATTCATCCATATCATCCACCCTACTTTACGAACGGCAACAAAATAATAAATTTAGTAGGCATCTTTAACCTTGTCACTTCGCAGGGTCACAGGCTAAAGTGGATATGATTTGAATTTCGATAGATTTTAATTAATTAATTTATTTAATTCAAAATGTTTGTTTTTATTTTTTATAATCACATGTTACACCATTTTTTTCCAGACGGTAAAAAAGATCATCATGGGTAAAAAAATGAACATAAAAAAAATTGCTACAAACAGCTGTGTTACACCTCGTTTTAATCGTCAATAAATAAGCAAATTTTTTTAATACACTGTCATATTTGGTAGTACAATTTTTTTTATAGTAAGGTTTAAGGTTTTTTACAGGTACATTTTAGGTTACACTTTAGAAGTTACAAATAATTTTTCGTAAGACTTAAAAGATATTGAAAAAAGTTCCAATGCTCATAAATCATGGTACCCACTGTCATAAAAGTGCTTTAGTAGTGGTGATACATTTCCTAGAAACAAGTAAATACCATTTATTGTTTTAAAATAAGTACCCATATTAGTCTAAATTGCCTATTTATTACAAATTTTGGTATTTTCTTCATAAAACACGCAAAAAGTCATAACTTTTATTTTACCGCAAATAACACCAACTTATTGCCTTGTTTCCTGTTATCCACGATTTTTTACCCATACTGTGTAGCGAGGGTTGAAATGGCAGCCTCTGGCTGCCTCGTTAGTCTAGTGGTCATAAATGCGAAATCCCCAGATCATACCTAAAATAATTTATAGAGTTTTCTCTCAAGAAATTCTCAGTAGCAACCCGGAGGCAGGAAGTTGGCGATGCTTCACCCTACGTCCCCATACTTCGTAATGAGAGTGAAGGAATAGAGAGTACACTCGTGCTTGCGCATATACTTGGGCACTATAATTCCACTCTGCGCAGATAGCTAGTCTACGTTGAGGCTAGCCGCCGTGACCGAAATTCAATCTGGAGGACATTATTATTTTAGCTAAAGCAATACCTTACTAGCCCCTTTTTTGAGATTACCTACGCTTCATTGAAACTATACGGTTATGACTCTTCGTTTTTGCAAAGTTGACAATTTTCATATTTTTATTATAACGTTGATTTGGGTCATTGGATATAGTTTATTTGTCAATAATATTTCTTCAAGGCTCATTTTATTCATATTTTCAAATCAAAGTTATATTTCCATGTTTTAAAATTACACGTAAGAATATTTAGTATCCTGGCACTTCTTTGTTGCTGATGTCACGTTCGTTCTGCTCAATTGTAATGTAGGAAAGATGTCAATGAAGAGAAAAAGTGTTACTCTTGTTATGACTAATAATACTGCACTTTAAGCTTATTCTTTTTTCTTTTCTTTTTTTTAAACGTTACCACTACACTAGGATTTTCCCCTGTATCGTGGGGGCAGTTTACAAACATAAATTTCACAAGGACAAACATCCAGACCCGGAACAATTATTTGTAGGCCATACAAATACTTGTTCCGTGCGGGATTCGAACCCGCGCCACGGATATTACCTATTATTCTATCTTAACACTAATATATACTGATAATTGATAGAATCGGGCGTTACTTTGCGGAAATCCATTATAATAAAAACTAGTTACTTCGCTACTTGTATTTAGTTAGCGGAAGGTTGCGAAGTAACTAGTATTTTTATTTAATATATACTGACATGGGGGCCACAGTACACAGTGCCAAAAATCAAATCTCGCTTTTGGTCTCAAACACAAATTAGTGTATCAGTTATTTCTACATCACATCCATATTACAATACTTATTACTTACCAATTTTAAAGCCTGTTCTAATTGTTTCGCTTTCTCCCGCGCTGCATCTGCCCTACCTTGCTCGCTCACCAGCTGCCTTTCATAATTCGCGCACATATCGCACTGTTTCGTTGTCTCTAAACAAACATATTCTTTACTGTCTCTAAACTTATAAAGATCAAGGACTTGAAAAAAAATATTTAAAAAGGATTAAGCCAAGTTGCAGCCATATTATAGTTGTAGCACCAGTGGCGTAGCAAAGGGGGGGTGGGCTGGGGGGGCGCTGGGGGCGGGCCGCACCAGGTGTCACCTTTTTTGGGGTGACACTTACCCGGTCTCTCAACTTTAAGAATTTTTCGGGGATTCCTCCACTAGCACTACCTCAGCTCTATGTATAATTCGGGGATTCCCGCAAAAGAACCTGAC
Organism: Parnassius apollo; assembly: GCA_907164705.1. Lineage (NCBI taxonomy): Eukaryota > Metazoa > Arthropoda > Insecta > Lepidoptera > Papilionidae > Parnassius > Parnassius apollo. The sequence goes on along the minus strand of CAJQZP010001427.1, from coordinate 8,628,726 downwards.
GCTGTCATGGGAGATTCCCCGTCCCATACTCGCGATCTTTGACGTCTCAGTTGCAACATTTCTCATTTGTTTCGTGAATGAAGTATTATTCTATAGTGATAGATAAAAAAAGTCAAAGCTAGAAAGAAAAAATTTTAATTGTATAGGTAACAATTCCCTTTCTGTTTTAGTTATTATTGCGTTTTGTTATTTCTTCAATATTATAAATAATAAATGATCCATGTCCTTTATCATACAAAATTTATTGCTTTTTACTTTCGATGGGGCGACACCACCAACTTCTGCCGCAGGTGCCACCCAAGGTAGCTACGCCACTGTGTATCACGTATGGGTCGGTTCGACCGGGGAAGCACGCTCTCACAAGATACCAGCGGGGAATTAGCAGCTTCATTTGTGTATCGTATAGCGTGCCGTGGTAGCTCAAGGGCTAAGCGCTCGCTGTAAATTTCACAGTACACGAGAAACCCGGGTTCGATCCCCACTGGCACTAATGAAATTGTTAATGCAATTTTATGTGCTGATTTACCACGTGTTTGGGGGTGTAAATAAGAAAAAAATTATTTCTAAAACATGTAAAGTTCGCCAACACGCAATGGGGCAGCGCGGCGGGCTATTCCTTTGCCCTAAAGACCTCCCAGAGATGCGAGGTCTGTGCCCAACAGTGAGATCTATATAGGTGGGTGTAGAGACCGGAGACCCTTTTTATTGATATCTTGACATTCTTTCTTAAAACTAAAGAGTGACAACGCATTTGAATTTTAATTCTTAATCGATTAATGATATAGGTGTCTAGGGGTCGCGTCATCCATTGACTATCAGATGGACTATGTGTTTATTTGAATATATTCTATAAAAACTGATTAATCGCGAATAAGTATTGATTCAAACTTGCCCGTTGTTGTTGTTACTTACCATGCTCTTGTTTTGTATCGCCGCTTGATCCAGTTACTGTCGCGCTTGTTGTATTCGTTGCCTTCGCTTTCTAAAAAGAAAAGTAGAATATATGAGCGGCTTTGAAACACCATCCTATTTAAGATTGAACTGTCTGGTCATGGTAACCTTTTACTACCTGACGCCTATCTTCATACTAAGCTTATTTTAGTGATTAACATAATAATTCCACGTTTTGGTAGGTGAACAAAAGATGAATTGTATGAGGTGGTTTAAGGATGACGGTTGTAGTGTGTTATATTTATCATGTAATGTATATTATCTGGCTCTAAGGACCAATATATAAATGTATTGTGATACATTTGTTGGTGATAATATTTGATAAGAATAATAACTCGGTGATAAAGATGATAGATTGATGGATTTTAGAGGTGATAATCGGAAGACATAACCGTTCCTGCTGTGTGCGAATGATCATTATTCTTGTTCTATTATAAAGAAGCTTAGTTTATGCCATAAAAAGGTATTTTGTGTCTCCCTACACGCGCCCCGCAATGTCGTACAGATTTTGTTCACGCTGTCTGTTTTAGCAAGGAAACCATGTGGGTCAAAAGGAAGTATACAAGAAAAGGTTTTATTTTTCTTAATAACCAATACGAAATTCTGGGTGATTATTGAAAAATCTTTAAAATCCGTATATCTCAAGATCTCTTCATTTTAAACCATACATATGGGGCGTCAAATTTGTAGCATTTTGACTCCCCTATCACGCCCTGCCAGGAAGTTGTCGAGTTTCTAGTAACCCTGTATTTTATGACAGTATTTCATAAAATTCTTACCAAAGCCTCTTGAAGCTGTGCATCTGTCTCTCGCAACTTGTTCTTCAGCGCTGTTATCTCCATCTCGAGCGGCTGGATGATAGAGTGCAGCAACTCATTATCTTCAACATTCTGCAATCCACAAATAAAGAAATGAAGTATAATGATAATGATGTAATGTTCGAAATTTTTTTCATATCATTTTATAGATTTATAATGCGCACGCCATGGAGGCTCTCAAGGGGCACGAACTTCTGCTTAACCAACAAAAACAGAACATTAACTAATTTTCACAAAGTATTTATAAAACAATAACCTCCCTCTTGACTCAGTCTACTGATGAAAACCGAATGAAAATCCCCAAAAGTTTCTGATAGTAGCACAGTCATACTAAAGTACATACGCTCGCCAGAAACTTCCTTATATACTTTGTCAATAAACATAGCAAATCAAAATTGTAATTAATAGTGTTTAAACAATGTTAAAAGCAAAGACTTGTATGTTTACTACTAGACGAGTAGGTGGCACAGTAAATATCCTACGCAGTTGTATTTTATTTTACGACATTTACTGTTTTAGGAAAATACAAAATAAAATTTTATACTTATCTAAAATAAATTTCAAATCGCGTTGACAAAGTGCGCACATAAATAATGACAGCCTTTCTTAGTCACATTAAACATAATCAGTGTTAGATTGTCGAAAACAACTAGTGTTCTTGGCCGCACGCAGTCGACTAAAAAAGTTACGGATAATTGACCATAGCTCAGTGCGCTATGTATTAGTACCGTAGTGCCCGTCTAGTAGTATGCATAAAGTGATTGGTTAGAAGTTAGAAATGATAAATACTTTTTAGATACCTTCTTAGTGGGCTGTTCCTGATCTGTGTCGGCTCCCAGCTTCCGCGCCAGGGAGCGCACGAACGTGGCCGGCGCCAGCGACATCTCCTGCCACACGCGACAAACTGTCTCACGTCTCGTTTCCATACCCAATGTTATACAAGAAACTTATTACCGGATATAGCCCTACTGCACCTTTAATATGGTTGTAGCACGAATGCCTCGGCTCGACCGTGGAAGGACGATTGTTAAAATCAGCAGTTTTAGTGGGAAAAATGGGGTGGCAACGCATCTGCATTTTGATTCTTAATCGAGGATAGATTTAGATGTCTATTCACACTTAACAAAAAAGACGTTCTTTCGTATTATTTCCCATTTTATGAAAATTTATTTATATATCCTCGGTTACAATTAACACTTTTGTAAATTTTTTATTATCAAAGTTTTTATTCTACAATAATGTGTCAGCGTTATCGTACTAAACCTTGTTCCTGTTACACATATAATCATGGATATTTAGAAAGAGGGAACCAATTTGACAGGAATATAGAAATTAATGAATTTATCACCTCTGAGTGTAACAACTTTTGAATTTTAATATACGAATTCCACCACCTAACAAAATATCAATTATGATTTATTGCTGTTAGTTTTATTTAAACACCACACTAAAATATTACAGTAACACCCCTACAAAAATAATAATAATAAAAGATCTAGTAAAATCAGTAAATGTACATGATAATAGATAGTTTAAACACCGATGAGGAAATCAGCTAAAAATATAACTAATTTTCGTCGAAGTTTACACATAAATAATATATGTAGATACCAAAGTATTATTTAAGAACTTATAGTTCTTTTAATTATTTAATATAAGTCATAGTTCTTTAAATATCTACTACTACAAAAATCTTAGGTCACCAAAGTTTTTGTTCTGAATTTTTGACACAACGTTACATTCGAATACGCGCGTTTTTTATTCTTTTGAATAACTGTTGGAGTCATAGCTCAAAGCAACACGTGGCCGGGTATAGCTAGATATAAATAAAATTATATGTAGTTAGTAGTAAGTATAATCAAAATACTCTAATATTATTTACTTTATTAGTTCATGAAACCATAACTAAATCAGTTTATACCCTGCCTAGGAAACATAATCTCATTTTAATAATACGATAATAAGCCGCAAATAGGATAAGTTAGCTTTGAGATAAACCTATTTCCAGCATTGTTGTAGGCTGATGATTATAATGCAGGAATTTATAATTTAAACATTTTTAAGAATAAAAATTAAAAATTCGCGAGGAAAGTACACTCACAATGAAATGGGCTAATAATTTGCCGCTCACCAGTGGTCGCCAGTTGTGACTGACAGTGTTACCATAAGTAAAAATTTGTGTCTCAAACAAGTTTTTCGGATTCTAGTGCATATACCTATGCACAAAAAACAAAACCTCAATGGTTACACTTCAATTTTATACGAATTTTACTCTCTTTTTATTTTATTTTTTTTAAATATCCGCAGTTTGGTTTATCTATTTTAATCTAATTAGTAATATAAAATAAAACTTATATTTCAGAAAGAAAAATTAACCTTTATATTTTCCTAATAATTAACTTCGCCTCCATGAAATCTGGTAAAATATTTCACAAATATTACAAAATGGCGCCGCCCTAGCGGCAGAAAGTTGTGTATACCTTCATTGTAATAACTAGCAGCTAGTAAAACCCTCTGGCGACTTTTAAAACAAGAATTATTGGAGTAATCTCGATAACGTTTAATCACAATGTGAACATTTGGTTCCAATTATGCAATTGTTTTAGTTCATTCAATTACTAAAGTAAATGTATCACTATAATAAACTAGAGGATGCCACACTATCGACTTAATAATTACAAGCTCTAAGCATTACATACAACAAAATACACTTTCGAAGACCGATATTATCACAAGTTCCGGTGTATGTTGATATGAGTCTGTTCAAAATGTGACAGTATGAACCATATCATAAAATGCACCTTACGTAGAGTACATAAAACTCAAATCTGGTTGTTTCATTAATTGGAAGACTGTAAAATTGTTTTTATGGCGCAAAGTGGATACTGCTTATCAAAATAGTATATTTACATAATTACTTAACAAGCTATGTTCGAATGATAATTTTGGAAAAGGTAAAGTTTTGCTTATTGTACACTCATCCTGTTTTAAAGGCAGTGACAATGATTTTGAGATAAGAAATGAAATTGTTGAGATAGATCAAAAAAATCTTTGTAATATCAAGAATTAATTCAGTATGTCAAATTTTAAATGTATTATTTACCGTCTAAAACTGTAATAGAACATATATATTATGGATAATATGCTAAATTTTCTTTATTTATTAACTCGGTGTCAATTACAATAACAGTAGAAAAAGTTAAATGTAGTCGGGCTGGTTAACTGGGTAAGATTATTTATTTTAAGAGAAAACTTCTTTAGCTGCGTTGTACACTTTTTTTGTAATGGGTAAAAAATTTTAAGCTCGCGTCAGGAAACATGACCTGATCGAAAATTCGTAAGACAGATGGAGAGTGGACAGTCGGCGCGGCGTAGGAGAAGATAAACTTTTTAATGTAATATAAATTGTCATGTTTGTGCACGATAGCGCAATAAATAAATATTGTATTCTACCACATAAATGATAGTACTTTTATACTGATAATTAAAGCAATTCGTGCAAAATTATTCCCTAACCATTCCAAAATATCAAAAATGCACAACGTTAATATTCAAGTTTTCACTTCTGCCGGCATTCCCGGAGTGCAACCAGTCGTTTTTTTTTTACTACTACTACTTAATAGACCAGGGTCGAAGCCGTCAAAAATAATTAAAAACGAAAAAAAATTAAAGTAGGATGAAACCTATTGGAAAAGGAAGTACTTGGAAGAAGAAGAGGAGGGAATACCACTAAAATGAAAGGAAAAATAAATTACGGGCTATCTGAGGTTGGAAGGGGTAGGGGTGAGTTTTTAAGGGTTAAAAATCGGTAAATCTCGATTTCCGGCAAAACTAGAAGTCCTATCGTAAAAAGTTAAATGGCAAAGTTGTAGATAATAAAATGATCTACAACTTTTGTATCTATACTTTTTCTCCATAGCCTCAAAATTCATGTGAAAAATCCAAAAAACCACATTTTTGATTTTTTATTTTTATCTTTTACAAAAAAAAATTATTTTTTCATGATATTTGGTGAAAACTTACCTCTTTATGTCCCAAACACACTGGAATTTTGAAAATTTAAAATATTAATTTTTTCACCCTATTTTGACTCGATATCGAAAAAGCACCCTAATTTTCAATCGAAAATTCTCACGTCAAAATATCTGATTTTTCAAAAAAGTCGGTGGGCTTTTTGTTCGTTGAAATATCTATTTTCTGATGGTGTAAAAAAATATACATTATTATTGAAAAAATTTTTAGAAAATGCAAAAAAACGAAAAATACTAAAATTCGAAATTTTTTTTTAAATCTTTATGTACAATTTTGAGGTATTCATTAAATTTTTTACTTTAATTACTCGAAAAACGTTAGGTTAGTTAGATTAATAAACAAAAAATTGCAAGTCGAAATTAACTACTATAATTAACAACTAAATAAGTTACTAAAGTTAATATTTAATATGACATCTACAAAATTTTGAGAAATTTGTCGAATTTTCTTTAAATTATATGCGTAGATGCCTATTTATTGCTATTTTAAAATTATACCTATATACCTGAGTGACCTTCGGAAAATTGTAGCCCATTAAAAGGTATTTTATAGAGAAGTGGGGAAGGGGCTTGGAGGGTCTGGGCCTTACTACCTGTTATTTCGTAGCAGCTGTAAAAACCGTTAGCCAGTATTCGAGATACAGTGCAGTGAATAACATCGTTCATAAAAATACACGTGCAGGCTAAGTTACTTTACAAGAATTGTGATAATTCACTTTAAAAAAAAGTTCTGGAATCTACATAGCAAGGTAAATACTACCTGAATTTTAATCAGTACTCGCCTTTCGACACAAGTTTCTCCCAGTACTCGGAGACGTTTTCCTGAGAAATATTGGCACGGCCGGTGTACAGAGCATCACCAGTGCTGTCATTCGCATAGCAATGAACGTTACGGGTTTGCAACATATAACTGATATGCAGAAGAAACAGCTTTGTTTGGTATATCACGTAGCCTTTTGGAACGCTAGCATTAATAGGCTTATAATCGGAGCATGCACCGTCTACAATGACTTTGACGCCCCGATCTGCGAGAAATCTGGTGATCCAATTGCACAATTTCTCGGGAAGCCCATAAGAATTGAGCATCGAAAGAAGGGCTTTGTGCCAAACCCGATCGAAGGCCTTCACAATGTCCAAACTAACGGCCAATGCCTCCCCCTTGGACTCTACTGCCTCCGCCCATCGATTAGTCAGGTAGACCGGAAGATCACCAGCTGATTGACCCTGATGAAAACCGTATTTTCGGTCACTAATCAGCTGGTGATCTTCAAGGTACCGCATGAGCTGGCTGCCATGATTTTAGAGAACAAGGAGGTGATGGCGATAGGCCTATACCACAGGAGAAGGAATAAAAAGTTCCATACCTTGAATTACCACATCAGCGACAGAATCAGCAACAACGTTGGGATCGTCCAGCGAGAAACAAACACCCCCAAGGGTAGGATGCAAATAAAGACCGCATCCTATCCATCGGATGACCTACAGTGCCAAGCACGGCGGCAGCCTGCAGAATGCACCCGCGATCTCAGCATAAGTAGCAGCACACTCCAGACAAGGCAACGATCCGAGGAGCCAAGAAGGGCATCGACGGAGACCTGATATCTGTCCGGATGAGAGCTCAGCAGAAGGTCCAACAGGGAAGGCGCATGATATTCCACATCTGGAATTCGCGTAGGCGAAGCAACCAGTTGTGTCAGACCATATGCCAAGGCAAAATCATGAACAGATCTCTCCGCATGATTAGTTAAACGTGAACCAAGCCATTCGGCATGGTGAGCGTTAAAATCGCCGAGGATCACGTTCTCTGCAGAGGGGATATGCTGTAGCAACGAATCTATAGCCATTTGACGTGGTCGAAAAGTCGGTCTGTTTTGGCATTACCGCTATGGGACCTATAGAAACACCCGTAGACACGCGGATGGTCGTCGCTGTCTACGCGTAGCCAAAGGATGGAGAGGTCCGAACCTTCAAGACCGCCAAGGCGTCGAGAACAGTCCTATTGTCCTATCTGACGTATACGCAAAATCAAGCCCGAGTCACAAAGGGTTCCAGTTTGTACCCCGGGTAGGAGAAAAACGAAGGATCAGCTGGAGAAGACATCTGCGTCTCGGTGAGAAAGAGCAGAGCCAGCTTCGCCGTTTCGAGATGGTAGTGGACGGCGTTTATGTTCGAGTGAAGTCCCCTGATATTGCAGAAATTCACGGATATCGTGGCAAGAGTCGCCTTGGTCTTATTGTTAACACAACTTATAGTTAACAGTTATTGTATTAAGCAGAATTTTGCCCCTTCCCCTTCCCAGAATACGTGGGTCAGCCTGAGCACCCACGCTCAGGAGTGAAGTAGCTTAGTCGTGGATACTCAGCGAGGGATTCTCCAGGGTTGCTAGTACCCTGCAGGGTTCCTGAGGTAGTCTAACATTTAATTCCGCTACCATGTTGATGAAGGGAAAGGGGGAATTAAGCCTCCGGCCAACTGCGCTCACCAGACGAAACGCGGAAGCAAAGCTTCCACTTCAAGCCGGTATTCTGTGAGGTCGTGGTACCACCCTGGCTGGAGCCGGCCCATACGTGCAACAGCAAAAGCTGCCGCTTGGCTCTACCACTGTTAAAGCACCGTACAAAATACGGCAGCATTAAAAGCTGCTATTTTACGCTGGTATTCTGTGAGAGCGTTGTCCTTCCCCGGTTGAGCCGACCCATTCGTGCTACAACCATAATTGTGCAGTGGCGGATTAAGAATATCCACTACCACATATCATCCCCAGAGTGTCGTAAGAGGCGGCAGAGGTAATATGAAACAGGAGATAGGCATCAGCATCTTCCTGAAAATAAACCAAATTAATAAAAAAAACTGCGGTTGCCAAACCGCTTGCCACGCGCGGCTATTATGGCAAAATCAGATCAGACGACACAGCGCTGTTTGAGGAATTGACGGTATTATGAATGAATGATTTATTCGTCACACACAACACAATGTACAAAGCAATTAAAACAGTAAACAACGTATTGTTAATTTTTTTGTCTTGCTACAACACAAAAAAATTTTTACCCTTTTTTTTTTTTTTGTTTTTGTTTGTTTTTTACTTACCATATTAGTTCTGTCTTCGTTGCGGTTGCTTTGTTTCGTGTTCAATAAGTTAATTTTTTGTCTTGTAAAAAGCATCAGATTCAGCATGATGCTGTATTGCCATAACTGTAGTGTATTTATTTACTGTCGGTATCTCATATTTACCAAAAAGTTGAATAAATATTAAGAATAAAAATTTTATGGTTTACTTATTATTTTATATATTTTGATGTAGAAACATGGTAGTGCCCTGCTGCAACTATATTATAGTTTTAGTATGAGTCGATTCGACCGGGAAGGACCACCCTCTCAAAGAATACCACTGTAAAGTAGCAGCTTAATGCTGCTGTATTTCGTATAGTATAGGTGCAGAGAACCAGAGACCCTTTTTAGGAAACTAGCCACTTCATCTTCAGGGGTGTCAATGCACCTGCACTTTAATTCTTAATTGACGATAGATGTAGATTTCTATGGGCTACAGCATCCATGTACCATCAGATGGACTATGTGCTCGTTTTTCACGCTTATTCTACATAAAAAAGTTGAGATCTGCTCACCTGTTGCTGCCTGAGTTGAGTGAGCTGCTGCTCCAAGTCTAAATTCCGGGCGCGCAGGCGGCGAACTTCTTCCGTACCAGATGAAGACGCCTCCACCGTTTCTGTGTTAGGAAATGAGAGACTGATGAGATTAATTGATAGCCAAAAGTTCCTTCTTTCTATAATATAATTATACTTATATACGAGCACTTCAAATCATTTAACAATTTAGTTTAGAGTTGCTCGCGTACTAAGAAATTTACTTCGTTCGCTCATCCCATAAGTTACGGTTCAAATTTCTAAAAATTACTACAAGTTATGTATAATTACTATACGTTCACCTTTTGTGCCCCATAGTAAGCAGAATGATGGTAACATACTACCATCTGTACTTATCCACTTTAAAAAGCGTACTGAAAATGAATCAAAATAGCTTCTCACATCACAACTACAATCTAGCCCAATTAATTAATTATGAAACTGATTAACGCTTAAAATGTGTTATAAGGAAAACAAACTTGAAATATGCTCATTATTTGTTTTTACCGCGATCTATGGTTAATATATAATTGGATTTATGAAAAAAAAAATTAGTTGACACTCGGCACTCATGTAGATTAAATACCTGTTATGATCTGTTTAATAGAAACTCTTTTCTCTGTTTAATAGAAATTGTACGAGAATAACAAATAACATAGGTTCCTAATATAAACATGTGTTATCTATTTTATACCAGCGCTGGACCCTAGCTTCGCACGGATAATTTCCGGATCTCGACAACAATGCCAGCTACCAGGTACAATTAGTGAGTTTTTAAGCAATTCAGGGACCCACTTAAATACACACAAAAAATTCATCAATCGAGTTTTAACGAGACTAACCGGTCAGCGATTGATTTCTATATATATGAAGAAAGAAGAAGAAGATTTTTTAATAGGGTGTTTTTCACCACGTAAAATAAAATCAAAAATACATATTTATGATAGATTTTGTAAAAGGTAAAAGAGAAATATTGATTTCTGTTTATAAAATTGTATTATAAATTTTATATTTCAATTTTAAGAATTTTTTTTCATCAGTGCCTCAAATCTGCAAAACGCTGTTCGCCATATTAGAAACTGTCGTGACGTCACTGAAACTGACTCAGGGTTTTAGTCTTCTGTCACTGATTAAGGGAACTAGCTAAGGTGCTGTGTTATTTCGAAATTTTTCAAGTACATTACGATTATTGAGTTTTATTCCGAATTTTATTGAAAAGGCATCATGGAAGACGAATTCGTAAAAGCAGAAAGTACTATTCTACCAAGGATAAATAAATTGATGGTGGCAAAATTTTTTGCCTGCAATCCCAATTTTTGTTCTATTGAGTTGAGGAATGTTAAAACAGCAATGTAAGTACCTATTACCAACTTTTGTTTATACTAAAAAAATTCCAGGTGAGTGTATTTTGATAAAACATAGTTTAGTAGCTATCATAGTTTAATTTATCTATAATTATAATCATTAGTTATAATATCTAAGTTAACGTAATTTACCCTTCACCCCATGATGTTTTGTATTAAACGATAATAAAATATAAGTCATACTTACATCAAAAAGATCTTTACAGAAGAATTGTCTGGTTTTTGTAGACAATGTATTCGGGTATCTTCTTGCCAGTTTTAACCAAGTATTTCTTATATTTAAATACTTGGCACTTGAATCTATAACTTTCCCGGCGTTCTTATGCTCGTATTTTTGCATTCAGGCACAGCACAACAATGATTTAGGTGGTAACTCATTATTAAACATTAAAAAGTATCTTATTCCTTTGCAAAATCGGCAAAATCAAGGAGAATGACGTCACGAGTTGAACAGCATGGCGGCTAGCGTTCTTACACGAAAATTTAAAACGATAGATTAAAAGTAATTTTTATGGCACTATTCAGTTTAAAAAAAATTATAGGTCTCTAGGATTTATTTAAAACAATTTTTGAAAATGGGTGTGATACCCTATAATAAATATCTTCTCTAATTCAACCATTTAGTTGTGCTGCAAAAATATCCACTACCCTACATCGACCCCTGGGTGTCATAAGTAGGGATGATAATCGACGGCGAAAAAATCGATTATTTGGTAATAATATTTTCAATTTTGTCGATATCAATTATTCGATCAATCGCAATCATCATATTTGTTAATAGACTAATCAAAGAAAGTCAAGCATGACAACTGGAAAATATCCCACCTATAACAATCAATGGGCGGCCTGTGTTCTTCAATGGACTTTTGGTAGGCTGGAACAGTAATGGTGAAATATCCAGATCCAGCTACAGGCAACATAGTCAAAGGTAAGAAACACTGCTACTGCATTTGTCAATCCATTTTATAAGATTACTAGCGATCCGCCCAGGCTTCGCACGGGTGATTTCTGGATCTCGACAATAGCGCCACCTACTGGGTTTAAATGTAAACATAAACTATCATTGGTTTCAAAGTCTATAACAGACATAGGTAGAAGCATTTTTGCATTTATGCGTGAGTCTCAAGCTGTTGACTTTTATGTGCTGCTGATGATGAAAGTAGAAGGTACCATTGTATGTATCAGAGTGAAAGAATCACCTATTCACTTAACATTTTGATTACTTCATAACCATTAGAGGAGGTCTGTGCCACGCAGTGGGCCATATATTCATATATAAATATACTTTATTATTTCCTACTTATTGGAAATGGTCTGAGATTTCCTATTTATTTCTATTTATATTATTATCTAGCAGACCAGCAGTTGAAATAAGTGATATGAGCCTGGTACGAGTACCATAGTTTTTAATCTATAATGATTCTCTTTGTCTGTAATTGTTAAATTGGTTCATGGTTTGTGCTAATATTCTAACTTCTGATGACAGCTTCTTTAATATTTCAAACACTCTTTGGTTAAAAAAGTGCTTGAGTGGGTTATTATGTGATATGGCTTTAGTCAATTTGAGGAGATGCCTCATAAGAAGCATATTTATATATTAGAGAAGAAATAATACGCTGGGCTGGACCAGCCTTCTGTAGTTATGGAATCATTATAAAATAAATACGTAATACTATATAATAATGCCTAAAGGCTTAAATTTTATGTTATTTTATTATTTTTAATTAATAATTTATATCAGATTAGGATGTCTCTTACCACTAACAAGCAGCTGTAGACTCTGTATTTCAGACTTCTGATTCTCGCTGAGCGTCTGCAACTGCTGGAGCGCAGCTCGGAGCCCCGTCACCTCCGACTGCAGCTGCTCCCGTTCCACCACCATATTACGCATGTCCTCTGTAAATGTGCGTAATATTAAAGTTTACATTCTCCAGACAGAATTTTAGTAATGGTGTCTAGTCTCGTCTGGGGCCAGCCATCTGCGCAAACCTATTGCATTCATATAGCCTGGACAAGCACAGGTGTATTTTCTTATCACTGGCACTCATAATTTGGTCCAGGACTTTTAGCTTCCAGTGCTATCCGAGACACGGTAAAGCACTGTCGATAATTTCTAGATAGATAAACCCATTAGTTGTGTCTAGCTTTACCTGGGTCTACATAACCGCCAGCCGCGCTTATGGCCACTAGAGCAACGAGGCAGTCATACTTGTGTAGTAAGGCAAGTAAGATTCACAAAAGAAAATATTCATGATTCAACAATCGTTCAATATTTAACATAAACAGAAACTTTCTTATTCAATATAGTTTATAGTACCCGGTTGACCGAGCTTCGCTCGGTATTTTTCGCTCGTTTTTTTTTAATTCGTGTGTTTTGGAAACTATATTTAGATATAAATTACATACTGATAAAATACGAATAATATTTTTGATCTTAGCGACATAATAGAAAAAACTGAACTGGTTATTTGAATAAATTATCATGAGTGCAATTAGTTTAATTAAAATTTTCGTGTTTTTAAAAAATACTAAAAAAAGGGCTCGAAAAAATAGATTTTCTCAAAAAAAGAAAGGAACTTGAAAAAAAATTAAATAAAAGTTGGTGTATTACGATTTTGTGACCGCCCAATACACCGATTAAGCTATTTGCAATCATTAATAAACTGTCAAAATTTCCCTTCTTATTCTAATGATATTGTAGCAGTTTTTCATTGCCTAAAAACACGGACAAAAAGACATTTTCTAAAAATAAATCCTAGCTAGATCGATTTATAGCCCCCGAAACTCACTGCACACAAAAGCTTTGCTCGGTATTTTTCACTCGATTTTTTTTTTATTCGTGTGTTTTGGAAATTATATTTAGATGCAAATTACATACTGATGAAATATAAATAATATTTTTTGATCTTAGCGACATAACAAGAAAACGGAACTGGTTATTTGAATAAAAAAATCATGAGTGCAATTATTTTAATTTAAATTTTCGTGTTTTTAAAAAATACTAAAAAAAGGGCTCGAAAAAATAGATTTTCTCAAAAAAGAAAGGAACTTGAAAAAAAAATAAAAAAGTCGGTCGGTCGGTCTGGGCTCGAACCGGGGTTTTACGATTCTGTGACCGCCCATTATACCAATGCTATATATAATCATTAACAAATCCGTCAAAACTTCCCTTCTTATTCTAACGATATTGTAGCAGTTTTTCATTGCCTAAAAACACGGACAAAATTTCTAAAAATAAATCCTAGCTAGATCGATTTTTTATCCCCGTAACTCCCTGGACACTAAATTTTATGAAAATCGTTGGAGCCGTTTCCGAGATCCCGATTATATATATATATATACAAGAATTGCTCGTTTAATAGTATAGGATATAATACTTATTGAAAGTAACTTTGTTTTAATTTACCACTGTCTTGGGATGAACTAGTAAGAAACCTAGCGGGACTTTTTTTTTAAAAAAATGACAGCTTACAATCATGTATGTGCGACACTCAATAAGTTTTGAGATATACAAAAAGTATTATAGATACCATTAATGTTTATTTTACATCTTTTCAAAATATTCTCGATCACGCTCTATACAAAGTTCCATTCGCCTAAACCAACTCTGAAAACACCTTTGCCAGTCTTGATCTGACAGATCGGAAATCGCTTCTTCGTACGCAGCCACGGCTTCTTCGGCGCTTGAAAAAAACTTGCATTTTAATTTTTCTTTGACTCTCGGGAACAAAAAGAAATCACAAGGAGCTAAGTCAGGGCTGTAGAGTAGGTGACTTAGAGTTTCAGCACCAGATTCCTCAATAAATGCTTTTGTTCTAAACCGGGAGGTATGTGAAGAGGCGTTATCGTGATGCATTTTTTTTGCCGACGTTGCGAGGTCCCGTTTTCAAAACGTAGTTGCATTTCATGGCACCAATCCACACAAGTCTGTTTTTCGCTTTCGGACACCAAACGAGGGATCCATCGACAACAAAGCTTCCTCACTCCAAGATGTTAATATAGGATGGTATGAAAGCTCCCCAAACTAATGCCTACAATCATTTCAATGTCCGTATATGTGATTTGTGGGTCTTCTTGCACCAACATTTCAGTAGTCCATACATTTTCTGCCGTTACTGCTTGAAAAGGAACTCAGGTTCGGGCGTCCTCTCAATCGGCCGCGAAGGACCAATTGAAAAGGACCAGGTCGGTGTCCCTCTTGATCCTGAAAAGGACCAATTGAAAAGGACCTAGCGGATCGGGTACTAAGAAACAGGAATCGAGGCTTCTCTCGATCCGGCCTCCTATCACGCCTACGTTGGGTTCGGGAACAACGTATGTGATCTCCGCAACGGAGTAACACACTAGGGCGATAACCTCTTCCTTTTCAGCAAGTAGGTTCAGACGGGGATTACGGGTCTTCCGAAGTCGTCCCGGTCCCGACGCCTTAATTCTTCGATGTGGACTGTATAACTTAAAGGATCTTGGGAATGAAACAGCAATTATCTTCAAACCGTTCCGTGAGAGAGTAATCACTTTTCCCTATACTGCTGGTTTTTCACTTTTCTTGAACTTTTCCCGGATTTTCTTATTTATTTCCGAACTTCTTCCCCGAAGGATTCCCGAACGATTCCCGAACGATTTCCTTGAATATTTCCCGAACCATTCCCGAACGAATTGCAATAAAACCCGTTCACTAAGCTACCCCAGAGCTATACGCGAAAGTGAGCCGCGCCATTCGCGCGCTTGCGCAACTCAATTACATGAATTTGTTCTATTACTCTCTCACGTTTTACTCAATATCTTTATTTATTCAAATCATATACAAATACAATTTATCAATATAGGTAGTACAAAACAATATCTACACCATGATATACATCATATCCTCATATCATAAAAAACCTTTTATTTATTAAACGAAAACCGCCTATTTTACTCACAAGTTCGAAATCGAAATTTCTTAAATATTTAACACAGAAAGTTAAAACAATGTTTCTTACTTGAATTTATACATAAGCTAACCAATACAATAGTTTAATTTACATTTTTTTCTATTTATTTCACTATTTAAAACACTTTTAAATTTCTTATACAAAACTATCATTATTTCACTTATACACAGGAATTTTCACATGAAAATAACACAGAATTTACCTTTTTAGCACGTACAATTAACCTGAAATATTTTACAAGTAATTTTTACATAAATCACTGAATTACAAACATTTTAAATTTTTACATATTCGGCCTCCTAAGGGCGTGGCCTAGCGTGCGTCTATGAACTCACACTATTTGAACAACTAACTTTTGCACGGCTCTCGGCTATCAGAAAAAATTAAATTATGAAATACACCAATTTTGACCACATTAGGCAAATTAAATGCTTTTATACAATTTTCGAACTGTATGAAACTATCTTTAATCAGATAACAATATAAATGAATGTTCTCATTAATCAATCATAACAAATAGGCATTTGTTTTCGTACAAAACGTATCAAACTTATACAAAACAACATTTATGCAATTAATATCCATTAATTCTGCCTATGCACAGAGTGATTATCTCGACCGGGGAACAAATCCGATCTTTAACTTCACTTTAATATTCTTGAAAATTTACATAATTTGAAAGATGATTTCAACCGGGGAACAAATCCGGTAACATAATTTATATCTTAAATTCCTTACGAATTTATTAAGCGATATTACTTAGGAAAACAAACAAACTAGTCCGGCCTGGGAGTCGAACCCAAGACCTTCATATCATTAATACGACATTTCTTAAAGATTTAACTAAGCATTCTCTTATCAGAGCGTCGTTGCTCGTGACTGCCCCTTTTTTCATAGCAACGTCATCGGTTGATTTAATAAACTGAAACATTTTTATAGGCGCGTCGCCAACACTGCTGTTTGCGGGGCCCCGGTTCTTTGGTCATCTTTAAAGTTAATTTTGAATTCAGCAAACTACCTAATAATTGTTGCGCGTGATGGAGTCCCCCAATGCTGATTGTAACCGTTGTAAACTTAATTGTTCGGTTAAACCAAATTTAAAATCATAATAAATCATAGCGCGCAAATGTACACGGTTAAGATCCATCATTTTAAATGAAAAGCGCGTTGTTTACCGAATACTACCAATGCGCGAATGTTACCAAAGGTGATTGGTATGATTGGTTCTGGCCCTATAGTGGCCAGAGCAGATTCTCTTCTGTCCAGTTCGTTTTCTGTATCATTGCCCATGGATCCACTGTGTCCCTTTATCCATTGCAGTCACATTGTTGTGTTTACATACCTTATTTAGTCGCTGATGGCATTCATATATTAGTCCCGAGTTTACCACATTGCAACTAAGAGCCTGCAGTTCCGCCATGCTGACGGTCAGTATTTTTATGTAGGAGTCTTACATTCCTAGCCCCTATTGCTACCATCGCTTGGATGATACCAATACATTCTGCTTGAAAGACTGTATTGTGGGTACCCAGCAGTGTACATATGTGGATATTGAGGTCTTTCAAGAAAGTTCAAGATCCTGTAACTTCATTTGTTTTGGAACCATCCATGAAAATTCTGAGTTCTTTTAGGTTTATGCTCTGCAGCTGATTAGTTTCATTTAATTGTATCTTGTATTTCTTATCAAACACAAATTGTGTAGGGTAAGATAGAAATTTTGGAGTAAATTCTGTCTCTTCTGGGATACTCTACTCTTATTCAATAGATTTAGGGTCTTGAGTCTAATGGTAGCTAAAGTCGCTTCTTGTTGTATGTGTAGGTGATGCGGCTGCTGTTGGTGTAGTTCTTATGCCGTGGCAGCCATACAAGCCAGCCATAATCATGTATGTTACACAATTAACAACACAAAACAAGTTAGAAATAGCTTTTTAGCTTAATCACCTTTCCCAGGGGTTAATATAATCCATGAATTCCTTAATATTATAATAACCCTTTTTATACAAACTTAGAAACAACTAGAGAACTTAAACTTTATTAAAAGTTTTTAAACTTTGTGCAGGTCAAATTTTGTCAATTTTCTGGGATTTTGTTGTAAAACCATATACATCGCCCCAAGAATGAATTACTGACTCGGTGGAGTCGATACATATAAAATATTTTACCATTACCAACTAAATTTTTTATTTTATTAATTTTTACGGTTTTTCAAAATCTATTTTTATGATATTTTTTTATTTAAATAGATTCTAAAAATATCTGATCATTTCAATAAAAAAAAAACACCTGATGCTGGGAGGAGGTAAGGAGGCTAAAAAGAATCCCTAGAACCCTAGGCTAAAACCTCAGGGAGGGAGGGGCATAAGTGACCTAAAAACCTCATGTGATTAAAAGATGGCCCGGCTGATATGATTTCTTTTGTTTTTCTTTAATTTGAATGATTCTTTATTATAAAGTAAGCTTTCTTCATGGTTGTCCTAATTACATTTTTTTAGTATCCTTTATTTACAACAATCTGTCGCCTTTGACGGACATTCAGCAGTATGTTTGTTGGTGCTATCTCTGGCATGCTCGGTATGTGACCTGTGTCACATCCTCATTATTTTAAACAGTAACTGGGTTTACTGTGTTTGTATTAAATCTTGTGGTATCTTGCGCTTTAAGCGTCGCGCTTTGTTGTGGTTTGCCATGAGTGGCCGGGCCAGAATATTTGGATGACGTTCGATGCGCTCTTTATAAGTTCTAGTATGGCGTAGGATTTCCTGTTTCACAGTAGGCAGGTGTAGATCATGATGTAATAATTCGTTGGGCACATACCAGGGGGCATTGGTTATCATGCGGAGTGCTTTATTTTGAAACCTTTGTAAGATTTCGATGTTTGAATGGGATGCAGTACCCCACAGTTGGATTCCATACGTCCAGATAGGTTTCAGTATTGCCTTGTACAGAAGTATTTTGTTTTCTAGAGACAATTGAGGCTTTCGTCCTATGAGCCAGTAGTTTTCGCGTTTGAGTACCGAGTTGCTTTCTCTTAGTGAAAATATGTTTTTACCAGGTAAGTCTTTTGTCCAAGTACAATCCAAGGTATATCACATGATATGCCTGTGGAACTACATTGTTGTTAAGTGTAATGGGGGACACAAGCTCTTTTTTAGGGTGAACGTTACGCTGAGTGATTTGGTTTCATTTGTTTTATCCGCCACTTTTTGAGCCAGTGGGATATGTCATTTAGCCGTTTTTGAAGTATTTGTGAGGCTATTTTTGGGTCGCTATGAGTAGCCAGTATAGCGGTGTCGTCAGCAAAGGTTCCAGTGATTAATGATTCAGATGTCGGCAGGTCCGCAGTGAAAAATAAGTTGAGTATGGGACCCAGTACGCTGCCTTGTGGGACTCCTGCTTTTATAGGGCAGAGATCTGATAGAGCTTCCCCTTGTTGTACTATGAAATGGCGCTGCTGGAGAAATGATTTTAATATCCCGTAAAGGTGATCTGGTAGTGCATTTTTCAATTTAAATAACAATCCCTCATGCCCCACGCAGTCAAATCTAATTAAATTTGAAGAAAAATTCCACCTCTAAAATTTGTAAAATAGGGAATAAAGTGTATTTTATACCCTAAAAGTTGTAAAATAGGGAATAAAGTGTATTTTATACCTATGTTTCTTCGTTAAGTAACTATGTACAAGGTACACAACCTTAAGTTTGTGATATTATTTAGTCCACTCAAAAAAGTGAAATAAATTAAACTTTAAATAAAAACCAAAGGATTTCAATTCTTTGTAACAGCCCGCCTGTGACCTATGAAGCAGTAAAAGCCAAAAGGCTAACAGCATTAACATCAAAAGAAACCACTTAATTCTTTGTTAAACTGTCTAAGCTCTTAATTCTAAAGTTAAATAAATATTTTATTCTTTTTTGTTTTAGAAGTTTAATTTTTAACATTATAAAGGTATGTTAAAAAATCAAAATCTATGGTAAAATTTTAATTCTGATTTCTGAAAGGAATCTGGTAAAGAAAAATATGATTTTTTAAATTATTTTACTGTATTTGAAGTGCAGGCCAAGGGTAATAAATAACATAATCTCAAAGGTATATTAATTTTATCCAACTAAAACATGTGTATCATGTCTGCTTTCGATTTGTTATTATAAATAATCACCCTTCTTTTCTACTTTACCAAGGAAATTATTGAGTAATTCAAATATAGCTTTTTATGTACTTAACACTAGAAGTTTCATATGGTTTTTTTTAAATTATGGTAGTAAATATTGTTTAGTTTAATGTTATGTAAATAAATGATGAAGAAAACAACTATCCCTTCAACATTCTGTCAACCAATATTTGCCAACAGGCATTGTATGAACTCCCATTTGGACACCAAAATTGGCCGATTGCCTAGTATTCACGATTTCCAATTAAAGTAAAAAATTGATAGTTAATAGTGAATAAACCTTTGGACAACAAAGAATAAAGACAACAACGTAATGAAGTGTAAAGCTGACTTCACTACATATAAATGTCGATTGTTTAACCTGTTTTTCTTTTGCTGCATAAAAGGAGGGAGGTATTAAGATATGTGAGTTTCTGCAAATAAAAAAAATACCTTTTTATATAATGGATTAATTTCATAATCCTTACCCTTCAAGTACAAGAAATGTTCTTTTATGTGCTAGAACCACGCTGCAGCTTTATTATGGTTGTAGCATGAATGGGTCGGCTCAACCGGGGTGGGACTACTCTCTCACAGAATACCAGCAAAATACCATGTTTCATTTGGTGTGTGTAGAAAACCAGACTCTTTTGACTAGAAACAAGGCATTCCATCTTAGTTCTCAGGGGTGACAACTCATTTGCATTTTGATTCTTAATCGAGGATAAATGTACATGTTTATGGACCACAGCATCTACTTACCATCAGGTAAACTGTGTGCTCGTTTGCTACCCTTATTCTATAAAAGAAATAAGCCGGCAAAATACACCATTTTGATGAGATTAGTTATATTATAAAAGTAGAATTTAATATTTATAAAGTAGTATTAAATAGCTTCATTCGCAGTGTTTCGATATGTATAAGTTTTATATATAGCAGCCAGCTATTAACACTACTTACTAACAAAATTAATAAGATATAAATGTTTACATTAGCACCTGCCAGTATTGGGTGACCTTCCTTACAGGTCCGGACGGTTGAAAAATGGCCTGACGCTTGACAGGATAATATGTTCAAATATTTTACCACCATATTTATAATGTCAAAGGGAGTGTTCACTTTTCAACTAGAAAACTATTATCTTAATAAGACAGACTTCTATTAAGTAGCATCAAAAAAAACTACAAACCTTCTTTCTGTAAGAAAAGTTCTTTCATTTTCGCTCTTTGCACATTAAATTCTTCCTCAAGTTCTCGTCTCGCTGTCTCCGACAAGGGTGCTCCACCACTGCCTCCATCTTCAACTTGAAACAGAAATACTACTCAGCCGCCTGCACGCAAGATAAAGACGCACCGCAAAACATGGAAAAGGTGCAGGTGCAAAAAAAGAAGCACAAAAGCAGGAAAAAGAAGAAAACAAAGCGCAGAGTGCAATGCCATTCCAATAAAAATAAAAAGTTTTCTTCTTGCTTGTTGTTCTATATTCATCTGCAAACATTCTGCGCTGGTATCAAATCACAAGGTACAATAGTACAAAAACACACCTGTAACTGTTTCCTCGTCTGTCATTTTAGATTGCTCGTTCATTGCCACCCGTAAAGAAATATTTGTTAATAAATCTGTATTTTTTTAGTTTTCGACATTATTCTAAGACACACTGCACTGAGTCATGTGGAATCAAGTGTTGAATTAAGCGTACAGAACACTACCATTCCTAGCGGATTATATGATTATGATTTTAATTAAAAATTATAATAATATAGAGGTTTTCACGAAAATTGTTTGACATTGACGCTTTGACAGAGACTTACTAGGCTTGGATGAAAAATATTCATATATCGGAATATCGATATTTTTAACCACGATAAATTGATGTTCGATGATTATTTTAGAGTAACGAATTCAAATTCATTTCAATATATTTTTAAAAGTTAATCAACAAAACATAAACCAACAAAACCAGCCACAAAAGATATATATATATATATATATATATATATATATATGCTCTTGAAGTTTTCGCAAAACACGATGATATATCTGTATATGGTATGAGTTCAAAAACTCTCCACAACAGCGCTCGAGTAGCTACACGGAATGATAAATCGCCGTAAAATACGTTGAGAGTGATTTTGAATATAAACTTTGGAAGCAATAAAATAATTATTGTAAAAAGAAATATGGTGAGTCTGTGGAATAAAAAAGATTACAAAAAGTTCTTTAAAATTTAGAGACTGTAGCTACAGTGGCACTACCCTTATTAAGCGATGTCTTACGGACACTTTTTTATACAGAGTCTGTACTCCTTACCTCTACACTCCATAGTTAAAGTGTCTATAGAAAGCCGTTAAATAAGGGTGGCGCTACTATAGCTACGGGCTAAATTTTATAGAACGTGCCGAAAAATATTAGTGGGATAGACAAATTTTTCGAGGTTTTATTTACTAAATAAAATTATTTTAGATTTTAGAGCTACTCAGCAGTTTAGCAGCACACTTCAAACCGTCGACAACTGCTAATATCATTTCATCCCAGTAGCTACTCCAGCGCTGTTGTGGAGAGTTTTTGAACTGTTATTTACTGCTTACGGATGGCCACTTTTTCAACTATTTTACTATGGGAGTTGGTACTCCTTACTTCTACACATAGACAGAGAAACCTATAGACTAATGATTAGCGTGGCCTAGAGTGAGAAAGGACGATAACTCAAACTGTAGAAAGAGAAACCTATAGACTGACGATTAGCGTGGCCTCGAGTGAGAAAGGACGATAACGTAGTTTTAGGTTATACAATAATCTTTATGACTTTTAAACATATTTAGATAAAATTTTTAAGTGTTGTAAGAACTGAACTGAACAAGATTCACCAATCTTAAGCTCACAAAACAGTTTTTCTCTCACTTAAACCAACTTGTAAACTCCTTACATCGCTACGAACTGTCAAAGTTGTTTAGCAAAGTGTAGTTTGCTAAACCAAAAAAACCGGCACAGAGAAAGGGACAAACAATCACACTGCTTTGTCTCATTTCTATACAAGACGTATGCATAAATCTATCTTTTTCGTGTGCGAATGCGAAAAAAGGCGTCAATTTATCTATAGGTTTCTCTGTCTACGACTCAAACTGAGTGAGAGCTTCTACACTCTATACTCAGAACCGTAGACAAAAAAAACCTATAGACAAATTGACGCCTTCTTTCGCACACGAAAAAGATAGATTTATGCATACGTCTTGCATAGAAATGAGACAGAGCGTTGTGATTGTTTGTCCCTTTCTCCGTGCCGGTTTTTATGTTTAGCAAACTACACTTTGCTAAACAACTTTGACAGTTCGTAGCGATCTAAGGAGTTTACAAGTTCGTTTAAGTGAGAAAAAAGTGTTTTGTGAGCTTAAGATTGGTGAATCTTGTTCAGTTCAGTTTTTACAACAATTAAAAATTTTATCTAAATATGTTTAAAAGTCATAAAGATTATTATATAACCTAAAACTACGTTATTGTCCTTTCTCATTCAAGCCCACGCTAATCATTAGTCTAAAGGTTTCTCTGTCTACGCTCAGAACAATAACTATGGTCAACCGAATCTAAGAAATACATTTTGACAGCTGTCATACTTATTACACCAATCATGCCAACCAAAAAATGAAAACGTACAATATTCGATTCTTAAAAAAATTGATACCGATAATTTAAAGTTTGTAATCATTTACAGTTAGGTATGAATAATACCAAAATAAATTAAAAACGGTTAATTTAAAACAAGATTTATCAGTTTTTTCGTATTTGAGTTTCTTCGTAGCTGTTACTTCTTATTTTTAGAGGCAAAGTTATAAAAATTTAAGATTAAAACTAGATTTTTTTCCTTTTTCTTTTGTTTTTTCTACCACTTTTGCCCAATCATCTATTGTGACATGGGCAGATGCTTCGACGTGTAAATAATCCAAAAAGTTAAAGCCGAGTCACAAATTAAGAAGACCAACACAAAAACACAAAATTACGCATAGTAAGCTCCCGAAATGGCGGGAGATTGTAATTACATATTGGTTTTTTCAGTGCAGTTTTTATGCCTACATAAATTTACGTTGACAAAGTTAAAAAAAACTTGTTTTATTTATGATTCAAGTAATTTATGGAGTTTTTCAAATAAAAATTTAATTAAACGAATAATACATTAAAAAAAATTAATGATTAGATTATTTGAATATTTTTATCGATTATTTGAATATTTTTGCCGATTATTCACATAACAATGAATTTTAATCATCCAAACACTACGGTAAGGTACATAGCGACATATTGTTACGAGCCTGAGGTTCGTGACAATAAAGCCGTCGATTGAATTACCTACCAAAATTTACACTTTTATTACCGAACACCAATTAAAACTTAAAACACTAATAATTAACCACACTGATTCACTTTATTTCGCTCCGAAGCTTCTCTTATCTCGCCAAATTCAATACTGCCCCGACCCCGATCGCTGCATGCAGCAGGTTTAAATACACTTTTTACACCGAAACATCCAGAATATTCCCGTAGATACGGACGCCGACCGACCAGATACAGAAATTTCGAGTGTGGGGCTTCTAGAAACATTAATTCTTCTGTTCGATACTAGATGGCGCTGTTGGTCGAAAGTCAAGATTGACATTTGATAGGAAGCCCTTCTCGCTCTTTTCCCCGACACTAGATGGCGCTAGTGCCAGGTACCTGACGTCAACTTAGGCGCGCAACACTGCCCCCTCCTAAGACATGCTCGTCCCGAGCATTATCGGCCCCATAATAACGCGCCAGGCGATCCACATGGACGGAGTCCCTCTTGCGCCTTTCTGTATCCGGTAGGTTATATCGTTGATCCTGATCACAATCCGGTACGGGCCGCCCCATTTAGCTTGAAGCTTAAGAGATTTCCCTTTGCTGCGGACTGGATTGTGCAATCACACTAGTGAACCTTCGTCGAAACCTTTGTTGTTCATTTTGTGGTCATACTAGGTTTTCATCTTTTCTGACATTTGCTGGCCCGACTGTCTAACTTGCTCATAAATGTCATTCATTTTGTTCCGCAGGTTATTTGCATAATCGGTTATACTGCGTGGGGCATCAGGTGATCAGGTCTGCAGGCAGCCGTAATTCTCTTCCAAAGTTTGCGAAAGCTGGTGTCACTGCTGTACTTTCGTGAACAGCGCTTCGATATGACAACAAAAACGGTTGTATGTGATTGTCCCAATCTCGTTGCCGATTGTCTACAACTTTTGCTAGGTACCTCTACAATGTCTGATTAAATCGTTCTACCATTCCATCAGGTTTCGGGTGATAAGAAGTCGTTCTTGTTTTATGAGTACCCATAACTCGGCAAGTTTCCTGGAATATTTGAGATTCAAAATTCCTTCCTTGATCGCTGTGAATCTCTAAAGGTACTCCAAAACGACAGAAGACTTCATGAACTAGTTTATCTGCAACTGTTGAAGCTTCTTGATTTGGAATGGCGAAGACTTCTGGCCACTTAGTGAAGTAATCCATCACAATCATGAAATACTTGTTACCGCTTTCACTCTCCGGAAACGGCCCCGCCACGTCAATCGCTATTCTCTCCCATGGTGCACCAACATTATACAACTTCAATACACCTCTACTACGAGTCTTAGGTCCCTTTACAGCCGCACAACTTGTACATTTGCGACGCCAGTCCTCGACATCGTGTCGACAGTGGACCCAGTGAAACCGTTCTTGGATCTTTAGTAGAGTTCGTTTAACTCCCAGATGGCCTCCTGAACAATCATTATGGTACAGCTGTAGAACATCCGGTACTTTAGCTTTAAGGACAACCATTTGTAAATGTCAGCTGTCTCCCTGAACATTTTCCCATTTATGGGACAGAACTCCATCCTGAAGCAGCAAGCTGTCCCATTGGGCCCAATAGCTGTTAGAGGTCGAACTCATCGCTGAGACGTCGCTCCACATGGGCTTGGGAGCACTGGCCTTTATCCATTCCAGAATCGGCTTGATGTCCGGATCATCCTGCTGTGCATGTTGTAAGCTGTCCTTCCACTCGTTGCTGAGGTGGTCTGTCCTGAGAATCCTCACGGATACCACTTCCTTACTCTCCTGCCTAGTACAATGTTTGCAATCTTCAGGACAAGGTCTTCTTGACAATGCTTGCCATGAGATTTCCCGCTGCGATTTCTGATAGTAAAGTCGTATTCCTGCTGCTGCTGGGCGGTGATGTTAACCGCACTTCCCTTCTGAGATCGTTCACCTTCCCTTTCTAGGGTTCACTTAGGGCAGCTGAATCGAAGATGGCCCCTTTTCCCCACAGCCACAGACCAGAAATCGCTCCCGAGTGTCTTCACTACTGGGATCACCCATTTGGTTCCTAAAGACCAGGGTACCACAGACCCGAGCAAATACCGCCCCATCACGTGTCTACCGACCATATACAAGACACTAACATCCATTTTGAGCGCGAGAATCACTCGTCACCTGGACTCTAATCAGGTGATGTCGCGCGCACAAAATGGATGTCGGGGCGGTGGTCGTGGAACCAAGGAACCACTCCTCATTGACGCGGTTATTGGCAAAGTGGTGAAACGCAACCGTCAGAACTTCTCCGCCGCCTGGATAGACTACAGAAAGGCATTCGACTCGGTGCCCCATACATGGCTAAAGAGAGTCCTCGAGCTGTACAAGATAGACTGTACAGTTAGAGACTTCCTCGAACAATGTACGGGGCAGTGGAGTACGATCCTTTGTCATCTGTGCGAGCGGATGATGGCTGCGAAGAACACATAAGGATAAGAAGGGGTATCTTCCAGGGCGATTGTCTGAGTCCAATCTGGTTCTGCATCTCTCTGAACTCTCTTAGTACCTTACTGGAGGGCTCCGGGATGGAATTTCAGCTACGGAAAGGAGGGACAAAAGTGACCCACCTTTTCTATATGGATGACCTCAAGTTATTCGCCTCCAGTCGCTCCCATCTTATGGAATTGCTAAATATCACTTGTGAATTTAGAAATTCCATTAGAATGGAGCTGGGGGACGGATAAGTGTACGGTCCTCCATGTTGAAAGGGGAAGGGTTACTAACTCTGAGGGCATAGACTTATCTATGCCCGTCAACTTAAGAACCCTTTCCGAGGCTGAAACATACCGATACCTGGGTATGTCACAGAACATCGGTATCGATGAGGCTGGTATGAAACAGTCAGTTTGCGACATGTTTTATGCACGCTTGATCAAAGTGCTTAACAGCCTTTTGTCCGGTGTGAATAAGGCACACGCATATAACGGCTGGGTCATGCCTGTCCTCATGTATACCTTTGGCATACTCAGGTGGACTCAGACTGAACTTAACGCCCTGGATAGAAAAGTCCGCACTACCATGACGTCCCATAGGATGCATCATCCGAGATGGTCGGTAATGAGGCTGAACTTGACGCGAAAGCATGGTGAGCGTGGCTTCCTGAGCGCGCTCACCATGCATAATCGCGAAGTGTGCAGCCTTCGTGTATACTTCCTGGCGAGATCAGATGATCCTATCTATAAGGATGTCATTTCTTGTGATAAAGGACTTACCCTCCTATCCTTAGCCAACGAGCAATGGCGAAACCCGGCAGTGCAGAGCATTTCCGACCGGGAGACCCTATGGAAGGAGAAGGAGCTCCATGGGAGGTTCTACAAGGCTCTACATGAGCCTTTTGTAGACACAGGAGCCTCCCTCCACTGGCTACGCTTTGGTGACCTCTTCGGGGAAACCGAGGGTTTTGTCTGTGCAATACAAGATCAGGTTATTAAGACCAACAACTATCGGAGATACATCTTAAAGGATGGCACCGTCGACATCTGTCGAGCTTGTCGCCATCCTGGTGAGTCACTTAGGCATCTCAACTCCGGTTGTTCGGCGCTTTCTAACTCTGAGTACTTGCACAGACACAACCTAGTAGCCAGAATTCTTCACCAGGAGCTTGCTCTGAAATACGGTCTGAAATGCGGAAATTGCCGTATTACAATTACTTGCCGAAAGTCGTGCTCGAAAATGAGCCCGCCAGGCTCTATTGGGACCGGGCCATCATCACAGACAGGACTATTCTTGCGAATAAGCCTGATATTGTGCTGATGGGCCGGGCACAGTCAAAGATATTTTTGGTCGACATTACCATTCCGTATGACGAGAACCTCGTGAAAGCCGAAACAGATAAACGAACAAAATATCTGGACCTGGCTCACGAGGTGGCCGACCGTAGTCGTCTCTGCAAACGGGCTAATCCCAGTCAGTCTCTCGGGTCATCTGAGGCGGCTGGAACTACGTGGCGGAGTGCTCCAGGCTCAAATGCACAAGGCGGTGCTCCTCGATACCGCCCGCATCGTCCGCCGGTTTCTTTCCCTTTCCTCCTAACCCCCGGCCGTTTGGTTTCCCCTGCCGAGAGCCTCCATCTGGTTGGGCTTTTATTTATTTATGTATTTTTATAATGGGTTTTTCAAAAAGAACTTTGTTTTTCAATTGGGGCAACACCAACACCATGACAGTTTTGACATTTAGTTTTTTGACTTATTCGTAGTAGATGCTTTTGCAATTGCTACAACGAATTCAATTTCGCTGGAAAATCGCATTAAAATAATTAAAATCTACTATGAAAATGGTGGTTCTTTTAAAGTTACGTTTCGTAAAATTCGTGATATTTTCGGACAACATAATCCTCCTTCTGAGATCGCTATTAAGAACTTGGTCGCTAAATTTGAATCGACAGGCTCGGTACAAAATGTGCCAACACCAACGCGTGTTCGACCGGGTCGTTCAACCGAAAACAGCCGTGAGCCACAGTGTTGAAGAAAATCCAAATTTGTCAATTCCTCGACGTTCTCAACAATTGGGGTTATCCAAAACCACCACATGGCGAATTTTGCGTAAGGATTTGGCTTTTAAGCCTTACAAGTTTCAACTGGTGCAGGAATTGAAATTGACCGACCATTCACATCGCCGTAGATTCGCTCAATTCATTCAGGAACAGCCCGCTGGTTTTTCTGAAAAAATAATTTTTTCGGACGAAGCCCATTTTCACTTGTCAGGGTACGTCAACAAGCAAAATTGCCGCATTTGGGCTTCTGAAAATCCTAAAGCTGTCACTGTATGGTGCCCTACCTATGTGGTCTGGAGGCGTGATTGGGCCTTTTTTTTTTTCGAAGATGAGGCTGGAAATGCGGTAACGGTCAATGGATCACGCTATCGCGAGATGTTAACATCTCAATTTTGGCCTATTATTGATGACATCGATATCACAAACATGGGGTTTCAACAGGACGGTGCCACATGTCGCACAGCCAAAGAAACGATCAATTTATTGCAAACCAAATTTCCCGATCGCATGATTTCACGAAATTCAGCTGTTAAATGGCCAGCCAGATCGTGTGATTTAACACCACTGGATTATTTTTTGTGGGGCTATGTTAAGGACAGAGTCTATACGGAGCCAATCGAATCGATCGCGGCCTTAAAACTCAAAATCCGTGACGTGATTAACGAAATAGACCCGCCATTTTGCCAAAAAGTTATTAAAAACTTTGATGAAAGAATCGACATCTGTCAGCGTGGTCGTGGACATTTGCCAGATATCATTTTTCATTCATAATTGCCAAACTTTTCTCTTCGTAATACAATAAAAATTTGAATCATCTTCATCTAAACTCTTTGTTTTATTTTGTTTTAGAAAACAAAGTTCTTGTTGAAAAACCCTTTATTTATTTAATTTTATTGATATTTATGTATATCTTTTCATTTCCATTTATAATTATTCCAACATTTCCATTTATAACTATGGATGACGGAATTGAAGAGTTTCTAGAGAACCTTAAGTAGCGGTTTACCAACCACTTTCAGAAGCTCTGCTGTAATTCCATCCCCGCCTGGGGCCTTGCCGTTTTTAAGGTGCTGAAGAGCCATTCTAATCTCGCTCAGACTGACGTCCGGGATATCATCGAAATAGTGTCCGGGATAAATCCCAACCCAAGCATACAACTGCAAGACTTCAAGATACCATAAGATCATACTGGATAGATCGCAATAAAAATTGATAATTTTAATCTGGATGTAGCCGTGGTTAACTATGACATTAGGACGTCAAATACCTCTGTGCCCCTTTGACCTTGGATGTTGTAAAGTGCTCGAAACGTGGGGAAAATAAAATAAGTTAATTAGCGTATAATTTATAATTAATAAACCACTTAATTAGCAGATCACCCACGGGGTAAGAAGTTTGGAGAAGGAGTGACGTACAGGCGTTACAGGACAGTCAGGCGGGGGAACCCTAAATACCAAACATTTTTCATGTTTGGTATTTCGGGTTTCGCAAATTTTTAAACGTATCCTACTCTCGTATACCCCTCCTCTTTCAGTGCGTGCGGAAGGAATGCGGATGGGAAGGAGAAAGGCACCGGCCAGCTACTAACCAACTAAACAAAATGCGAGGGTACTCGTTTTCCGCGCAACCAAGTGATTTATCAAGTACTAGTTTTTAACAAAACATGGAAAAAATGTATTTGGATCAACGTCATTCAATTCTGATCGTTTTCTTCTATGAATTACCTGAAATTTTTTAATATAATAGCACATTATAAGCAGTGGCGGCACTAGGGTGGTGCGAACGGTGCGACGGGGGGGGGGGGGGCGGTGTGCCAAAATCAATCGAAACGCTACCACCGGGCAACGGTCACCAATTCACTCACTCCTATCCCTAACATTCCATTTTGCTGACGCTAATTAGGAAGTCAAAACACGAATTTTTTTTTGTTGTCTTTGTAGACCTGCATAGCTGCTCGCACAAAAAAGCTATGCAGTTTGTATCTATGGATTTACCAAAGGTATCGTATTTGACTGAAATGAGGAAATTAATGGATATATCGTTTGAAAATTTTGACAGAATTTTGAAACAGAACCGAGCCTTTTCATCTGCTCTAATAATAGATAAATCAAATTTTTACGCCAGCCCGATCCCGAAGAAAGAAAATATTATTTGTGTACGAAGCCGTAGGTGAGACACCAACTGATCCTAAATAATTGTTTAAAAGGAACGTTTTTTTACCCTGTGATTGATACAATTAAAAGTGCATTGATTACCTGACTTAAACTATCAAAATTCTATGATACGTGTTAATTTTTATACAAAATGAAAATAATTCCTGAAAGTTCAAAAAGCCTGTGTTAATTTGCAAATCAGTTGAACAGCTGGACATAACGTGATTTGTCTAGTTGTACATTGGTTCAGAAACTTATGAGCTTGAACCAGTTATTTAAAGATCTTCAATCAGCAGAACCACATAAAGTTCTCAGATTTATTAAAAATAATAATTAGCCGGACATTTTTCTCAAATGTGTAGACTGCACTTCGTTTCTTGCTAACTGTACCAGTATACCTGTGCTATAACTGTCGCTAAACAGAAACGAAGTTTTAGTACACTAAAACATTTAAAAATTTACCTACGTTTCTACTATTTGTCAGGAAAGATTGTCATATCTTGGTATCTTTTCCATAGAAAATTCTATTGCCCAGAAGTTAAATTATTCCGAATTAATAAAAAAATACAAGCCCATAATCCAGAAAGCTGGCTATCTAGGCTTTTCATTAAGTTTGTTGTTGTAGTTCTTTTATCTTTTACTGTCTGCAGAACAACAGTTCAAATAAACGTGTCAAAAACGATTATTAGACATGGAAGTTAAAGAACA
The DNA here is from genome assembly GCA_907164705.1 of Parnassius apollo. Lineage (NCBI taxonomy): Eukaryota > Metazoa > Arthropoda > Insecta > Lepidoptera > Papilionidae > Parnassius > Parnassius apollo. The sequence continues at coordinate 8,597,132 of CAJQZP010001427.1, read as the reverse complement.
GGAGAACGATCGCTACGTACTAGAGCATAGCCCGCCTGTACTTGAAAATTTGTAGAATTTCTAGAGGCGCTGCCGTCGATGAGTAGTGGCTGTGAAGTAAGCTGTTTATGAATACAAGTCACTGACCTCTATATATACAAGTACACTGGACTGGCTATACACCGTGACATGATGAAGCGATTTGATTTCCGCCATTTTGGCGCTGACAGCAGAAGTGCACGTCCACGGAACTAATAATAGGGATGAGAGAGTGTACCAAATTATATCGATAAAAATTCTACCTATTACCTTCTACCTTTACCTAAATAAATAGAATGGACTCTATGGATAGATGGACTCTACCCGTAACGTCCATTTTATTTATGTATCATACTAATATAATACCATTATCATTCATCAACATTAAAACCCTTCACAAGTCCACTGCTGAACATAGGCCTCCCCCAAGGAATGCCACAAAGCACGGTCCTGAGCTACCTGCATCCATCAACTTCCTGCATGTCTTACCAGGTTTGGACTCCATCTAGTGGGGGAACGTCCTACACTTCACCTGCCGGTACGAGGCTGCCACTCGAGAACCTTTTTTCCCCATCGGTATTCGGTTCTTCGAGCTATATGGCCGGTCAATTGCCACTTCAGTTTACTAATCCATTGGTAAATGTCGGCCACTCTGGTTCTGCTGCAGATATCCTCATTCCTAAGTTTGAACCCCTGAGCATAGCCCTCTTCATAGCTCGCTGAGCGACTTCAAGCTTCCTCATACGGCCAGCAGGGAATGACCTCGTCTCAGATCCATAGGTCGTCACTGGCAACACGGACTTGTTGTACAATCTAGTTTTGTGGTATTTCTGACGAGAAGATGTTTGTTAATCTCCCGAATGCTGCCCAGCCGAGTTAAATCCGTTGATTGACCTGTTGATCGAGGTTGAACTTACCTAGTCGGACTATTTGTCCCGAGTAAAAATACTCGTCAACAACTTCAGCTAAGTGCTCCCAAAAAGCCAAAAACCACCGGCATAGGTGTGACATGGACATTACACATCACTTTTTTTTGTTCATCTTCATCTTAAGACCTATCCGTTGGGAGACACTATTGAGGTCATTGAACACAGTGTGTAGGTCCTTCAGCGATTCTACCATAAGGACTATATTGTCGACAAACCGAAGGTGAGTGACGTACACGCCATTGACGTTAACACCGTATCCTTTTCAGTCCAGTAGCTTGAAGACGTCTTCCAATGCAGCGCTGAAGTATTTCGGGGATATTACGTCACCCTGTCTTAAACATCTCTACAGTTGAATTAGTTTTGTACTCTGGTTCTTTACTCGGATAGCCATCGTAGCCCTTAGACCATTCAACTAAAAAATTATTAAGATTAAACTATCTACACAAAATAAAAAAAAACATAGTTTCTAAAATAATTTGTAGTCAACCGTTCATTTAGTTCTAGTTAATACTAGAACTAAATGAACGGTTGAATTATAATTAAAGAAAATCAAATCAGCTGCTATAATAACGCTTATTCTAAATTATCATTCCTAATTATGCAATATAACTGTTTAACATTTTTAGCGATATTTCCACAATTATTTGCTCTGCGGCAGCAATGCGCCGGGTACGAGCTAGCAAGATAATATTAAAAAAAAATATAAACTTTGAATTACATAGTCATCAGTTATTTACAACGTCATTTTCGAAATTAAAATTACAATATTAAAAAAATAACTGAAATTATCATACAGTCCTACTTTCCGTGGTATCGTCCCAAGAATGCTGGCTACATGTCCTCTCCGAATGGCTATACTTAGCCTTCAAGCGAGGAAGCAACAAACTAAACAACTTCTTATTACCAGCAGCGATGATCAGTCGCAGATACAGTTTTTTAGGAACTACACCGCACGTGCACCCTACGGACCAATATTCTCTACAGCAACTAGCACAAATGTGTACTCATACTATTACATGCCTGCAATTGAGAAAGAATTAAATCTCTATATCGCACTTACTAAAACCCCATGGTGTTCTACCTCCACCGCAAATTGGCAGGGCCACGGAAACGCTTTCAAGCACATCCGCGGCCCCTCTGGCGCCAGCTACTCAATGGCAGACAGTCCTTAGTTGCTGACTTCTTCTCCCCGCTTTCATTCTCAGATAAGGCGCACCAGAAACACAAGCCACACTGCCCTTCGCGGCCTCTAACTCCACCTGCACTACGGACTCCCCGAGCCCGATATATGAATGGAGCCAGGGAAAAACGAGCACTTAGAAGCATCAAGGTGTGCGGCCTCACCAAAGTCATGAAAGATAGTCGAGTAGCGCATCGCCAATCGCCATACTAACACTCCTCCTCCCTTACTACTCCGCCTCAACTACAGCGGTACAGGAAGAGGAATCTCCTCTAGCTGCAGCCCACTAACTCACATCCAACGTGGCTCGACATCATCAGGCGACCTTTCGACACTTGGCTATGGCCTTTGAGTTTGGTGGTAAATTAGGAAAGAAAAATTAAAAAAAACATTCTAAATAATAATCTAATACTTTTATACTTACTGGTACTGGTACTACCAGTAAATATTGTCGGTATACTGCACTTTTTCAAAGTGGTGCAGTTCTCATGTCTAATAAAACAGTCGTCTGTGAAATGTTTGTAACAAATATGATCATTTTGTTTCGGACGCTAATTCACTATATTTATGCTTTTAAGCCATAATTTTAGTCTAGGTTCAGTTGGGAACCTGTTAATTAATAAACATTTGATAATCATCTGTTGTTGGCGACTTTCTTTGTTAACAGATATTGGTAGGAAAGAGCATCGATAAGTATTATAGACAAGGAACTCGACAACCCTATTGAATTTTATTGTTTATCAAAACTCAGTAATATACAACCAAACATGTTAGTATAAATGAAATTAAGATTAGTAACAACTTTCTAAGTACTTATATTATCAAATAGTTTTAATTTGTTTAATATTTGCTGCAAATTCACTTACTTGTGAAATGTTATACCACTTCCCTTTTGGTAACGAGTTTTACAGATTACGCACACTCTCATTATTAATAAAAATAATTCTTATTATGTAACTAATATTATATACAATCAACAACATAAAATACTTTAGTTTTTTAGTTTAAAAGTTCAAAATACAGACTTATTAAAAAAGACAATATAAATAAGACAACAGACTTTGGCATATTATGTCAATTTTATTTTTCAAGACATCCTTTAGCGGCGCTTCAAATTGGCACAGTCATTTTGTATGGTGTAGCCAGTCCAGCGTACTTGTATATATAGAGGTCAGTGGTACAAGTAGATGAAGTTAGTTGAATAACGTACAAATTTCTTCGCGGCATTGGTGAGAAAATTTTCGTGCTTCGTAATTTTTTAATTTTTGACAAAAAGAAACATTAAAGAATTGAGAAATATTTTATTGTGCGTGGATGTGCAAGTGGTTTAGCATCTGATCGGAAAATTAGACTAAAAATGACTTTTACTGAGCGAACTTAGCGATCGCAGCACCTTACTTATTGTGTCCATATTTCTGGTACACTATTTTCTACAGCGATCTTTCTCCTGTTCTCTAACCTCCATGATTATTAACCCTTATTATAAGAAATAATCTGTGCAACTAGTCACCGTAGCAAGATAAGCATAGTGGCGTTGTCGAGCGCAACAGAGTAGTGCGAGCGGATTGGATAACATTTCTTTAACGTGAATCAGCAAAACAACTTCTATGGCAAGAGCGACAGACACAACTATGATTGTGTGCGTTCACCTGTAGATATTTGATAGGTATAATACTTAGTCAGGTCATAAGTACTGTCCAAAACTTTTTATAAATTTAACTAGCGGTTACCCGCGGCTTCGCCCGCATGGTCACTGGGAAATGAACTATCCATTGCCTTTTGCATTGAAAGAAAACTGAGTTTTATAGATTTGTCAGAGATGCAGCCATTAAAAGAAAACTGAGCAAAATTGATTCGTCAGCCTATTTAAATGTTTTGAAACGCAGCGTATAGGAAAGCATGAAAATAGCCTGTTTATTCCAAATGGAAATGGGATATTTTTTAATTAAAGAAAACTGAGCATAATTATCTGTCAGGGATGCAGACTTTTGAAAAGAAACTGAACTAAATTGATTCGTCAGAGATGCAGTTTTCTGAATTGAAAGGTAACTGAGCCAAATAAAAGATCCGTCAGAGATGCAGCCTTTTGAGATGAAAGGAAACTGAGCTTAATAGGTCCGTCAGAGGTGCAGCATTTGGAATTGAAAAGAAACTGAGCTAAATAGGAAACTTTGAATTGAAAGGGAAGATCTGTGGGAATTCTGATTAATTGATTGTGAGAATTTTGGAAAAAAAACTAACTGAACACTATTTTAAGACGCTACTGTACACAATGTTACATGTTTTTCCATTCGGGAAAGAATGTGGAGATTCTGGGCATTTGACACACGCGAATATGCTACATACAACTGACCATGAGAGAAGCACGGTTTTTCTAAGTTGACCCCCGCTACCTGTAACGTTTGTCTTTGCGCTTTATTTGTCATTGCAAAACTGAGCTTAATAGGGAACTGCAACCTTTTGAATTGAAAAGGAAGATCTGTGCGAAATATAGGGATCCGTCGTATAATAACATTTTCACCTTTTCCTACGCCTGTCAAAATTGTAGCACCGATTATGTTCCGTCCAAGATATGTCTATGTGACACGCAGCCTCGTCGCGTTACATAACCGAGGAGCATCTAAATTTCGCATTAGCATGACTGGGACGCCTAATTTTAATTGAAGCTTACGTGAGGGCTCACCTGACAACTCTAGAGAATTTAGAAACTCTGCGGGATATGAAGTGCTCTGTTCTGTGTCCATAACTGTGTCTACTGACAAATACTCTGTTATTTCTCCCGCTACTTCGCTTAATATATCTGAATTTATTTTGTTAACGTTCTCATTTTTTGGGGCAAGAATCGCCCATTCACATAACCATTTGTCTTCATGCATGTTGTTCGTTAAATCTGAATAAACGCACGCAATTAATTCGGAATGATTCTGTACTAAATTACAAAAATCTCTCGTCAATTTAACGCAGCCCTCACTAGCGCCATCTAGTCTCGAACGGAAGAACTAAACTTCTTGAAGTTGAAACTCGAAATCTCGGTACCTTGCGCGTGTTTACTGGAATATTCTGGATATTTCGGTGCTAATTTATATTTATAGGCGCTGCAAGATGCGATCGGGGGAGTATTGAAGTTGGCGAGACAAGCGAAGCTTCGGAGCGGAATAAAGTGTGATTAATTATTAGTGTTTTTTAACTTTAATTAGTGTAAAGTGAATTAAAGTGTTAATTTAGGTAATTCTATCGGCAATTTTTATTGTCTCGAACCTCAAGCTCGTAACAATTGGTGTCAGAAGTGGGATAAAATCATGCCGATTTTACCTAAGGAGGAAACGGAGGGTGTCCGTACCCGAAGTTAACGCCAGCAGGAGACGGACAAAAAAAGATTTGGTGGTGCAACGCCGCAGATGTCGGAGGGCCAGCCACCGGCTGCAGGCCCGTCAGTAGCTCCTACATCTGCAGCACCCGACTTAGGTGCTCTGATGGTGATGCTGCAGGAACAGGCTCGCCGACAAGAGGAACAGGTCCGTCGGTTGGAAGAGCAGCTGCGGAGCGGACTGGATGAACAGGCCCGCCGACAGGAGGAACAGGTCCGTCAGTTGAAAGAGCAGCTGCAGAGCGGACAGGATGAACAGGCCCGTCGGTCGGAAGAGCAGATGCTCCTCATGAAGGACCTTCACGCTACCTTCGGGAAGGAGATAAACGAGGTGAAGGATAGGGTTGCTCAGCATGATAACCGCCTATCGGAAGCTGAAACCCAAATCGCGAAAGCTGAAACCCGAATCGAGAAAGCTGAAACCCGAATCGACCAAGTGAAAAATCGGGTTGACAACGTGGTGGCTGATTTGAAGAAAACGCTGGATGACCTCGAACTGGGGGATGGAATTACAGCTCCCGTAGTAGCTGCAACACCTTCGCTACGTGGGTTCAAGGTGCCACCGTTCGACGGGACTTCTTCCTGGTCGGCCTACAAAATCCAGTTCGAAGCTGTTATGAAGGCGAACGGCTGGAATAAAAGTCAGGCCATGACTGCTCTCACACTAGGCCTGCGCGACCAGGCCTTAACAGTTCTGGAAGCTCTCGGTGAGGAAGTGACTTATGAGCAACTCTTTGAGGCATTGGAGGCGAGATATGGCGACGCTCACCTGGAACACGTCTTTCGTGCGCAGCTTAAAGATCACGTGCAGCGCATCAACGAAAATCTGCAGCAGTGGGCTCTAGAGGTGGAGAAGCTGGTGCGAAAAGCATACCGGTCTGTACCTGCGCTCATTTAAGGGAACCTGGTGCAGACGTTCATCGACGGCATCCACGACCTGGAGGTCAGAGCTGCTGTGAGGCTCGGATACCACGAGACGCTTAAGGACGCCTTGGCCCATGCACTGGAGGTGGAAGCCGTGCGAAAGGATGATCGTTCCTATCGCGTCAGGGAGTTTGCAGCAGCAACAATTCGCGACCGCAACAAAGGATACAGCCCAAGGTGCTATGGCTGTGGGGAAAGGGGCCATCTTCGATCCAGCTGCCCTAAGCGAACCCTAGAAAGGGAAGGTGAACGATCTCAGGAGGGTAGTGCGGCCAACAGCACCGCCCAGCAGCAGCAGGGAAACGAGTAAAAGCCAGAACTGCGGGGCGGGTGCTGGCTGATGTTAAAAGAGCCCCAAGGATCTCGTCCTCACAAACCCATGATGGGAACAGTCTAATCATCAAGGGCGAGGTCATCGGAATGCCGTGTAAACTGACCATAGATACTGGAGCCTCTCGTACGGTTGTTAGTTCCCAACTTATAAGTCAATTCCTTGGGGACTCCGCATACAACCGAAAACGCATTAATTTGGTAACAGCCACCGGTCAGCGTATACCCGTCCGTGGAGAGAAGGAGATGGAGTTAAAGCTAGGCAACGTGATCTACCTGCATAATGTCATCGTGGCTGATGAATTTGCATCCTGGGCCTAGACTTTATGAGGAATAATTGTTGTGAGATCGACGTTAAGCAAGGTGTTTTGAAATGTGGACAGGAGTTTTTATGGAAGGTGCGTCACCAGGGAACGTGTACAGCATTAAGAAAATTGTTCTTCCGCCGAGATCGGAAACGATTGTTCCGGTTAGTCTTCCTCGAAACGCTGGGCAAACTCACCGTTGTGTACTTGTGGAAAGGGTAAACAATGACCTTCCATGGAAAGTGGCTCGAACCTTGGTCAGAACCACTGACATCTCAGGAGTACGTGTGCTGAACCTTTGTGACCGAAAACAGATTATAGAAAAAGGCACGCTGGCTGGTACTTCTGAGGAAGTGGATTGGTTACGTCGATGCCAATATCTATCGAGTGAGACCCCCAGCAAGGATGTACAAACGAGAGTGTCCACACTTTTGGAAGACTGTCGCAGCGTTCTCTCCCCGACCGAAATGGTCAAGGCGAAGAAGTTGTTACTCAAGTATGCCGATATATTCTCATCAAACGATGCTGACATAAGAAAGACTGGCTTAGTTCAACACAAAATAAACACAGGAGAAGAATTGCCTATCCGTCAGTGAACAAGAAGATTGTCGGTAGCACGTGAAAAGGAAGTGGAAACCGTGATTGAAGGAATGGTGAAGGATGGTGTTATTGAACCTTCCTCTAGTCCATGGTGTTCACCAGTGGTGCTGGTAAAGAAGAAGGATGGCAGTATGCGGTTTTGTGTTGACTACCGCCGTCTGAACGACGTTACGAAGAAGGACAGCTATCCCTTGCCAAGAATTGATGACACGCTGGACATGCTTACAGGAATAAAGTGGTTTAGCACGCTGGATCTAAAAAGTGGCTACTGGCAAGTTGAAATTGACCCTAAGGACAAGGAGAAAACTGCGTTCTCGACGGGAAAGGGTCTGTGGCAATATAAAGTAATGCCGTTTGGGTTGTGCAATGCTCCAGCAACGTTTGAAAGGCTGATGGAACTTGTACTTACCGGGCTAATTGGCGATGCCTGTCTGGTCTACTTGGATCACATCATCATCGTGGGCCGTACGTTTAATGAACACCTTCAAAACCTGGAACGCGTGCTCATGAAGATTCAGAGTGCCAACCTCAAGTTGAGTCCGAAGAAATGTTCACTTTTGAAACGGCAAGTTAACTTTTTGGGGTATGTAGTATCGGAAGAGGGCATCCGCACGGATCCAGAGAAAATCGCCGCTGTCAAGGATTGGCCGGTTCCAAAAGACAAGACACAGGTTAGAGCATTTTTGGATTTGTGTTTCTACTACCGGCGATTTGTGAAGAACTTTGCAGATATAGCCAAACCTCTGCACAAGCTAACCGAGGAGAAGCGACATTTCTGCTGGAATGAAAATTGCAATATCGCATTCCAGGAGCTCAAGGACCGTCTGTGCAAAACACCTATTTTGGGATACCCTGATGCAAGCAAAGAATTTATAGTTGACACAGACGCAAGTGATATAGGACTTGGCGGTGTGTTGTCTCAACGGAATGGTGACCAAGAGGTCGTGATAGCGTACTTCAGCAAGTCGTTGTCGAAACCGGAAAGGAACTATTGTGTCACAAGACGCTAATTGCTAGCTGTGGTAAAGTCGTTGCAGCATTTTAGCAAATATCTTCTGGGACGAAAATTTCGCTTACGAACTGACCATGCTGCACTAAAATGGCTATTGCAGTTTAAAAATCCAGAAGGACAAGTTGCGAGGTGGATTGAACTACTGCAAGAATACTACTTTGGGATCGAACTTCGCAGTGGGAATTCTCATGGCAACGCAGATGCATTGTCACGAAGACCTTGTCCTGAAGATTGCAAACATTGTACTAGGCAGGAGAGTAAGGAAGTGGTATCCGTGAGGATTCTCAGGACAGACCACCTCAGCAACGAGTGGAAGGACAGCTACAACATGCACAGCAGGATGATCCGGACATCAAGCCGATTCTGGAATGGATGAAGGCCAGTGCTCCCAAGCCCAAGTGGAGCGACGTCTCAGCGATGAGTTCGTCCACTAAAAGCTATTGGGCCCAATGGGACAGCTTGCTGCTTCAGGATGGAGTTCTGTGCCGTAAATGGGAAAATGTTCGGGGAGACAGCTGTCACTTGCAAATGGTTGTCCCTAAAGCTAAAGTACCGGATGTTCTACAGCTGTACCATAATGATTGTTCCGGAGGCCATCTGGGAGTTAAACGAACTCTACTGAAGATCCGAGAACGGTTTTATTGGGTCCACTGTCGAAACGATGTCGAGGACTGGTGTCGCAAATGTACAAGTTGTGCGGCTGTAAAGGGACCTAAGACTCGTAGTAGAGGTGCATTGAAGTTGTACAATATTGGTGCACCATGGGAGAGAGTAGCCATTGACGTGGCGGGGCCGTTTCCGGAGAGTGAAAACGGTAACAAGTATTTCATGGTTGTGATGGATTACTTCACTAAGTGGCCAGAAGTCTTCGCCGTTCCAAATCAAGAAGATTCAACAGTTGCAGATAAACTAGTTCATGAAGTCTTCTGTCGTTTTGGAGTACCTTTAGAGATTCACAGCGATCAAGGAAGGAATTTTGAGTCTCAAATATTCCAGGAAACTTGCCGAGTTATGGGTACTCATAAAACAAGAACGACTTTTTATCACCCGCAATCTGATGGAATGGTAGAACGATTTAATCAGACATTGGAGAGGTACCTAGCAAAAGTTGTAGACAATCGGCAACGAGATTGCAACAAGCACATACAACCGTTTTTGTTGTCATATCGAAGCGCTGTTCACGAAAGTACAGCAGTGACACCAGCTTTCGCAAACTTTGGAACAGAATTACGGCTGCCTGCAGACCTGATCACCGGGATACCACCTGATGCTCCACGCAGTATAACTGATACTACTGGTACGGTTTCATAAAATCTGTCCTCAAAGCAAAAGCCTCGTCGCCAATAAATACATAAGGCAATTCTTCTGAATGACCGCTTGGTTTTCTGGGGCTAGGAAGATTTAAGCGCTTGTAATTCAATCTTTGAAAGAATGTAGTTTTTTGTAATACACTTCCATCAGAAATACGTCCATTTGTTCCAATATCTACATAAATAAATTCATAATTTGCATTTGCAATTCCCATAAGTACAATACTGTGATACCCTTTATAATTAAGAAAATGTGAGCCGGCTCCGGCAGGAGGGACATGTTTCCCATCGACGGCTCCTAAACAATTTGGAAATTGCCATGTACGCTCAAACTCTTCAGCAATTGCTAGCCATTCTTCTTCTGAACTCGGGAACTGTAACAAAAAAAACCCATAATTCAGTATAAATGATATCATTTTTATTTACAGAGTACCATTTGCAACGTGTCATCACCTATGGCACCTGCAACATCTGTTGCTTCATCTGCACGTCGTAAGCGACAAGTCAATGCCGCCATTGAAGACACAATATCGTTAATAGGTAAAAGATTGCAAAACCCAGATGATGAATATGATGCTATAGGAAATAATGTCGCAATTAAACTCCGCAACATGACTGCTATTCAACAAGGCATAGCTGAAAAGCTCATCAATGAAGTTATTTTTTTGGGACGGTTTGAAAAATTAACATTCAATACAAGTATACATAATCCAGTTCCAGTCCAGGTACCCCAAAGACCATTGATACACATGCCAGCTGTTCCAGTCCAGCTGCAAGAAACACAAGCATTTAATTTGACACAAGACTCGCAAACTATTAGTATCCCGGACACCCTGGTTGAATATTTAAACTTTAATAATAATGACTAAAAATAAATAAAATAGTACGTTACATTTGTATATGTTCAAGAGTAAATTTATTTGTTAAGCATTAATGTTAATGTGCCATTGCAAAATAAAGTCTGATTATTTGTACTGAGTTATTTTATTTATAAAGTATGTAATAAATGATACATACCTTCAAATATGTTTTAAGTGCAGAGTAGATTGCGTCACATCTCTCAGGAATTATGTACCCCAATGACTGTCTTGATATCGCTGACGAATACATTACATCTTTATATGTTCCATCAGTTATCAAAAATCGTAATGTTGCACTTAAACGTTCATGCGGTGAAATAGCTTCTCTCATGCAAGTATCCTGTTTAGCTATAATTGGTGTGACTAAACACAAAAGTTCTTCATACACAGGCTCAGGCATTCTGAAATAATTCTGGAAATCTTCCTTCTCTTCACGTAACTCTCTTACTAAATTCACATGTGATAAACGCTCTCTTTTTGTAAGCCAGTTCTTAACCCACACTTTTCGCCTTCGTCTATTGTTTTTAGTTTTTGAAATGTAATACGATATAATTTCTAAATAACACAAAGCTTCTTCAGTGGACGACGTCGCGATACGGTATGAGTAAGTTGGCGCGTATGTCGCCGACGTCGAGCCAAGTAAGTTCGCGATCTTAAAAACCGCCTACTTTAAGTTCGTACGTCTATCACCCACTTAAGGCATCGCAGAACTCTCATGTGGGCGCAAGTATGGTTCAATCATTGTCAGAATATTAGTTAGTACTTCATCTAAGTAACATAATTAACATTTCGCAATGTATTTTTTTACTTTCTAATGACATCCTTTAATAACCACGGAAAGTCCGCCGTGACAAAAAAAATTGCAAAGTAATATGGACACTAGCGCGCAGCGATAAAGTTTTATTTAGCTTGCGTGTGCGATTTATCTGATTAATAATTATAATGTAGGCTATTAAACGTCGGTAAGCAGTCGACATCAAAGGAGTGCAACTTCTGTATGTAGTACTACTATTTATTCTGTGCCTTAAGGCCGAATACGACGCGAATGACCTTGCCCGTTTCGCAGCGAACCACGCGCCGCCAGTACCTACGCTTTTATATAGACATGTATAATACCTATAATCAAAGCCGTACGGACTTTGATTATATTTGACGAACTAGCTCAGATGCAGAGTAATGAACAACACAGAGAGCATTGCCTACTTCTTAAATAAATTTTTCTTATTTATAATATTAGTTCCTATAGATTATAAATTCTGTACTTTATTCGTTATAAAATATTGTTCGAAAAGTTATTGAATTGATAACGACTTTTTTTCTTTATTGGTGCATCGTACGTAAAGAACCTCATATAATTGAAAATGTTTGTTCTTGTGAGTCTTACAAGATGCCGTAATGCAAATTGCATAAATAATAAAGAAAAAAAAAACTAAAAAGTCGGTGATTGCCCCATATGGGGATAGGTACTGTGTATGTAAATTCTCACAAGACTACTCCGACTGGTCAATCACTTCACATCCGAAGTATTTCGGTTTTTCTTAATTATGTACTTATCCCATGCTTTCGGACAATACATTGACTGACATTATTTGCGGTCTCTGTGCTTGCACTACTCTGTACATTCTTTTCCGACTGGGTCTTGGTATTTTACATTTTTAGTGTTTCTCACTTGAAACTAGAAAAGTATAAATGATCAGTTTGGCTAATGTAAATGAGTAAAAATGCAACCTATTAGGCAGCCTCAAACAAAAAATTACCTTACAAAAATATAAGCATTAACCTCAAAATACAACATTCGAGCAGCGTTCATGCGATAAACTCTCTTTGTTTTACCACTTAGGTAACATTTATTTCTTTTCCTACCCATATTTACATTTATAGACACTTAAACGCGTATAAAACAATAAATTAACGATTTTCGCTACAGACACATCGACTGTTGTTACCTTACGTCACACGTCGAAGCGCCTGGTAATTTATTACGGCAAACTTTTATCTGGCAATATACGATATTATTATTAGGTGTTTTTAATTAAAACGAATTATGTTAATAAATAATATTTTGTATCGAAAATAAAGATAGCAGGTACCTTCGGAATCACAATACAAACATATTTACGTAAAAGAATTTTTCCTAAATTAAAATTCACAGAGTTTTGAAAGAACAATAATTTTATATATCATTTCTTAATATTTTTTTATTTGTTGGTATATTCATTTATTTTAAAATGACGGTGACCTTGTGTAGGACCCGAACAAACCTACAAAAATGTTTAGCTTTAAAGCTTAGAATTACTTCAGGTCAAAGTTCTAGTCAAGAGAAATACATTAATTTTCGCCAGTTCTCTTCGTATTCGGCCTTAAGATAAAAAAAAATGGAAATACACTCGCCTAGTTACACTCCCGTGCCTATTTGGTGTACTTCACATTCACATGACCCGAAAATAATTACTTCGGTCGGCCGGAGTTTTAATGTGAGTTTTTCCTATCATCAGCCAGTGCTTGACTGCAATCCCACCTGACGGTAAGTGGTGACTAGCCCTAGATGGCAAATTGCAACATCTTACCGTAAAAAAAACCTATTCACTCTCGCTGTGGAGACGCCAACCTTGTATTCGTACGGAAAGACAGACGTCGGTAAATTATTCCATTTCTGACATCACATCACTGAAAGAGTGATGCCAAAATGGTTAAACTTAAAGGTTTTAAATAAAACAAGAAGTGTATCAACTATTTTATAATCACATGAAGATAGTTAAATATTAGAATAGCATAGAAACATTAACAGTATTTCAACCTAATCTGCGTAGTTCTCGAGGCTGAGTGTGCAGACGTCGCTGACGAGGCAGTCCGCCGGCTGTAACAAAATATATTTTACATTACTAATGAAATTGATGGAAAATTATTGTGTATGTAATACTTATTGTATTTATTTACTTGTAAAAATCTAGTGATAAAAGGCCTACAGTCTCGTGGGTGTCATAAAAGGCGACAGAAGGAAACTAAACAGTGTAGCAGGAATGGGTCGACTCGACCGAGGCAGGACCACGCTCTCACAGAATACCAGCGTTAAAAAACAGTTTAACGCTGCTGTGTTTCGTATGCTCAATGTTGAAAACCGGAGACCCTATTAACTGGGAACGAGGCAATCTTAGTACTCAGGGGTGTCAACGCAATTGCATTTGATTCTTATTTGAGGATAAAGGGGGCTGCAGCATCCACTTACCATCAGGTGGACTGTATGCTCGTTTTTCACTCTATTCTATAAATAACTTATCGTTGTAGTACGAGAATGTCATCACCTCTGAACAGATACCGATGAGCGCGTCCGCACATCCGTAGAACTCCTCCTTGAGTGAGATGACGATGGTCTGCAGGCTGCCCTTCTTGGAGCGGATGTAGGAGGCCACCTTGCCAATGTTGGTGTTGTCTAGTGCCGCGTCGATCTCGTCCAGCAGGAAGAACGGCGCTGGTTGATAACTGTCCGTAAAGCGAATTCGTTAGTCAAATTACTACCCGTGCGGTTACAGAATGGGATTGAAATTGGCGTCTCCTCTATCCCTCTTACCTCTATACCTCTCGCTCGCACACTATTGCTATCTATACTCAAACCTGCCGGTAGAGACAGCAAAAAAAATAGGTTGCGATATGCGTTTTTCGTGTTTTATATAACTTCAGTCCAACTTGTCATTTGAATCAATAATAACAAAATGCCATAAAATACAAAAAAAAAACAATATACAACAATTTTTTTTATTGGTGATTGATTTGGTGATTTGAAAATTTCTAATTTGTGAGCTACGATGCGTTCTAAGAGTTTTCTTCATAATAGAGTATTACACCCACTTTCAAATAGTGTTTTAAATGAATCCTAGAATGATAATGAACCACTATAATTTTTATATATTATTTTTAAAAACCGAATAGTGCCATAAAAATTACTTTTAAGGAGAGGAGGAATTTAGGTTTGGAAGTGGAGGACCTGTGTATGGCGAAAAGCAGCGCGAGCGCGTCGACGGTCTTCTCGCCGCCGGACAGGTTGGACAAGGCCTGGAAGCGCTTGTAGTTGACGTATATGTATAATAAGGAGTAGAGGAGTTGAGGTGCGAAGAGGAGGAGTTTGGGTGTAGAGTCACCTGTGTATGGCGAAGAGCAGCGCAAGTGTGGCGACGGTCTTCTCACTGCCGGACAGGTTGAACATGGGCTAAATGCGCTTGTATTTGACTTACATGTATAATAAGGAGAAGAGAAGTTTAGGTGCGAAGAGGAGGAGAGGAGTTTGGGTGTGAAGTCACCTGTGTATGGCGAAGAGAAACGCGACTGCAGCGATGGTCTTCTCGCTGCCGGACAGATTAGATATGGGCTGGAAGGGCTTGTAGTTGACTTATAAGGAGGAAGGGAGTTTAGGTGCGGAGAGGAGGAGAGTAGGAGGAGTTTGGGCGTGGAGTCACCTGTGTATAGCGAAGAGCAGCGCGAGTGCGGCGACGGTCTTCTCACCGCCGGACAGGTTGGACATGGGTTGGAAGCGCTTGCCGGGCGCCACGCAGTTGTAGTTGATGCCGTCCAGGTACGGCTCCTCCGGGTTCTCGGGGCCCAGGAACGCCTGCGCTGACTGGTTCATTGCCAGCGCCTGACACACGTACCGACATACTTGTAAGTATTTTTATCTATACATATTGTTACGACAGCAAGTTGCGTATGGTATCACGTTGCACAAGAATGCTTCCGATGACAATGATCGATAGCCTCTGTAAAGTAATTAAATGCGTAGAAATAAAATAGATAACGATCAACTATTGATTCAAGTAAGACTCAACATTATGACTATATAGACTTTTCTCCGTTGGACATATTGTTGTCTGGACAAATTCTGTAATTGCGAGTGTTCTAGTATTTTCCGATACGAAGTAGAAAGTTCTATATCCCTCTTTTTGAGTATTAAAGCGTCTGCCGGCGATCGGAATATTAATTCCTTCGAAAAAGCAAAAGTAAACTCTACGACAAGAAACAACTACGAGCAATCGAACTACGATATCTACGATTAACAACAACCTCACGAGAAGGAGCTCAACGACGCTGGACGACGCAATGAGATGATAAGATGAGAAATGGTACGTAGAAGTTGCATCCAGCTTAAAACAAGGGCCACAAATGAATTGTTACCCTTGAAAACTAGGAAATACCTTATAACACTGGCTTTACTACCCTTTAAATTAAAACACTACGGAGTGTTCACTGCTGTTTGGTGGCAAAAATAGATAATACAGTGTACCAACCCCCTGTAGGGTTAGCCAAGTTTATATGAAATTTACAACAAGCGCCTAGCCCCTAAGCAACCACGGCTTGTTGCGGGTCGTAGTCAACTAAAAGCTAAACTATTAGCCTCTCAGTCCCCAAGTGGTCTAATCCGACCGCAGTGCTATTCAGTCAAAATTCAAGCGGTCTTTGCCTTCATAGAAAAGTAGTCTCTAAATATAAGTTATAATGGTTTTAAGTGCTGCGGGTGGGTCCGCTCTGTATTTGCCGGGCGCATGCGACTGCATGGGATTTTTATTGGGATTGAGGGGTTAAAATCAGAAGAAACAATCCGTTACAATATTTAGTGAAGCAAAATAATACTCACATGAAAGGTACAGTAATTTTTATTCAATAACTACCAACCAGCTCCGACAGGTTTAAGGCGAATAAAGCTTATTGTACAATTATTTCGTTTTTCAAAAATATATCTAAAATATTATCTACTCCCCCCCCCCCCCGTGCATAGCTCTCTACCAGCTCGTAAAGTTTCATCACAATTGGTTTAGCCATTCGAAAGACCAGCTCGGACAAACGGACAGACAAAACTTCTAAAATCCTATGTTTTAATAGCATGAAAATAACCCACTGAGCATAATATAAACCAGGTACTTCGAAATTACACACAGACACTTCAAATATTTCTTGGGATATATGTGCGCAAGTGTTACAAATGAGCACACAATCCCCATGTTATGAGGTTACTGTGGCCCATATATATTTACTCCAGTCAAACCGACCCATTCATGTTTCAACCACAATATCAATAAAGATTTTTATGTCTATATAGATTATTTATATGAATATAGACGTATAGATAAGATAAAATAACAATCAGACAAAATCACCTTGTAAATGGCGTCAATTTCGTTGGCCACGTGCTCGAAGCAGTCAATGAACTTATCGTGTCGTTCTTTTTTGACCTGGAAATTTGCAAGAAATTGAAAATAAATATACTGAAACGTAAATATTTAAAATATATAACAATTTTGACATAAAATTTGATTCGAATTTTTAATTAAAAACCCGTACAGTGATCATGATTCAAAAGTCCCATCCCATGCCTATTTAAAGTTCACGTCTAGACATAGGCACGTTCTGGAATATGTCTATGTCAAGACTTAAACATCTATGGAGATGTCTCATATTTAAGTATTTACCATAAATGCCACACCTGCAAGGTGGATCAGCTATTTTTTTCATTCGGCCCATTTCCCGTTTTAGTTTACCTCTGTCCCCACCCACGGGATGATATAAAGGATAAGTGCATTCTCTTATGTCGCCCAAACGGAAATAGTGCTGTACATTAATAAAACAAGAGCAGAACTTTCCAACAATATATATTAGATGATAATAATATGAAAGATAATTTAGATTAAATGTTAGTGGTTAAAATTAATTCCAAAAATACCTTTTCAAAAGCTAACTTTGCCTTGTGTGCTCGTTTCCGCGCCGCTACGAACGCTTCATTGGTCGCGTTCACTTTTTCTCGCACCTCGTTCAGTTTTTGCATTGCCTGGAATATGCGAGGATAAAATTAATAATACAACCGCAAAAAGATTAGGCGCAGGAACAACGGCTTTACGTGCTTTCCGAGGCATGAGGATGAAATCACCGCCAACTTTCTGACTACGGCCTGAGAATTTATTGACAAAAAAAAACCCAAGAACTGATTTTGGCCCGGCCCGGATTTCAGCACGGCTCTAAGCCTTACTGCTTCATGGTACTCTCGCAGATTACTTGCCTTCTTCTTGACTCATAGTACACTACAAGGCAATCCCTGGCACTTGTACATTCGTCGACAACCGGACTGCACACCGACCTCCGTTCTGAGCAGAGAGTGATGTGGTGGCGCTGCCGTCGCGCCACAGGCGTAACACACCCAAGCTTAAATCGCGCTATCAAAGGTCCGAAGTTACCGCGCTATATATAGAACAGCTCCGAAACAACACACGGAGCGTTGCTCCTCCTCTCCCCTTTTCCTCCCACGGCCAGAGAACCCAGCACCTCGGGATCTGAAACCGCGTTTACGACTACCAGACCAATCAAAAGTAGAAAGAAAATCAAAAGAATATGTTCTCTAGAGATTATGATAGTTGAAGTTGAAGTAGAATGGGTGTCGCTTTTACAAAGTAATTTAAGTCGAAAGAAAAAAATTTTATTTTCTTACCTACGTGAAGTCATTTTTGCGAACAAAAATTGATTGGACTCTCACGGTGGTTCAACAACCAATTTATGGTAAGATATGAAATCGTAGATTGGATATGACAATTTTATTCAATATCATTAATTTTATTTATTTGATAAATTTGTTATTACTTAATTGTTTAAACAGTTAAGTTATAACACTTTATACTAGCTGTGCCCGGCGGTTTCACTCGTGTATATCACGTGTCTGAGCAGCACGACACGTCAGTTCACTTATTGATTGGATCATTGGTGGTTTCTCTCGGTTCTCATCGGGTAGCTAGATATTGTTCGCGTGCCGAGACGAATGTTGAATAATTTAATTTTGCATTATCTCTTAAACTATGCGTCCAAATAACTTGCTATCTTCATAAAATTGTCTTGATGATGAAGTAAGTATCTTTCTTAATGATTAATATGCTATGACTAATAACAACGCTCATGAATATTTTTTAATTTTCACTAAATTTTGTAACAAAATATCTTACTATGCTGTGTATAAGAAATAGGCCTAGGATATAGCGGGCTATTTTTTAGATGGAAGGTAGATCTATATTTTTGTAGAACAATGGTATTTATGTATCATTAGCCATTACGCCAACGCTCGCGGATAAAATAGTCGGGAGCGGTTTTTCTTCCGATTTACTTAATGCTAGATAACCTATACTATTCCTCTTGAATCTGCCTATCAATCAGAATTTACTAAAACGGACTGGTAGTTCCAGAGCTTAGCGTGTTACAAATAAAACACCCAATGATTTCTCATATCTACGCGTACACTACACATTAAATGAATATAAACGCGATAAAATCCGTAAGAATTAGTTCCATTAAAATAGAATTCGCTCAGTCTGTCAACACAGCGAATCGGGTATGTAGTAGTAATAATACGACGTAATTGCTTGTATGTGTGTTCCCGCCGACGCCGATACTCGTACAAAATAAGGTTGACAGCCATTCTATTGTGTATTACAGTATTCTATGCTTGAATCTAAATAATATTATACATATTATATTATATAATTTATAAGCCCAATGTAATGTCTATAGACCAAATTAATGTCTATAGACTGAAACCTTACATCTTTAGAGTCAATAGATCATAATATATTCAACCAACCCTCATATTAGGCGCTTGTATCTTGTCGACAGTGTTTTGCAACGAATTGATCGCTTTTTGCAACTTGTCGCCCTTGCGCTTGATTTCGTCCGGTTCCTCCAACTCCTTCAGAGACTCGGACAACGAGCGGTAGTCCACTCGGATCCTGAAAATATACATGACATAACATCAAATTACACGCCTGTTACCTAGTGGTGTAGGAAGAGACTACCGATTTCAATTTGGCACCATCCTGAAATATCCTGTCTCGCTTCTTTCATGCTCGGCGGTTAAGGGTACACTAGCCACTCATTCTTCCATTCAAACGTTGTCTGGCGATTACTCCACTGTTTGATGGTATACTTTCAAAATAAAAAAATGTTTTCAGTTTGTCTCATCATTATCTAGCCCTGTGTGGAAACAAAAAAGTAAAAGAAGAATATATTTAAAAGTACTAATTTTAACACATCTTTGGGCGGAAATAAATACCATAAGAACGAAAGTTGAAAAACAGTTACCACACAGGGATAGATTAGGTGTTCAAAAGTGCAAATCATTTTATTTTGATACTTTACATATACATTCAATAGATTTTTCATGATATCCAGATTCCCAAAGGTCTGATTATAAAATTTCGCGTGCTCGTTTTGTTGTAAATTATCATGCCTTTCGCTTTCGCACATGATGTCGGCTGAGACAGCATGCATTTTAACCCCGCCCACCACTTAGTTCGTGCCATCGACTAGGGCCACCTTAAAGGTCTACACACACGTACCACAACCACAACCAAAACCACACCATAACCACAACACGTTGCCGGGCGCATTTTGTATCGGAAATGAATAGTACAATTTACATGCACCACATATTACCGTCATTATCGACTGCGTGAATGATATCGGCTAAAATGCAACTACTACGGAACCACACGGAACTAGCGGCCGCTACAAGCGAAAACGCAACCACATCGACATTTTGTCGCATAACCACAACACAACTGCAAAAAGCTGCAGCGAAACTATTCACAGGCCACGTGTGAATAGTTTCTGTCGCTGCGATGAGGTGTGGTTGTGGTACGTGTGGGTCGATCCTAAGGGTACTTTCATGAAAATAAATTTTTATTTCTTCATTTTATTTCTAAAACAGAGCGAACGGAAGTCAAGTTTATGACGTAGGCAGAGTGCTCCGGTTAATTCGACGAGATTTCAGGTTCGAATTTGTTTTGGAGCTAGCAGTTGTACAAAAATATAAACTGTGGATATTCTGTTCGTGTAGTGATCGTCCCCAGTGTCATTGCTTTTTAATGTTTTCGCCCCATCCATCCATCCATCGATTACGGCCTGATAGCCTGGGCTTATAGAAATCCACTGCTGAACATAGGCTTCCTACATAAATTGCCTAATATGCAGGCGGGCTAGAAACCACAGTTTTTTATTATTGTAAATAGTTATCAAGATTAAGCTGCTGCCCATCTCTTGTCTCAGTTTCACTCCGTCACCTCCCACAACACCCACGAGACGATTATGTAGTGGATATTTTTACACCACCACTACACGGTCATTTGCCACGGCCAGCTATTTGCACACTATGTTTAGAAAGGCTGATTTAAATGGCTGGCTTTTGCCGTTATGCCCGACGGGGTCGATAATAACAATGAAAGAAATGCAATGGAACTTTTTTTTAAACCAGAAGAACCCAATGAAATTTTGTCTGCGGAGACAGCACGCAAATATTTTTCATATCACCATGACTGGAAAACATAGTTTTATAAGAAATAAGGGTCACGAAGGAGCATACAATCCACTTATTGGTAAGTGGATGCTGTGCCCATAGATATTTACGTTGTCACCCCTGGGGACTATAGAATACCTCGCTTTCAGTAAAATGTCGTCGGTACTCTACACTCACCATACGAAACACAGCAGCATTAAGTTGCTATTTTTTGTTTTCTGTATTTTATAAGATATTTTCAGTATTCCGTGATCCTACCCGAGTCAAGTCAACCCATTCATACAACCGTAACATGCATTTATGTAATATATAATATCAATCTACCAGATCCTCCAAAGAACTCAACATATCTGTAAGCTTGTGACCACCCTCGTTTACACTAATTTGCTTATGATTTGTCTTTTGGATTGTTTTTATTTGTATTTCTTCCAACAACAATATACCATCAAGCAATAAAGGGAGACTTGTTATTGGCCATACATTTAGTTTGTTACATTAATGTTAAATATTTTCTGTATACGCTGTTGGTTTTCGAAGTAAATAAATAAATAAATACATATAGCTGTAATGTGGCTCCACCACAGAGTACTATTAGGTAGTAAAATTTTGATTCAGGGGGTAATAATAAATAATAAAATGTTCCTCCTTGCAACCCGAAGGAACTTTCTGTCCACTTTCCACCAACTCACCTGGATTCACGCTGATATTGTTGCGTGGTGGATACTGAATTAGACTGCTCGGATTCAGTGTCTGCTGTATCATCCAGGCTGCCCTCCAGCAAAGGAATGATAATGTCATCAATCTGAAACCAAAGACGGCCAGTATAAATTTTTTATTTACTGTAGACTCTTTTGTATTATACATAAATAATATGCACCTAGTACTATTTATACAAATGTGTGATTATTTAGTATCAATCTTTTACTGTTCATTTTATATAGTGCTGTTTTATGGCACTATCGATTTTGGGTCGACAGCATAATACTGCCACAGTTTAACAGTTGGCAAACGTACTCGTAATTGATAGAATCAGGCGTTACTTTGCGGAAATCCATTATAAAAATATCAATTAATTTGCAACCTTCCGCTAACTAAATACAATGATGTGTCTTACCTAGATTGAGGAGCACCTCCCGCCCTCCCTCAATTGCGTGCACTAATCCCGTCACCACTAGTCCCAGCACCATTACTCCCAACACCACTACTTATGGAGGGCGGGTGCTCCTCAATCTAGGTAAGACATCTCTTTGTATTTATTTAGCGGAAGGTTGCAAATTAATTGATATTTTTATTAGTTGGGAAAGGAATGTACTTATGCAGAGCAGCGGGGACTTGCGGGCGGCGCGACCTTGTGCCAGCGCACTGCACTGAGTCCGCTGGACAATACATGGGGTTGACGCGAGCGTATTTTAAAGTACTTATTTTTATTATTTTATTATTATGATTTTAAGTGTCGTTTTCGAAAAATATTATATCTATAATGCTATAGTTATATGAGTAAATACATAAAATTGAATTCAAATGACGGCCATGATTATGTTTTATTTAACTTTTTTTTGATAAAATTGTTTATCCGATTTCGAATACTCTACATAATTAAATTTAACAATCTATAACTGAAAACATCTATAAAAAAACATGCGTCACAAAAATATTTGGCAGTGCAAAACTTGCAAATGTGTTTTTTTTATCTAGTAATAAAAAATGACCTTGTTCAATTAATGTTTTTAACTTATAAGTATGTACATAATGTTAATAAATAATAAGTACTATAATATAAAACAAATTTAATACCGATTTCGTGACAACTATCGTATTTGCGATGACGGCATGAATAGTAAATACCTTCGCTGGCGGAGGCATCGCCTGACATCAAAGGCGTTTCACAACTAATAGGCCATTAAACTGTAAATGATGGGCAGAGAATCAATTTTTCTGGTAACGAGTAATGATTTTTTACTGAAGTTTATAGGGTTGGCCACAGGTCCTTCACTGCTGACCGCATGAGGACGCTCATGGTCGCTCATCGAGCTACGGAGAGGGCTATGTTCGGGGTTTTTCAGCGTAATAAACTTAGAAATGGGGATATCCGCAGTAGAACCAGTGACCGACATAGTCTAACGGATTAGTAAGCTGAAGTGGCAATGGGTCGGCCATATACTCGAAGAACCGACAACCGATGGGAAAAAAAGGTTCTCGTGTGGCAGCCTGGTACCGGTAGGCAAAGTGTAGGGCGACCCCCCACTATATGGAGTGAAGACCTGGTAAGACATGCAGGGAGTCGATGGATGCAGGTGGCTCAGGACAATGGTTTGTGGCATGCCTTGGGGCAGGCCTATGTTCAGCAGTGAACTTGTGAAGGGCTATAATGATGATGATGATGATAAAGTTTACAGAAATCAGCAAACCTGTTTAGATCTTCTTGCAGTAGCTGAACATCGCAAGGGTTATTTATAGTTTTAAGAATTTTCATTTCATCGGTGTAAAGTAATATAAAAGAACTTGCAAAATATGACTTGAAATCGGAAATAAAAATGCCGAATAATAAGGGGTCAAGCAATTAACCCTGAGGAGTTTCAGACGGGATTGAATACCAAAAAGACATGTAACCGCGCAAAATCAAAGCCTGTTTCCGATTTTTAAAATACGAACAAAACCATCTATAAAAGTCATCTAGATGGAGTGACGACACTGCAACATGCAGGTGGTGTATATATATAACATGTAACATAATTAACGCACTTTGAGAAAGTAGTTTATTCAGAATCGTTTACTGAATCGATTCCTATCATTTTTAATATAGGTAATTTTTTATCCCAAAAATAATTAAAACTACGTAAATTACAGTCACACTAAATCTATACAATCAAAACAAACTGAAATGAACCGTAACTTAAGGCAATAAGACTTTTAAGAGTGCAGTTTTATTTGTGTTATTACTAATTCTGTCATTCAATAAAAATAAAGAAAATTGAACTTTATTTCAAGCACGTTAAAGTCTTTGCGTTCGTGGATTTGTATTGTGACCGCAATATTCTTCCGGAATTAGTATAACTAATTTGATAAATAATCAGTGCATAAAAATGTTTAACTAAAAATTCAGTGTATGCATTATGATTATAACATAATATACTAATTGGGGTGTCTGAGGGTGTGCGTTAATTACGTTACATATTATATATATATATATATATATATGATTTTTTCCGCTTGGAAAAAAATAGGGTGTAACAGGTGAACGGAAGAGAGAAAGCCTATGGCATCGATATTTTACAAAAAATTAAAAACAAAACTTATGAATAAAATAAATAAATAAATTAAAATTTATCGAAATTCAAATCATATCCACCCTACTTTATAAACAGTAATAAAACAATACATTTAGTGTGCATCTTTGACCTTAACACTTCGTAGGGTCATAGGCTCAAGGGCAAAACCGCCCGCGCTCTCAACTCATAAGTTACCTTTCATACGCTGTGGCGTGACGTTGCGTCGCCGTCGTATTGTTTATGTTTCCGCGTGTATCGTAACCATGTATCAATACTCTTACGTCGAGTATCTAACAATGACGAGCCAATTCAGTGATAGGTGGATAGGTCGTGGTTAACCTCAGAACTGGCCGGCGAGATCACCAGACCAAACACCTCTAGACCTTTATTTTTGGGCCGAACTAAAACGATTAGTGTACACAAAAGAAGCACAGTGTTAGTGATTTAAAGCAGAGTATAATAAGCGGATTTAATGTAATAAAAGTGATAGACACACGCTTCGAAGTTTAACAAACAAATTAAAAAGACTTGATAGTTTGTGTTTAGAAGGAAACGGTAGATATTTTGAACAATTACTGCGACATCGCTAAAAGGTAATTTTATTTGTAAATAACCATAATGTAGTATGATTTTGTATATATCAAACAGTGTAGTTTGTAAATAAGTTGATTTCGATCTTTTAAGTACGTCAAAACGTTGCAGTATAAGGTAGGCATAAAATGATTATGTGAAATTGAATTGTTTATCCAACATTTTATACATATTAGTGTCCAACAACCAACGGCTTTACGTGCTTTCCGGCACGGGGGTGAAACGCCACCAACTTTCTGACTCCGAGCAGCTACTGAGAATTTCTTGACAGAAAAACTCAATAAATTGTTATTTGACATGACCAGGGGTCCGTACCCAGGACCTCATGATCAACTGTCACACTACTACAAGCACTAGAACAACGAGGCAGTCAAAATAAAAAATAAATATCAAAAGTGCCTCAATACATATAAGAGAAAAATAATTTTAGGTAACGTAAGGCTCCTGTGAATTGATTCTAAAAATGTTGGCTGCAACAATGTGTCGGCCGCTGAACTCGGTCGCCTGGCGCCTATATAACGAAGCGATCATTTTTTTTATTCATAAGCTATCTTAGCCTATTTTTAGTTTTACGCAAATGCCGTAGGATGAATTGTTTTTATGTATTTTTTGGATATTCCGAAATTTTGCCTAAGCTAGTTATATTTTGCAAATACTTTCGAGGATTACTTCTATTCCACCATATTATTTTCCAGAAGGTAAAAATAGTCACCCAGTACATTGGAGTATAAACTACATCGTTGATATTGTGCTCAAGCGATGCTTGCACAGGAATATAAAAATAATTTAAATACGTCGAGTGTTAGATTTCGGTTTTCTAACCTTACACTGCCGCAGGATATTGTGTCGATCGCTGCGTTTGCTCTCGATGCGGGCTTCCAGGCTCGCGATCTGTTTTTGTACCGTTTGGATTTCTTTCTGAATGTTGGCTACTTCTTTACGTGCCTGTGAATAGGAAATAAAATATGATTAGTTCTATGGTTCGATTATAATTTTATATGTTAAGCTAACTCACATGTGGTGCACCTTGCTGTCTTACGAATGAAGCCCTAATGATTGACTAAATGAAATAAGCCTTATTCAAATACTGGAATGCGGAATAGTATTATTAAGTCGAGCAGATTTAATTTGCGATCCGTAATCCCACAGTCATGGTAGGTTAGTAAAGGTAGTTTAGTGTGGTCGGTCTAAGCGCGTAGATGTTTGGTTTCTGTCACCCAGGTTTGGTTCATCACCAGCCTAGTCGAAGGTAGCCCGCGTAGCCCTGATTATTTCCCAACAACAGATGCTGGGTGCGCGCGCACCGCTCGACCCTCGCGGCCACAGACCACCCCTAACCACCGCCGCGTCGTCCTTCGTGCGCTGGGGGCACTGCTTAATGCGCGCGCAACGCTTGACCCCTCGTGGCCCCAGATCCCCCCCCTCACCACCACCGCGTCGTCCTTCGTGCGCTGGGGGCGCTGCTTAATGCGCACGCACCGCTCGATCCCCCGTAGCCCCAGACCCCCCCCCACTCACCACCGCCGCGTCGTCATTAGTGCGCTGGGGGCGCTGCTTAATGCGCACGCACCGCTCGACCCCCGTAGCCTCAGACCGCCCACTCACCACCGCCGCGTCGTCCTTCGTGCGCTGGGGGCGCTGCTTAATGCGCACGCAACGCTTGATCCCTCGTAGCCCCAGACCCCCCCCACTCACCACCGCCGCGTCGTCCTTCGTGCGCTGGGGGCGCTGCTTAATGCGCACGCACCGCTCGATCCCCCGTAGCCTCAGACCCCCCACTCACCACCGCCGAGTCGTCATTAGTGCGCTGGGGGCGCTGCTTAATGCGCGCGCACCGCTTGACCCCTCGTAGCCTCAGACCCACCACTCACCACCGCCGCGTCGTCCTTCGTGCGCTGGGGGCGCTGCTTAATGCGCACGCACCGCTCGACCCCTCCGTAGCCTCAGACCCCCCTCTCACCACCGCCGCGTCGTCCTTCGTGCGCTGGGGGCGCTGCTTAATGCGCGCGCACCGCTCGACCCCCCGTGGCCCCAGACTCCCCACTCACCACCGCCGCGTCGTCCTTCGTGCGCTGGGGGCGCTGCTTAATGCGCACGCAACGCTCGATCCCCCGTAGGCCCCAGACCCCCCCCCCTCACCACCGCCGCGTCGTCATTCGTGCGCTGGGGGCGCTGCTTAATGCGCACGCACCGCTCGACCCCCGTAGCCTCAGATCCCCCACTCACCACCGCCGCGTCGTCCTTCGTGCGCTGGGGGCACTGCTTAATGCGCACGCAACGCTTGACCCCTCGTGGCCCCAGATCCCCCCCCCGCCTCACCACTGCCGCGTCGTCCTTCGTGCGCTGGGGGCGCTGCTTAATGCGCGCGCACCGCTCGACCCCCGTAGCCCCAGACCGCCCACTCACCACCGCCGCGTCGTCCTTCGTGCGCTGGGGGCGCTGCTTAATGCGCGCGTACCGCTCGACCCCCCGTAGCCCCGGACCCCCACTCACCACCGCCGCGTCGTCCTTCGTGCACTGGGGGCGCTGCTTAATGCGCGCGCACCGCTCGACCGCCCGTAGCCCCAGACCGCCCACTCACCACCGCCGCGTCGTCCTTCGTGCGCTGGGGGCACTGCTTAATGCGCGCGCAAGGCTTGCCCCTCGTGGCCCCAGATCCACCTCCTCACCACCGCCGCGTCGTCCTTCGTGCGCTGGGGGCGCTGCTTAATGCGCGCGCACCGCTCGATCCCCCGTAGCCCCAGACCCCCCCCCCCCACTCACCACCGCCGAGTCGTCATTAGTGCGCTGGGGGCGCTGCTTAATGCGCACGCACCGCTCGACCCCCCGTAGCCTCAGACCCACCACTCACCACCGCCGCGTCGTCCTTCGTGCGCTGGGGTCGCTGCTTAATGCGCGCGCACCGCTTGACCCCTCGTGGCCGCAGACCCCCCACTCACCTCCGCCGCGTCGTCCTTCGTGCGCTGGGGGGCGCTGCTTAATGCACACGCACCGCTCGACCCCCCGTAGCCTCAGACCGCCCACTCACCACCGCCGCGTCGTCCTTCGTGCGCTGGGGGCACTGCTTAATGCGCACGCAACGCTTGACCCCTCGTGGCCCCAGATCCCCCCCCCCTCACCACTGCCGCGTCGTCCTTCGTGCGCTGGGGGCGCTGCTTAATGCGCGCGCACCGCTCGACCCCCCGTAGCCTCAGACCCCCCTTTCACCACCGCTGCGTCGTCCTTCGTGCGCTGGGGGCGCTGCTTAATGCGCGCGCACCGCTCAACCCCCCGTGGCCCCAGACTCCCCACTCACCGCCGCCGCGTCGTCCTCCGCGCGCTGGTGGCGCTGCTTGGTCTCCGAGCGAGCAGCCTTCAGGGCCTCCACCCGGCGTAGCTCGCGATCCACCTCGGCGCGCTGCTTGGCCTCGGCCTGGCGGCCCGCCTCCAGCTCGTCCTCCGCATCTTGCACCGTGCGCTCCCACCGCGTTACGTTCTCTGCGCACCAACACCACAACCGTCCACAATCACACAAATGAAGACACAGTAAATATAGCCATACCATTTTTTAAGATAATTACCTACACTACCACAGTTTAAAGTTGTGAAACGCCTTTGATGTCAAGCGATGCCGCCGACCGTGTTGGTAAGTACACGGGCGGCATGTATGCAATGTCACGAAATTGGGAATGAAATAATTTTTGCTATTATAATACTCATTATCATTCATTAACATTATGTGCATACTTATAAAGTCAAAAACATTTGTTGAACAAGATAATAAACATATATTACAACAAGAAAAACACATATACAAGTGCAAATATTTTCTGACACCTTCTTTTTTTAGATGTTTTCAGTTTTTGATCGTTATATTTAATAATGCCGTAGTGTATTCGTATTCAGATAAACAATTTTATCAAAAAAATGAAAGAAACATAAGTATAACTGTAATTTGAATTAAACTTTACTTAGTAATTCACCATTATTGATATTATATTTTTCAAAAACAGTACTTAAAATTAGTATTATAAAACACGGTTGCGTCTACCGCATGTATTTATTGTCCAGCATACTCAGTACTCACGCACAACGCCGCGTCGCCCCGCAAGGTACATTAGGTACAAGGTACATACCGTTGCTCTGCACTGGTACATTCGTTTCCCAACTGTTATGGACGCAACATATGGTCAGTTTAACTGATCATTCCAACTGATCAGTTCAAACTAAAAGTGTTATTTTTGAAAATATAGAATTTTCGATATATCGATAATTATAAACGTGTCAATATCGGAGTTTTATATAAAGGTTTATTTATCGATATATCGAAAATAGCAACAGTTATAGTTTGAACTGATCAGTTGGAATGATCAGTTGAACTAACCGTGTGTGGCGACCATTAGACTCTCTATAAACTGTGTCAGTGTATTACAGCTCTAGGTATGTCACTCTTAATTATCAGAAAAATATTATTTAGAGTCCACGATATTCAAAATTTCAAATTAAATTAACTAAAAATTGGTCTAAACGACAATAAATTAATGTAATATTAAAGTTTATTAAACGCCACTAAAGAATGAAGTCACCGGCATTTTGAAAACTCTTGTTTGTGAATCGATTATTAAAATTAATATCTGTGTCATCAAACATAAATCTGTTGTAAATTTTTGGAAAATGAATGTCATTAAAATTATATGTTTCTGGACCGATTGCTTTAAAAAAAAATTTAATAAAGGAGACGATCTATTTCTGGTCCAGTCTTATATACACTATACCGTAAAAAGCGAAAAATTCAGGGATTTTATTAAAAATAAAATAAGATAATAAATCAAACTAAATGACTTGCTGAAAATAAAAATGCAATCCTAATTTTATTTTTGTATATTTGGAACACCAACAGCATATAAACGTTACATGAATACAAATTGGACATTTCGACAAAGACATTTACAGGTATTCGCATATGGTTATTTAAATGTAAAGAGGCCATGACAACAGTAACAGTAAACAAAGTAAATCCCCAAAGATGAGGAGTGTTTTTAAAATTTAAGAGTATTTAAGAATTTGTTGCACCCTTGGCGCGGGGGCCAAAGAACTCCAACGCAAACGATCTACTTACATTATGAGGCTTGGTACGGAATAGTTCTAATTCGCCGTTATTTGACAGTTTGTTAAAAAAGTTACTCGCACGAATAATAAATGAATTGCGGCGGTAGTTAGTATTGACTCTAGGAATAGCTAGTGGCTGAGTACGTCTAGTTGGTAATCTGCGCGGAACCCAGATGCTTACCTTTTCCAGCAAAGCAGGGCAATCAATGATGCCTCCGACAATTTTTAATAGATACGTAATATCGAAGAGTTGCCGTCTTTTTTCCAAAGGAAAGAAGTGGTATCTATTGCATCTCGTTTCATAACCATGGTCCAATTGCTTACACTTGTATTGTAGATATCTCAAGAACCTTTTTTGTATGGACTCAGTACGGGAAGTATACACGTTATATTGTGGATTCCAAACCACAGAGGCATACTCAAGGATATTGCGCACATAAGCACAATAAAGTACTTTAATCGGTTTAATAGATTTGGAGGCCTTTTTCACTATGTAATCAATGTGCTTATGAAATAAGAGTTTAGAATCTTGAATGAGACCCAGGTCTTTCATAGATGTAACTTTGTTAAGTGACTTATTATTGATTTTATACTGATAATTTATAGGGTTAAATTTACGAGAAAAGGTCATAGCAAAACACTTGGAAACATTCAAATCAAGCTTATTTTGAGTACAGTATTGCACAAAATTATTCAGATCTGACTGAAGACGATCACAGTCCCCAGAGCTGTTAATGGCCATAAAGATCTTAGTGGCGTCTGCGTATAATAAGACTCTGGCATGTCTGAAACATAACGCAATGTCGTTAATGAATATAACAAAAAGCAAAGGCCCTAATAAAGAGCCTTGAGGTACGCCAGAAGGAACTGTTATCCAGTTGATGATTTTACAAGATGGCACCCTTCCAGTTATAAAATTATATCTCAAACGTCATGTCTGAAAAGTGACTTGAATCATGAAATAATATAGGTAGTGTGATATTTATTTTTTCGATCTTGTTCGTGCAGTTGTGAACTCGTCAATGCGTTTATAGTGTTTCTTTTGGATTTTTTGTCGATTTTTTTTATTTGAACTTTGGATCTGTTATTGCTTGTTTGACTCGGCTTTTGTTTTACGGACTGCATGATTTACACGAGACTTTGATTTCATAGATATCGGACATCTGTAGAATCACATTTTGAATCACTAGGCATCAATAACCTCATGACAGTTGACATCTAACGTCAAACGACATCAATTTGCCATTAGTGTTGCAGTTTTTGGTAAAATAAAATATTAATACCACTGAAATAAAGGCAAACTCGTGTATTTGAATGACAAATGATGAAATACAAAACCAGGCCTACGCTTCATACAAATTTTGACCGTCTCCTTTATGAATACTTTCAACTTTAAGTAAATTAAGAGTGACACAACCCTAATGCTCCAATGGAGTGTAGGTATTTACATATCTCAAAAAAGGGGCTAGTAGCTAGAGGTACTGCTTTTACTAATTTATTCTCAATTCACATTTGAACTTTAAGATAAATCCTGTCTAGAGCATGAAAGGTCCAAGTGCAGCGGTGAATTTTTATATAGAGCTGAGGAAGAGCGGAAGTAGAAAAATGTGGTTACTCTGCGTGTCCCGCGAGCGCTCGAACTCGAGGTTGGAGGCGATGCGGTCGATCTGCGCGTCGAACTCCATGCGCCGCTTGGCGCGCTCCTGCTGCGCGCGCAGCTCGCGCTCCTCGTACTGCCTGCGCCACACGTCACATCAACCTCACCCGCTCAAACTTATAACCACAGGCAACAGCCTGATACAGCCTAGCCTTATGTCTGTTTCTAAGCAAGAAATGACACGAGCAGGAGACACAATTACGAACTCCGTTACACCGTTACAGCTTATTAATGTCCACCGCTGAACATAACGCTCCCCTATACATTGCATTATAAAAGGGATATTTGTCACTATATAGATTGACTGCCTCGTTGGTCTAGTGGTTATAGTAGTGCGACTGCTGATCATGAGTTCGAATCCCGGGTCGGGCCAAAAAATTAATTATTGAGTTTTTCCGTCAAGAAATTCTCAGTAGTTGCCCGGAGTCAGGAAATTAGCGGTGTCTCACCTCCATGCCTCAGAATGCACGTAAAGGCGTTGGTCCTGCGCCTGATCTCTCTCCGGTCGTCTCGGTTTACTGTCCCATCGGATTACGAGAGTGAGGGAATAGAGAGTGCACCTGTGCTTGCGCATACACTTGCGCACTATAATCCTGTCCTGCGCCGATGGCTAGCCTCCGTTGAGGCAGGCCGCCGTGGACGAAATTCGGTCTGGAGGACATCATTATTAATTATTATTTGTCATAGATGACACGCTTGGCAACCACAGTTTTTTATTTTTCGTCGTTGTTAGGAAGATACTGCTGTCCATCCCTTGATTTGTTTTCCTCTGTTGGCTCATACGACCCCATATATGATATGAGGTTGTGGATATTCTTACATTATTTGACACCTCACACCACCTAACATTTTTAAATATAAACAAAAACATGTTATGATCTATTAATTAAGGCAGGCAGGTAAAGATTTAACCATACTACATACATCTAGTCTTGCGTGTATGTTTTCAAATAAGAAAGAAACCGAGCAGTTATGGCAATTACGAACTCGCCTAAACATATTTAGTTACTACAATAATGTTTGACTTAAAAAGTTTATATCACTACGTTTTGGTGTGAATAAAAAACTTTGTTGTTACGATCCACTAATTAAAACAGGCAAAGGTTTTAGACCATACAGCCTAGTCGGACTATGTTTCCAAAATTCATCGCAATATGCTGATTTACACACATTACGAAGCTTTAACGACATTTTGACAATAGCGGACTATTAATGACGATAATATTTTAAGATGCCTAAGCGGATAAGACCGAGGATTTATATCACAATTAAATAACTTGTTAAAGTCAGACGGAGCCATTCACAGGCACTTGGATAATGATACTTATGTGTAAATCATTTAATGAATTCTACCTACAGTGTTAATTCTTTTTTGCATTCATAAAAATCAAATAAAAAATGTTAGTAATATTATGTATTAAGTACATACCTGTATATAAATATATTTAGTGATATGTATTGCAAATTACCACAAATTAAACAAACTGTTAAGTATTATTAGTTATGATTATAGGTAGAAAAAAATAATAAGTGTAAGAGATGAGGATAGAAAATAAAGAAATAAAAAGAAACTGAGGGTACAACTATAATCTCTCCATAGTGATGATTTTCTTTTGATTATATCTCATATTAACTTCAAACTACCTTTTTATAGAAGAAGGGGCAAACGAACAACCTGATAGTGACAACCGCCGCGTATGAACAACTATAACACAAGGAGGATTGCAGGTGCATTGCCTACCTTTTAGAAAGGAGTAAGCCCTTTTCTTTAAGGAGTCTAAGTTGTATCGGTCCGGAAAAGTCGTGATAAACGATTACACAGAGTTTACCGTGTTCGGTGAATGTTTTATATCGTGGACATTACCAAATAATATAAAAATCTTTAAATAATTTTGAGGGTAAATTCAAACATACCGGATATTTGCAACGCCGATGTCTCGGCAGAAGCCGCGGAAGACCACGTCTTCCACGTTGTTCATATTCTCCTTCACCTCCTGGATCTTTGCGTCGCGAGCGCGTATGGTGCGCTCGATGTCCTCTATTTGAGGCTGTTTTATAAGAAAATTAGTTATCTTAAGATCACAACCATTTAGAGAACCAATTTAGTTATTTAAAAAGCCTTTTAGTCCAATTACATATGTACACAAACGTTCAAGTTCAACACTGAATCGTTGGTCTAGTGGTTGTAAACACGATTGCTGATTGTCCCGAGTTCAAATCTCGTATCGAATCAAAATCGAAAATCTGTCAAGAAATTCTCAGTAGCAGTCCGGAGTCAGGATGTTGGCAGTGTTTCACCCCCGTGCCTCAAAAATTACGTAAAGTCGTTTATCCTGCCTCTGGTCTCCATCGCCCATCGGGCTATGGGAGATAGTTTTCTTTTTTTATAGAATAAGGGTGACAAACAAGCACACAGTCCACCTGATGGTAAGATTTCTGTGGCCCATAGATATTATTATTTATCCTCGATTAATAATTAAAATACAGCTGCGTTGTTACCCCTGAGATCTAAGATGGAATGGCTCGTTTCCAGTAAAAACGGTATCCGGTCCTCTAAACTCAACATACTAAACGCAGCAGCATTTAGCTGCCAACCAATAACATAGCTGCCGTGAGCCACAGCCACTATAATCCTGCCCTGCGCAGACGGTTAATTTTCGTTGAGACTGAGCGCTGTAGCCGAAATTCAATCTGGAGGACATTATATTATTATGTATTTAAAATAAGTGACGTAAAATGAAATAAACAATAGAAAATAATATGCAGCCCTAATGGCCCATCTGCCATTAGACTCAAGACCCTAAATCCTTTAAGTAGTAGAGTCCCCCATACAGGTACAATTGATAGAATTTACTCATAAATTCCTGTCTTACAAGCCAAGTACGATAAGATTACAAAACAATATGTATTCGATAAGAAGTATAAGATACAATTAAATGAAACTGACCAGCCAGAGGGATTAAACACAAAAGAGCTTAGAGTTTTCATAGATGGTTCTAAAACAAATGAAGGTGTAGGATCTGAAACTTTCTCTGAAGACCCTAATATCCACATATACACACCGCTGAGTACCCATAACACAGTTTTCCAGGCTGAATGTATGGATATCATCCAAGCGGCCATAGCAATAGATGCTAGGAAGGTAAAAGACTTCTCCATCAAAATACTGACCGACAGTATGACGGTACTAAAAGCTCATAGTTGTAACATAATGAACTCGGGACTAATATATGAATGCTATGAACGGTTAAATTAGGTATGTAAGCACAACAATGTGACTGTGTGGATCTAGAGGCAACGATGCAGCAGATGAACTGGCCAGAAGGGGATCGGCTCTGGCCACTATAGGACCGGAACCAATAATACCAATCCCCTTTGGCTATGTTCGTTCACTGGTATGTAGATACTTCAATAATTTACACGCACAGCTTTGGAAAAATTTAGTCTAACCAAGGTTCTAATGAGACTGAACAAGCCACAGATCAGGATTGTAACAAGTGCTATCACAGAACATGGCTCTTTTAACAAACATTTGTTTACCACAGGTGTTACTGATAGCCCCCTGTGCAGGGCATGCATTGGGGAAGAAAGAAACGGCGGCTCACGTATTGCTGACATGTCCAGAGCTGTCGCTTCATACAGGGCTAAGAATCTCGGCACGCCGGGATCGCTCCCCGAAGTTGCTTGCAACATCAAAGGACTGTTGAACTTCTTCGGGGAGATTTCATGGCTCGAATAATCATATTGTTCCTGCCCACACGCAAAATACGCACTTAGACGTGGAGTTGCGGAAAACAGCCCGTCGTAAACTAAATTAAACTAAACCAATATGCAGCACTTACTCCAAACATTTCCATTTTCCTCTCCAGTTCTGCTAACTCTGCATCCAAGGCTTTGATTTGTTTTAACTGTAATGAAAAATGCATATCATCGTTCTTATAGTTTTTGACTCTTCGAGCCGGGTGATCGATGAACGTTGGGTTCCAAACAATAAGTAATACGATACAAAAACCTAAGCAGACAATGGTTTTTGGACCCACAAGAAATTTTAACGTAACTTAATGGTATTGCACATGAAAAATAATATATACCAGATACCAATTTGTTATAGTAAAACGAAAGCGTAAAAAGTAAGCGAAACATCGGGAAAGTTAAAGTAGGTAGTTAATTAAACGCGATAAAATCTGTAACTATAGTTTTATTCAATAGAAAAACACTCCAAAATTTTTTTTAAATCTAACCGGAATCAAGAAATCTAAAAAAATATTTGTTTTGATATTCATGTTCTGGCTAGTCTAATATGAAAAAAAATACATGTAACTAAGCATTTTTTGCGGTTTGTGTAATAAAAAAGAAAATATTTTTTTAAAACAATAACTTAATATATACATATATTATATATTTGTATATTAAATACTTCATACTAAAAATAGATACCACTGAAAACTTGTTTTTAATCCATTTCTAAAAGTATATAATATTAGCAGGGATGGTAGATATGATAAGGATATAGAACGACGAGTGAATGCAGGAAATAAGAGTGAATGGAGCTCTACGCTCTATTATGAAGAATCAGAATGTGTCAAAAAGGCAGGTATGGTAATTCATAATGCTGTGTTAATCCCTACTTTAATGTATGGTAGTGAAAGTTGGGTGTGGCAGAAGAAGCATTTAAGTGGAATAAATGCTGTAGAAATGCGGTCTTTAAGGAGTATGCTAGGGTTGAATCTGAATGAAAGGGTGAGAAGTTGTGTAATAAGAGAAAAATGTCGTATGCAAGATGATGTTGTGAACAGGATTAAGAAAGGAATGCTTCGGTGGTTTGGTCACGTAGAAAGAATGAATGAGGAAAGAGTGACAAAGCAAATTTATATGGCAGGTGTGAACAGCAGAGTCGGGAAGGGACGACCTAGACGAAAGTTTATCGATAAAATTGGCGATATTTTGAAAATGGGCCACATTAGAAGTACCCATAACCGACGAGCGTGTATGCGTAGATATATGGATGTAAAGGAGGCGAGAGAGGTATGTCAGAATCGTGCCAAATGGAAGTCCGTAGCCTCTGCCTACCCCTCTGGGTAATAGGAGTGAGTGTTTATTTATATATATATATATATATATATATATATATATATATATATATATATATATATAATATTAGCTAATATCATATAATATGGTAACATATTAAATCCCTATTTTATTACTGACTTCCGGGTCCGGGTCCGGATTACTATACAGCATTGATGTTCGTCACGTTGCTGAATTTTAATAAGCACAGTCTGCAGACTTCCCGGAGCGTCGGTGTCTATAGTCTGTGTCTGCAGTCTGTGAACATGATCAAGATCGTCCCCACGTTATATTGCTGCAATTTCCCCAAAAAGTGTGTTTTGTTCATTGAATTAATATGTACTTACGTACTAGAACAGCTATTTCAAACAAAAAATATGCGCTACTCTGTGTTCGCGCGGTTTGTTTTCCTATCATAGAATAAACATAGGTAGTCCTATCATAGAATAAACATAGGTAGTCCTATCATAGAATAAACATAGGTAGAATGATCAGTAGGTAATAAAAGATTGTACTGTTAAATAGGTAAACTATATAGAGAACAATTTTTTAAATTTTGTCATTTATTTTGTATATTATATTTGCTTATTTAATATAATATTATATCACAATTACATTTTAATGATATTTTTTCTCAATATTTTAAAAGGTATCTATCTCAAATATAAAAAAAACATACTAAATGTATATTTAACAAAACTTGTTAATATTACATTTAAATTACAAATATATTTATTTAAATTAGAATAAGAGCCGTCACAAATACTGGGCACGCGAGAGTTAAAAATTGACGAATTTATTCCACTTTGAATTTGATGTGGAAAACTAAAAAGAAAATATAAGAATATTTAGCAGATTAAAATATAAAAAATTTGGCCTAATTATGATAACTCATATATGTTTCCACAAAAAAAAATGTGTATAATAATATATTCGTCCTATATTTAAGTACCCACAGAAATGTCGCATCTGAACAAATTAATTTCATAATCTATATTACGTGACACAAGATGGCGTCTTACGAATAATTTGTTATATTACTAATTTATAATACTTTTTTTTATTGATTTAGTATCTTATTAACCAATGAAAAGTAATTCCTTGGTTTTTACTGACATTTCTTGAATTATTTGTGCAATATCTAAGTACGCACGACGGCATATTTTTATCACGAGATTTTTTTTTAAATCAACACAACACGTGTCAACTCTACAAGCGCCTAGCAAGTGACTGATTAAAGTGAATGGAACATAGTAGCTGAATGCAGGGTCGCCTCTAGTACGTAGTACATATTAGCTCAATGGTTTTGTGTGTGTTTTTAAACAAATAAATAACTTAATAATGGATTATGTTTAAACAATTTCTTAAACCCTAGCCTAAACACATCTGTCCATAAAAAAGCAGATAAGCATAAAAGTTTTTTATGACAGTCTGAAAACGTGGTGGGTCCTATATTGTTTTGAGTAGTTTATATTATTATCTTACGGTGGTATCACGATCGGTGATGGCGTACTTGAGCCGCGACTCCAGACCTCGGATCTGTGAGTCCACTGTCGTCAGCTCTGACTCCTTGCGGGACTTCTTCATGGACTCTCGTAATTCTTCCGTTAGTTTTTCCTGTATAATTTTGTGAATAAATTGAATATAAAAATACATTTTACTATTTTTGTAAATATCTGGAAATAACAGTAATAACTTATTCAAAACATGTACAACAATTATAAATAATGGTAGCGAGAGCAGTTTCTGCCGACAAACTGTTTAACAGTTGCTGACTATATCCTGAATTATACCGTAATATCTTTATATATATATATATATATATATATATATATATATATATATATGTGTGTGTGTGTGTGTGTGTGTGTGTGTGTATACAGGGTGTTAGTGTAAACACCGTTATCCTTGAAACCAGTGGTTTGGTTTCACTTATAGAACGTAAATTCAATGAAAAATAATATTTTTTTTTAGTAAAATCTATATTTTTCCTTAATTCCTCAATTTTCGCCTGTCCTAAGTAATGTTGTTTAGTATATATGCGCTATCTCTGCATAACACATAGCGCGTGTTAATCGCTATTAAGTATTAATATCTAGCGGCAACTAGTTCTAGCAGCAGCGCTGTTGGGAGTAGACGTGTGACGCAAAGATCTAGCGATGAATAGCGCGCTACCTAATTTAGTGTTAGACGTTGTTTAGTTAGTGTATATTGTATATTTATAAATGATCAAAGGACACAATTGTCTGCTATAAAAGAAGCCTAACTAATGTTTTTAAATGTTAATAAAATATAGATACAAAAGTGTATATAATAGTGTATGTAAATCGTTGATTTTTATAAATACAATCAATAAATGTTTAAATACACCTTTATTTGATTTGTAATTTATATTAAGGTTAAAATAACGTTTACATCAATTATAATAAAAAATAATTAACTTTATTTCGTTTTAAAAAGTACATGCCTTAATAATATTTTTAGGATTACATACGGAAGCCTGAAAAGTATGAAAAAGCGTTCATTGGTTTTTCTTTACCGCTTTATCTTATTATAGTCTAAAATGCGACTTATTACAAAAAAGTTCTTATATTATATAGCACGCGGTCTATCCAATTAACGACATGTAATATACATAATAAAAATAATATTTCACAACTATCACACAACGCCATCTAGTCCCAAGCTAAGCAGAGCTTGTGTTATGGGTACTAGACAACTCATAAACAATTAATAGAATCAGGCGTTACTTTGCGGAAATCCATTATAATAAAAAATAAAAATATAAATTTCCTCGCAACCTTCCG
Source organism: Parnassius apollo (assembly GCA_907164705.1). Lineage (NCBI taxonomy): Eukaryota > Metazoa > Arthropoda > Insecta > Lepidoptera > Papilionidae > Parnassius > Parnassius apollo. The sequence continues at coordinate 8,557,503 of CAJQZP010001427.1, read as the reverse complement.
CTAAACAAATACAATGATGTGTCTTACCTGGATTGAAGAGCACCTCCCGCCCTCCCTCAATTGCATCTGACCTCTAGTAGCGGTCAGCCGCTGTAGTGTCTACATTACCTGAAGATGCCTCGTGTAGAGGCGAAACACGTGTCGTATTATCGTCGATGGTGTGTCTTTCCTGGAATAGTGGTGCTGGGTGTAGTAGTGCTGGGACTAATGGTGACCGAGTTAGTGCATGCAATTGAGGGAGGGCGGGAGGTGCTCTTCAATCCAGGTAAGACACATCATTGTATTTGTTTAGCGGAAGGTTGCGAGAAAAGTTATATTTTTATTTTTTATTAACTGATAAACATACTTATATATTTCTAAATACATAAATATTATAGATAAATTACACCCAGACACATAACAAATGATCGTGCTCATCACACAAACATTTGTCCTGGGTGGGAATCGAACCCACGACCTCCGGCATAGCAGTCAGGGTCACTAACCACTAGACCAACAGGCCTGTCAACATGCTACGAGATATAGCGTGCTGCAAAACTTAAGGCGCTTGCCGGCCTCCTAAACGCTTTCTTATAAATAGCGCGCTATAACATAGCGTATTTTATAGCACGCTGGAAATTTATAGTTTATAGTCTGTAGCGTGCTATTGATTTATAGTCGTTTTGAACAACTTTAGTCCTAAGCCAGGATGAAAGTATAAAGGAAAAGTTACGTCACAGGTTATGTGTACCTATTGTGTACGAGGGTGGATTGAAAAGTACTCGGCCTAACACAGATCCGTTCAATTCTAAAAATCAAATCTACCCACATTATTTAGTTCAGTTCAGACTAGTTCATTGTGTGAAGTTCGAAACGTGTGCGATAATTAGTTGTGATTTTATAAATTTATTAACAAAGTAATCGGACATAATTTCCGCGAATGGAGCAAATCGAGCAGCGTGCCGTCATTAAGTACCTCCATAAGAAGGGGCTATCATCAAAAGCCATCCATGATGACATGGTCAGTACATTAGGCGATTGTGCTCTGTCATATTCATCCGTCAAAAAATGGATAGCAGAATTTAAGCGTGGTAGAGAGAGTGTGAAAGATGAACCCCGCTCTGGAAGGCCTTCGACGTCAACTACTGACGAAAATATTAAAAAAGTACTTGATTTAATAATGGGAGACCGCAGATTAAAAATTAGAGAGATAGCCGAGATTATAGGCATCTCTTATGAACGAACTCAAAACATCATTGTCAAGTGTTGGGTTTCCACAAGGTGTCTGCGAGGTGGGTTCCGCGACTGCTTTCAGTTGAACAAAAAAGGACGCCATTGACTATTTCACGCGACTGTTTGGAGTTATTTGAAGCCGATGCAGATGATTTTTTGAATCGTTTTGTTACTATGGACGAAACATGGGTTCATTACTGTACACCGGAAACAAAACAACAATCAAAACAGTGGAGAAGACCTGGTTCACCACCCCTAAAAAGGCTAAGTCGATTTTGTCGGCAAATAAGGTGATGGCTTCAGTATTCTGGGACTCGAAAGGTGTGATTATGATTGATTATCTTGAAAGGGGTCAAACTATAAACTCTGATTACTACTGCACCTTACTACGTCGTTTACGAGAGGAAATAAAAGAAAAACGTCGAGGAATGCTCAGAAGAAAAGTCCTGTTTCATCAAGATAACGCCCGTGTTCACACGTCAGTACAGTCAATGGCTGAAATTCACAACTGTGGCTTTGAACTGTTACCGCATCCGCCGTATTCACCTGATCTGGCACCATCAGACTTCTTTCTGTTCCCTAACCTAAAAAAGCACTTGGGAGGTCAAAGATTTTCGACAAACGACGAGGTCAAAGCAGCTGTAGACGCATATTTTGACTCTAAGGAAGAATCATTTTTTTTCAACGGTCTAAATGCTTGGAAGGGGAGGTGGCAAAAGTGTATTGAACTTGATGGTGATTATGTAGAAAAATAAAAATATAACTGATTTAGTATGTGTTTATTTTCTTGGTTAGGCCGAGTACTTTTCAATCCACCCTCGTATTTATTGGAACGTTGTGTAGGTAGGTAGCTAGCGCGGGCGGTGATCTTTACATTGATTACGTCACTCGGGCGCACAGGGTATCCATGAATTTACGGACGGTGTAGGACAGAAAGTTTTTAAATTTTATGAAAGAAAATAGTTTTATTTTTTTAAAATTCGGATAAATATTTTTATATTAAAACCTATGGTTTTAGTGACAACGGTGTTTACACTTACACTTTGTATATATATGTATATATATATATATATATATATATATATATATATATATATATATATATATATATATATATATTCCGACTTTATAGTAGTAACTACACTGTAAAGAAATATGAGAATTCAAGCTATATCAATATGTTTGTAAAAACTTACTGTGTTGTGTTTACAAAGTGAACCACAGTACCTTTTTAGCTTTGAGCTGCGAAAGATGTTTTTCGTCCCAGCGCTTGGCTTTGCGTGCGAGGTCCAACGAGCCTCCCGAGATAATACCAGACTTCTGGTAGAACGTGCCATCCAGAGCCAACGCCTACATACAAAAATAATGTTAACAATAAACCCTATATGTGTTACAGTGCCAAAAAGAACCATATTACAATAGCTTATAAATTAAAACAGCAAGAGTCTGGTACAATGTGATATGGTGTTGTAGTATGGTAAGGAGTGGTTGAGGTATGGGGTGTTTTGATACAATTTGGTGTGATGGTGTTGTGTTATGAGACGTGGTGTGGTGTGATGTGGCGTGATACAAGGTGGTATGATGTTGTGTTAGAAGGTGTGGTGTTGTGTGATTTGAATTAGTAAGCTGAGATTTGGTGTGGCGATATAGTGTGGTGCGGTATAGTATGTTGCGGCATAGTGTGATGCGGAATAGTGTGATACGGAATAGCGTGGTGCGGTATAGTGTGGTGCGGTATGGTTTGTTGCGGTATAGTGTGGTGCGGTATAGTGTGGTGCGGTATAGTGTGGTGCGGTATAGTGTGGCGCGGTATAGTGTGGTGCGGTATAGTGTGGTGCGGTATAGTGTGGTGCGGTATAGTGTAATGCGGTATAGTGTGGTGCGGTATAGTGTGGTGCGGTATAATGTGGTGCGGTATAGTGTGGTGCGGTACAGTGTGATGCGCTATAGTGTGTTGCGCTATAGTGTTATGCGGAATAGTGTGTTGTGGTATAGTGTGATGCGCTATAGTATGATGCGGAATAGTGTGGTACGGTAATAGTGTGGTGCGCTATAGTGTGATGCGGAATAGTGCGCGGTATAGTATGGTGCGGCATAGTGTACACTCACATCGTAGCGGCTGTTCTTGTTGCGGTCGAGGTCGTAGGCGACGCGCGAGGCATCCTCTGGCGTCTCGCAGACGAGCGCGTTATTAGTGACGAACAGCACGGCGCGATGGATAGCGGGAGGCTCGAACCGCAGCACGTCGAACAACAGCTTAACGTTCTTCGGCTCCTTTATGTCTCTACGGAAAACACACAAGAATATTACCCCTCCCGCGAGCGGCGCAATCTCTAAATAACCAACTAGGCTCTGACGACTGGTGATGGAGAGCAGTATCTATCAAGGACTATGCATATAATTTATGGACAATAAATAATGGAGAGTAGTTTCCTTATTGATCCAATAAAACATATTAGTGCGCAGTAAACAAACATTTAAAAATAAAAAATGATATATTCGGAAAGAGTTATGCCGTGTGTTAGCGGCCGAAGATAACCCCAAATGGTTCCGTAAGTATGAGAGGCGACTATGTGAAATGCCAAAAGATCTCATGTCTTCTGATAGAGTATATCCATCTAATTTACGCCAGTTAGACGTAAAATATCAAGAACGGCAACAAGAAGCGTCAAAGGTGCGAGACATCTGGTGCTGCTATGGTCGATAAGTCTGCCAAATGTGGCGATGAAGACAAATTCTCCCTACAACGGAAGTGGGTCATATTCACATGAATTTGTTAGACTAATAATATATTTTTAGATATTTTGATGTAATAATATCTAAAAATAGCGTAAGTTAGCATCATCATTAGTATAATTAACTGTCTCTTATTGTAAATATATGTATGTATGTATGAGTACGAGCATGTGTGCGTAGATATATGAATGTGAAGGAGGCGAGAGAGGTGCGTCAGGATAGTGACAAATGGAAGTCTGTAGTCTCTGCCTACACCTCTGGGTGACAGGAGTGAGTATTTATGTATTATGTATGTATTATTGTACTTTTTTATTATTTATTAAAAATAAAACAAAATGATAATTTGACTACAAAAACTATAACGTATTTACACTATATTCTGCTATAACTTCTAATGTAAATGAATTGACTTCAGTTTTCGTCAAGTACTCAAAATATAACATGGGATGAGATTTAGCGGGAATTTGACCGGGGGAATGCTGCTCATGTTTTATTATTTAAATAATGGCTTGAGTGCATTTAGATACATAAGTTGTGCGATTCTGTATATTAAATTACTTATTAGTGGAAACGATGTAACAAGTGCTCCGATGGTATTGTTACGAGCTTGAGGTTCGTGACAATAAAAATTGCCGATAAAATTACCTAAATTAACGCTTTAATTTACTTTACACAAATTAAAGTTAAAAACACTAATAATTAAACACACTAATTCACTTAATTCCGCTCCGAAGCTTCGCTTGTGTCGCCGAGTTCAACACTGCCTCTCATCGCATCTTGCAGCGCCTATATATTTAAATTAGCAAAGAAATATCCAGAATGTTCAAGTAAACACGCGCAAGATACCGAGCGTTCGAGTTTCGACTAGGCGCTGTCGGTTGAGTAATTTGTGATGTCATTTTCTCAATGCTCCCCCTCGCTCTCGTTCCTGACACTAGATGGCGCTAGTTGACTTATTCATGCAACACTGCCCCCTCCTAAGACATGCTCGTCCCGAGCATTATCGGTCCCATAATAACGCGCCAAGCGATTCACATGGACGATCTTAGGAGTCCCTCTTGCGCCTTTCTGTAACGGCTCCGCAATGTCAAGGGCTGTCCTATCCCGTGGTGCACCAACATTGTACAATTTCGGTGCTCCTCTACTACGTGTCCGAGGTCCCCGCTCGGCCGCACAACTTGTACATGTACGACACCAATCCTCGACATCGTCACGATAATGGACCCAGTAAAACTGTTCTCGGACCTTCAGTAGAGTTCGTTTAACTCCCAGATGGACTCTTGAACGACCATTATGGCACAACTGTAGAACATTCGGCACTTTAGCTTTAGGGACAACCATTTGCAAACGACAGCTGTCTCTTCGACCATTGTCCCATTTACGGCACAGGACTCCATCCTGAATCAGCAAGCTGTCCCATTGGGCCCAATAGCTTTTCGTGGTTGAACTCATCGCTGAGACGTCCCTCCACTTAGGCTTGGTAGCACGGGCCTTCATCCATCCCAGAATCGGCTTGATGTCCGGATCTTCCTGCTGTGCATGTCGTAGGTTGTCCTTCCACCCGTTGCTGAGGTGGTCTGTCCTGAGCATCCTCACGGATACCACCTCCTTACTCTCTTGCCTACTACCATGGTTGCAATCTTCAGGACAAGGTCTTCTTGACAATGCATCTGCGTTGCCGTGAGATTTCCCGCTGCAGTGTCTGATAGTAAAGTCGTATTCCTGCTGCTGCTGGGCGGTGCTGTTAGCCGCACTTCCTTTCTGAGACCGTTCACCTTCCCTTCGTAGGGTGTGCTCAGGGCAGCTTGACCGAAGATGGCCCCTTTCCCCACAGCTATAGCACCTAGGGCTGTATCTTTTATTGTGGTTGCGAACCGTAACTGCTGTAACCTCCCTAGCGTGAGGTGAACGATGATCCTGTCGCAGCCATTCAGTGCCGTTAGCTGCCCTACCCTCTCGAGATCGCTCAACTCTCCTTTCCACGGTGCGTTGAGGGCAGCTGGATCGAAGATGGCCCTTTTCCCCACAGCCATAGCACCTTGCGCTGTATCCTTTGTTGCGGTCGCGAACTGTAGCTGCTGCAACCTCCCTGACGCGATGGGAACGATGATCCTGCCGCACGGCTTCCACTTCCAGTGCATGGGCCAAGGCGTCCTTAAGCGTCTCGTGGTGCCCGAGCCTCACAGCAGCTCTGACTTCCAGGTCGCGGATGCCATCGATGAATGTCTGCACCAGGTTCCCTTCAATGAGCGCAGGTACAGACCGGTATGCTTTTCGCACCAGCTTCTCCACTTCTAGAGCCCACTGCTGCAGGTTTTCGTTGATGCGCTGCACACGATCTTTAAGCTGCGCACGAAAGACGTGTTCCAGGTGAGCGTCGCCATATCTCGCCTCCAATGCCTCAAGGAGTTGCTCATAAGTCACTTCCTCACCGAGAGCTTCCAGAACTGTTAAGGCCTGGTCGCGCAGGCCTAGTGTGAGAGCAGTCATGGCCTGACTTTTATTCCAGCCGTTCGCCTTCATAACAGCCTCGAACTGGATTTTGTAGGCTGACCAGGAAGAAGTCCCGTCGAACGGTGGCACTTTGAACCCACGTAGCGAAGGTGTAGTAGCTACTACGGGAGCTGTAGTTCCCTCCCCAAGTTTGAGTTCGTCAAGTGATTTCCTCATGTCAGCCATTACGTTGTCAACCCGATTGTTCACTTGGTCAATTCGGGTTTCAGCTTCCGACAGGCGGTTTTCATGTTGAGCAACCTTATCCTTCACCTCCTTTATCTCTTTCCCGAAGGTAGCGTGAAGGTCCTTCATGAGAAGCATCTGTTCCTCCTGTCGGCGGGCCTGTTCCTCTTGTCCGCTCTGCAGCTGCTCTTTCAACTGACGGACCTGTTCCGCCTGCTGACGAACCTGTTCCGCCTGCTGATCTGCTAACCGACGGGCCTGTTCATCCTGTCTGCTCTGCAGCTGCTGCAGCATCACCATCAGAGCACCTAAGTCAGGTGCTGCAGATGTAGGAGCTACCGACGGGCCTGCAGCCGGTGGCTGGCCCTCCGACGTCTGCGGCGTTGCACCACCAAATCTTCGTTGGTCCGTCTCCTGCTGGCGTTGACTTCGGGTACGGACACCCTCCGTTTCCTCCTTAGGTAAAATCGGCATGATTTTATCCCACTTCTGACACCAATTGTTACGAGCTTGAGGTTCGTGACAATAAAAATTGCCGATAAAATTACCTAAATTAACGCTTTAATTTACTTTACACAAATTAAAGTTAAAAACACTAATAATTAAACACACTAATTCACTTAATTCCGCTCCGAAGCTTCGCTTGTGTCGCCGAGTTCAACAGTGCCTCTCATCGCATCTTGCAGCGCCTATATATTTAAATTAGCAAAGAAATATCCAGAATGTTCAAGTAAACACGCGCAAGGTACCGAGCGTTCGAGTTTCGACTAGGCGCTGTCGGTTGAGTAATTTGTGATGTCATTTTCTCAATGCTCCCCTCGCTCTCGTTCCTGACACTAGATGGCGCTAGTTGACTTATTCATGCAACAGTATTATGATCTTCAAGTTATTGTCTACTGGCTCAAGCTGCCGACAATATCTTTTTAAAACTTCACAATGTGACTCAACAATATATATTGTGAAGAAGTTTTGAAACCAAATTATCTATACATATAATAAATCTGTAGAAAAGTCTTAATAAAGGTCACTGAAGCCAAATTAGTGGTTTTTAGAAATTTTGTGTCAATATGTGTATTCACGATTCACGCAAAAGCTACTTAACAGATATCCATGAAATTTTGTTGTGGCTAGGGGCTCGAGGCAACTTATAGGCCACTTACTTACTACTTAGTTATCCGATTACGTAACTAAAAAAAGGAGGGTTAAGTATTTTCCTTCCTTTAGATGTTTATTTATATTTTATATCTATAATTGATGTATTAAAAATAAAACATCGATAAATTGTCGAAATATAAAGCCGAGAATATTAGATTAAGCCGTTGCGTAATAAATTGAACTACGCGGACATTCTTCGTTTCACTTTTTTTAAAACAGTGCCAACTAACGTAAAATATTTATTATATTTTTTGTATGCAGTTAAAAATAAATATATTATGTTTAAATAATTAAATTCATAATAAATTCTAACGTTCTAACGCAAAATAGTTATATCGGTAAAATAATTTCATTAGACACCACTAGCAGCTGATTGCGTTTTTTTTTTGACAGAAGCAGAATTTTTAATAGATTTTATATAAATTTATGCCTTATTTATGTATTATATAAATATTCGCGGCTTTGTTGTGGGACAAGCCAACCCAGACGCACCTCAACTAATTTTGGCTGAGTGCTAGAGGGTAATTTTGGTTTGCAGAGTTTTAATCTAATAATAGCGCCATCTACTTACTTCTAAATAAACTAATATTAAGTAACTGAACAAATTAAACACAAAATACTTATTGTTGCAGCATCAAAAATTGTCAGACAAAATATCCAGACCGGTGGTCACTGTCAGCATGATTTATCACAATTGTCAATTTTAGCAAAATTACTAACAAAACTGTGTTCACGAAACTATGATTAAGGTGGCCCTAGTCGATAGCTCGAACTAAATGGTGGGCGGGGTTAAAATGCATGCTATCTCAGCCGACATCATGTGCGAAAGCGAAAGGCACGATGATTTACAACAAAACGAGGGCGCGAAATTTTATAAACAGACCTTTGGGAGTCTGGATGTCATAAAAATCTATTCAATGTATCTGTTCAAAATAAAATTATTTGCACTTTTGAACACTTAATCTATCCCTGTATGGTAACTGTTTTACAATTTTCCTTCTTCTTATGGTATTTATTTTCGCCCAAAGATGTGTTAAAATTAGTACTTAAATATATTCTTTTTTTACTTTTTTGTTTACATACGGGGCTAGATAATGATGAAACAAATTGAAATCATTTTTTATTTTGAACGTACACCATCAAACAGTGGAGTAATCGCCAGACTACGTTTGTATGGAATAATGAGTGACTAGTGTACCCTTAAGAGAGGTCTTTAGTTGAATATGTTGTACGTCTATCGGCAAAGCAATATTTCACCAAATTATTTTTGTATCAAGTGAGATTTTTATCCATAATTGATGGACTAGTTCAGTATAATATTTATGCAGTTCTGAACTTGTATTAGTATTATTGATGTTTCTAAATTCACGCCATTCACACGGGCGAAGCCGCGGGTAAAAAGCTAGTAAATGAATTTCTTATTACTTGATGCTGGCAGAATACAACCGTACGAGTCCACATCACTTACACAAAAAAAATGTAAAATTTTGTTTTATTTTTATTTTTGGTACTGGTTTGAAAGTTCTTTTTCTGTAATAATATTTATAAATTCTGCCTTAAATGCCAATAACTTAATATGCATTTGTCCCCAAACTTTTGCAATGTTTGTTTAGAGTAAAGTAAATAAATAAAAAGTCACCTGAGCCTCTCGCGCAGCGGCTTGGCCTGTATGTAGTCGAGCGGCAGGAAGGTCTCGGGCTCCAGCATGCGCTCCTTCAGCACCTGGATGCAGCGACGCGCCGTCTTCTCCGTGTCCACCACGATGGCCTCCATGTACTTGCCCAGCACCTTTGTGATGGCCACGTTGTAGCGCTTGTGCGTCGGCTGGCACATGTTGATCATGCGGTCGTACTGCGGACGGAAGTGGACTATACTTAGCTAACATTACAATTGAAACACATAGCATCAAAATATTGGGGACTGTGTAGCTCGGTAGTAAAATCTATATCATAAATGTACTTACGTAGTTCTATAAAAGAATTCAATTCATACTAAATATTAAAAAAAATTCTTTATAATATTTTGTTTTTAAATTTCTTTACAATAAATTATTAAAATATTTTGTGACTTGGGGTAATGTGATAAAATCATATATAAACCACCGGGTCTAACCATCATATTATACTGATACTAGGCCTGTCTCACTCCGCGCGCGGCGCCCAGCTGCGCCGCCATCAATGCGATATCAAGCACGAGGAGGCGCGCCGCCGCAAGAAGCAGGAGATCGTCGAAAGCTTCAAGCGGGAGATACCGGGCGTGGTGAGTGAGCGCACGGCTGCAGCAGGTGACGGTGCAGCTGAGCGACGCGCGCGTCTACAAGCACGAGGAGGCGCGCCGCCGCAAGAAAGAGATCGTCGAGAGCAAGTAAGCGCACAGCTGCACCGCCACCTGCTGCAGCTGTGCGCTCACTCACCACACCCGGTATCTCCCGATTGAAGCTTTCAACGATCCCCTGCTTCTTGCGGCGGCGCGCCTCCTCGTGGTTGTCAACAGCTGCGCAGCCACCTGCTGCAGCTGTGCGCTCACTCACCACGCCCGGTATCTCCCGCTGTGAAGCTTTCGACGATCTCCTGCTTCTTGCGGCGGCGCGCCTTCTAGTGCTTGTCGACGCGCGCTTCGCCTCCAGCTGCGCAGCCACCTGCTGCAGCTGTGCGCTCACTCACCACGCCCGGTATCTCCCGCTTGAAGCTTTCAACGATCCCCTGCTTCTTGCGGCGGCGCGCCTTCTAGTGCTTGTCGACGCGCGCTTCGCCTAGCTGCGCAGCCACCTGCTGCAGCTGTGCGCTCACTCACCACGCCCGGTATCTCCCGCTTGAAGCTTTCGACGATCTCCTGCTTCTTGCGGCGGCGCGCCTTCTAGTGCTTGTCGACGCGCGCTTCGCCCAGCTGCGCAGCCACCTGCTGCAGCTGTGCGCTCACTCCACCGCGCCCGGTATCTCCCGATTGAAGCTTTCAACGATCCCCTGCTTCTTGCGGCGGTGCGCCTCCTCGTGGTTGTCGACGCGCGCGTCACGCAGCTGCGCAGCCACCTGCTGCAGCTGTGCGCTCACTCACCACGCCCGGTATCTCCCGCTTGAAGCTTTCGACGATCTCCTGCTTCTTGCGGCGGCGCGCCTTCTAGTGCTTGTCGACGCGCGCTTCGCCTAGCTGCGCAGCCACCTGCTGCAGCTGTGCGCTCACTCACCACGCCCGGTATCTCCCGCTTGAAGCTTTCGACGATCTCCTGCTTCTTGCGGCGGCGCGCCTTCTAGTGCTTGTCGACGCGCGCTTCGCCCAGCTGCGCAGCCACCTGCTGCAGCTGTGCGCTCACTCACCACGCCCGGTATCTCCCGCTTGAAGCTTTCGACGATCTCCTGCTTCTTGCGGCGGCGCGCCTTCTAGTGCTTGTCGACGCGCGCTTCGCCCAGCTGCGCAGCCACCTGCTGCAGCTGTGCGCTCACTCACCACGCCCGGTATCTCCCGCTTGAAGCTTTCGACGATCTCCTGCTTCTTGCGGCGGCGCGCCTCCTCGTGCTTGTCGACACGCGCGTCGCCCAGCTGCGCCGCCACCTCCTCCAGCTGCGCCTGCAGCTCCGCCGCACGCCCTCGACACTCGCCCACGTCTGCCTGCAAACACGCACAAACGCACACAATTATTTATAGCTAAAGCGCAGGCGGAAGAACGAGCCACAATGTTACAAAATAAGTGGTATCAGTTATGGATAAAGTAGAATAATCAATTGTCACGTTATTGTAATCCCCGCTCACAAAAGAAGACCCATACATGCGCTACCATCTGTGTTAAAATATGAAGATCCATTCGGTGATCCAGATCTATTTGTAATTTATTTGCTGAAAATTTCTATCTACTTTTCATATTCTTATCGCGTAAGTAAGTGGTATAGAACCACAAACCTACACAAAGACACTGGGCCTTATTTATATATCACATATCTTATGGAAAAAGAGGTCTTTACCTGCTATAGAGTCTAAATTATTTATCTTTGCCCAAAACTTTGGCGTGTAGTGGCGGTTGAGAACATCCACTACCGCATATCTTCCCGTGGGTGTCGTAAGAGGCGACAGATGGAGACAGGCAGGAGATAGGCAGCAGCATCTTCCTAATAACAACACTAATATAATAAAAAATCTGCGGTTGCCAACCCGCTCGCCAAGCGTGACAACTATGGCAAATATCCCCCCATGAGAAACGACGCAAACAAACGGCCCCCAGTCCCCGGCGGCCCCGCTATTCCTTGCTACGGTGGCGACCATGGTAACGGCAGGGCAGGGGGTGCTAAGAATCTCCGGTGGAGGTTCGGTTGCCACCTACGACGACTCGACCTGGCAACATATAACGGATGCACCCTGAGGACCGATGAGCAGATACTGGAGCTGGAAGAAGAGGTAGACAAGTTGCGCTGGCATATTATTAGATTATCCGAGGTCCGTAGAGAGGGGGAGGACACGGTAATCCTCGAGTCCGGCAACTTGTTCTATCACCGGGAGAGCGACCATCTGTCCCAAGGAGGTGTTGGATTTATCGTACACACGAGTCCCTCGTCAACAACGTTGTAAAGATTGGGAGTGTGTCGACGAGGGTCGCGTACCTGTTTCTCAGAATCATCAAACGGTATTCGCTGAAGGTCATACAGGTTTACGCATCAACCTGGGCATATCCCGATGAGGATGGATGAGGAGGTGGAGGAAATGTATGAGGATTTTCTAGAGCCATGCATTCCTCCAAAACTCATTATACGGTGTGATGGGAGACTTCAACGCAAAACTAGGCACAAGAGAAAGCGGTGAGCTGAAGTTAGGGAAATTCGGAATAGGGTAACGGAACCGTAAGGGCCAGCAGCTGGCCGACTTAATGGGGAAAGAGGGACTCTTTATGATGAACTCTTTCTTCCAGAAGCGGCCCCACAAGAAGTGGACCTGGTCGAGCCCCGACAGTTCGACAAAAAAATTAGATTGACTTCATTATGACGACCAGACGCCAACTGTTCAGTGACGTCTCAGTGATCGATCAGAGGGGTGAAAACTGGCAATGATCACGGAATGGTTAGAGGCACACTGAACTTAAACGTTAAGTTGGAGAGGTCTCGTCTAGTGAAGTAAACGCTCCGTCCCCCTCGTGCGCTAATCCAAGGTCCTGAAAACTTTCAGCTCGAATTATAAAATAGTTTTTAGTGCCTAGAAGACTGCAATACAGTGGACGATATGAATGACAAGCTCGTGGAAACTGTCCATGCGGTCGGAGCTAAGTTCTGCAAGACCCGCCGCAGAAGAACACAAAAACTCTCCGATCACACTCTTAATCTCATGTATGTTAGACGGGCGATGAAGCTGTAGTCGTCAGCAGATTTGACAGCATACAGGCAACTGAACAGACAGATCTCCAAATGTATGCGGCAGGACTTATGCAACTTCAATACAGCTCGTATTGAAGAAGCGATTGAGCGGAACCAAAAAATCTCCAAAGTCTGCCAGTAAGAGCCAACTGTCAAAGCTGAAGACTGAGTGTGGCAGCATTGTTTCCGGGACACCTAAGATTCTGAGTGAGATTGGGAGGTTCTATGAGCAGCTGTACACATCATCGTTGGAGCCACAATAAGTGTGAGTAACGATCCAAGAGCAAGTCTTATCCGACATTATTCCGATGATATCCCGGACGTCAGTCTGAGCGAGATTAGAATGGCTCTCCAGCACCTTAAAAACGACAAGTCCCTGGACGAGGACGGAGCGGAGCTTCTGAAAGCCGGTGGAAAACCGGTACTTGAAGTCCTTCAGAAGCTCTTTAATTCCGACCTCCATAGAGGCACTACTCCCGAGGCGTGGAGCAGAAGTGTGGTGGTCTTGTTGTTTAAGAAAGACGACAACGCTCCTTTGAAGAACTACAGACCAATTTCCCTTCTGAGCCGCATCTACGTGCTGTTTTCGAGAGTCATTACGAATCGTCTCGCACGCAGACTCGACGACTTCCAGCTTCCCGAACAAGCCAGTTTCCGAAAAGGCTTTAAGTACCATAGACCATATACATACCCTTCGGCAAATTGTACAGAAGTTCTCAGAATACAATCTGCCACTATGCCTGGCGGAGAAAGCCTTTGATTCTGTCGAAATTTGGGCGGTGCTACAGTCTCTTCAGCGGTGCCAAGTTGACTGTCGGTATATCGAAGTGCTGAAATGTTTGTACAGTAGGGCTACGATGGCTATCCGAGTACAGAACCAGAGTACGAAACCTATCCAACTGCAGAGAGGTGTAAGACAGGGTGACGTTATTTCCCCGAAAGCGAAACTCTTCACCGCTGCATTGGAAGACGTTTTCAAGCTACTGGACTGGAACAAGCAAGAATTAGATAAAATCAACCAATCAATTGACATTTTCCTTGACCTAGCAAAAGCTTTTGATACAGTTTCTATTTCCATTATTATATAAGCTAGAAAGCATTTAGCTCTGAACAAAAAAATACACATTTTGGCGTGGCTCAAGGAAGTGTATTAGGAACACCCCTATTTTTGATAAATATAAATGACCTTTGCAATCTCGAAATTAACTCAGGTAAAATAATATCTTACGCAGATGATACCGTGCTCGTTTTTTCCGCAAATACAGTAGACAATGTACAGAGCAAGGTTTTCATAGGGTTAATAAATAGCTCCAATAAAACATATTAACACTGAATGCGGACAAAAACAAATATATTCATTTTTATATGCGCAGTTCAACCCAGCTGTACGCTGTACAAAAATAAGACTATTGCTATTAATTTAAATAAAATAAAAAAAAATTGAATAACTATTAACATTTCATAGCACCTGTTGAATATTTTCAAGTTTGTTGTTGTTGTTGTTGTTGATTATTTTCAAGTTTAAAAGTATTTAAAGTGATTTCTTCTCTTTGAAGTCACGCTAACTACTTAAATCTAGTTAAATAGATCAGAGTAGGAAAAAACAATAGCTAAACTCATAAAAATACTTTATTTACGATATGTTATGTATAAAAACAAGCCTTCAATTAATGAATTAATACATCAAAATAATCAAAATACACTAAGGGATAGGATTTTATTTATTTATTTAATACAGCAACAACTTAAACATATAGCGTAACATTATAGGAAAGGGTTATTTTACTTTAGTACTTGCAACACTGAATCCGTCCGTCAAGCATCAAAAAAGTCAAAGTGTCAATGTCAGACTTGATCTGATTCACGTTTAATGACTTACGTGCCGTTTCTATGTATATTCCAGGGGAGGTACACTTCCATGTTCAATAATTTGCAAAGCTTGCTTGCTTCCAGGTTGGGGTTCAATAATTTGCAAAGACACTAGTGCCATCTTGTACCATATCCGCATAAACTTTCGAACATTAAATTCTAAAAGGTGCGCTAGATGGCGACTACACCAATGGTTATTCTCGAACTGGCAAGTAGCAACTTGACATAATGGCTACCGACGTCTGAGCAAGTTGTTGTTTTACTATAGTTTATAAGTGATTTTCGGTTGTTGTTACAATATGTTTGGTTGAGTTGGGATTAGCCCTCTGTTTCTTGTTGTCTGTTTAGATTTTCGTGCTGGAACCACATTGTATGTTTGTGTAGTGTTGTGCAAAATAGACGCTTTCATTTATCATTCCGGTAACCCGGAAAATATGTCCAATATTTAATTTGGTTTGGTGTTGTATTTTGCGGAATAGACGCTTTTACATCGTGTATGTTAAATATATATAACAAAAATAAATGTTAATATTACTGACATCTATAATACGTCTTTAATTGAACCCTAATCCCTTAAAATGTAAATATAACCGCCTATAGTATAGATAGCTGTATATACATAACTACATACAGCTATCTATAGTCAACATGATATTGAGATTAGTTCAAGGGATATGATACCAGACGGCGACACTATTCATATTGGGTGACAAAAAATCCTAGGAGATGGCTCTCTATTTCTGTATATATTACTCTACTGTATGGTATATTCTATGTATATTTGTTAACTTTGTATTTGTGTTTTATCGTATTTTACTTTTATTTAATATGTGCCGTAGCCCCACGCTAGTGCTCCACTAATTATAAACCGTGTAATACATAAGTTTAATTATTTTCTGTCTATTATACTTCGATCAATAATAGTATTAACCTTTTGAGCGCCAAAGTCGCCTATACTTGACCAGCACCTACGGGCCCTGAGCGCCCTATATCTATCTATCTATATTTATTATTATCGTCTACAGTTGAAAAAAAAACCCGGCCCACAAAAATATGAAATATTGGAAAATTATTACTGATATTTTAAATCTACACTCATCAAAAAAGAATAACCCAGCAACATGTGAGTATAAAAATGAAGTCTCCTAGAGCCACAAGTACTAAGAAACATTGAACTAAAAAAATGGATTTTTATCTAAGCAAATACTATGTCCAGCACGCCAAAGTCATCCATGTTTGACCGCTAGTGTTGTAATGCGTTAGGCATAGATTTATTGAAAACGATTCAAAATTAAACGCAAGCGTGTTATCTTTTAATTTATTTTGAATAAACAAAAGGTAAGAAACATAAAACTATCATCAGCTCATAAATAAAAGAAAATTTTATCAAATCAACTTCGCATAATAAATCTATCTCAACTCTGGCGAATCCTTATTAATGTCATATGCGCATAGCGCCATACACAGATTACCTCCTAATAGATACCGCATCATGGAATATTTGATCCGTTTCGATTTCACCAAATTTCGAGTTCCGGGGGACGTGTCAAATGCGCTGTGATTGGATAATTCAAGGTTGAACTTAGAATGCTCCGAACCATAGTTAGACAGTGGAGTGATCGCTAAATTTGGGATTTATAGATTATTGATAAATAAATGAATTGATCAATTTTTATTTGAAATTTTATAAAAAAATAAAACAGTGTATATAAATAAAAGAAATATATATATATATATGTATATATATATATATATATATATATATATAATACATATTTCTTTTATATATATGTAATCTAATGATTTCTTAAATTTACGCGAACACTACACATTGAATAAAACTATATAATTATATGGATTTTATCACGTTTAACTTATGGCCACGGAGGGGGGGGGGGTCTGAGATGTTTGACATCTCAATATTATAGCCCGGCTATCTTGAGTTTTCGAATATTGATTTTTGGTCCCGATCTACATAAAACGAGCTTATAGTATCTTGAAGTCTTGCAGTGGTATGCTTGGTTACATTAATCACATTATAACTTTCGATTATTAACGCGCTTGCTGGCCTCCTACACGCTGTCTTATAAATAGCGCGCTATAACATAGCGTATTTAATAGCGCGCTAGAAAATTATATTTTATAGTCTGTAGCGTGCTATTAATTTACAGTCG
The DNA here is from genome assembly GCA_907164705.1 of Parnassius apollo. Classification (NCBI taxonomy): domain Eukaryota; kingdom Metazoa; phylum Arthropoda; class Insecta; order Lepidoptera; family Papilionidae; genus Parnassius; species Parnassius apollo. The sequence goes on along the minus strand of CAJQZP010001427.1, from coordinate 8,540,345 downwards.
TTTTGAACAACTTTAATTCTTAGCGCGTCATCGATTAACAGTTCATTGGGCGCCGTGGTCAAGGATAGACGACACCCTGATGAAGTCATAAACGAATAGCGGAACCAGTGCAGTGCAACATGAACGATTCCTCAGAACTCATTCGTATTTTGAAAAGCGTTGATGAAGATGATTTTTTTTAATTTTAATAATAATAAAAGTACATATAATAAACGTTTTTTTTTCTTATTCCGCCCTATCCTATTCCCGTCCCATCTCTTATATAAAACCTATAATGTTCTCTCATTGTGCTGCAAGCAGCATTAAAATTGCCCTAGAGAAGAGAGGTCACTAATAAAAGACGCAAAGATAAAGTAGTTAAAACTAACATTAGAATAAGGCATTTTTTCATACATAGATTTTTAGATTTACTACATACAGGAATGGAAGAGAATTGCTAACTTTTAATACTGCCCTCTGTGCCCCTTTCCAATAAGGGTATTTACACCATGTAAAAAAAAAATATTTATGATTGGTTTTGTAAAAAGTAAACGAGAAATATCGATTTCTATTTATAAAATTGCATTATAAATTTTATATTTCAATTTTAAGAATTTTTTTGTCCGTGCCTCAAATCTGCAATACGCTGTCAGCCATATTAGAAACTGTCGTGACGTCACTGATCTCGCCAAAGGGAATTGTTTTTTTTATAGTATAAGGGTGACAAACGAGCACACAGTCCACCTGATCGAGTTCTTCCCCGGTCGAGCCGACCCATTCATGCTACAACCATAATTGCTACACTGTGGTTCCACCACGTTGTAAAAGTCACTACAGTCCGTTCGCGTTAAGAAAATAGTGAGCCATCGTTGTCCGCCGGCCTGGCCACGCCCCCCAGCCAATTAAAATACAAGAAATTAGAAAGTCGAGTTCACAGTGACAACAGACACGTAATGGCATTACAATTCTTCGCCTACCGCCTTCTAACCATTGCAAACCTAATCCAATTTAAATTGTTTTGGGCCCAAATAAAAAATTATGTTGGTGCCAATAACTTCACGTTCAAAATGTCAAAATGAGTGACAGAAAAAAATTTTAGATGACGCAATAGCATTAATAGACGCTAATCGTTGGAAGAAGTGCTGCGACCACGTGATACGCGAAGAAAATATCATGTGGAATTTGGATGACATCATGGAACTAGCAGAACAAAATTCTTTCATAATTAATGTAACTGGAGAATCTAGCGATACTGATTAGTGATTTAAGTAATTTTAAGAAAATTTGTTTCCATTAAACTTAATTAAATGTGTGAAAAAAAAAAGAATTTTTACTCCACTGTGAATACACCTTTACCCTGTAGTTGCACTGATGACTCACTATTTTCTTAACGCGAACGGACTATAGTGTTCTGTGTCACTGATGAGGAGAACTAGCTAATAGTGCTGTGTTATTTCATAATTTTTAATTGCATAATTTTTTGCTTGCAATACCAATTTTTGTTCTGCTGAGTTGAGGAACGTTAAAACATCAATGTACATATTAACAAGTTTTGTTAATACAAAAACCAAGACCAGGTCAGAGAGTATGTATTTTGATAAAACATAGTTTAGTAGATATCATAGTTTAGTTTATCTATAATTACAATCATTCGTTATAATATCTAGGTTAACGTAATTTATTACAAAATTTGATTTGCGATAACCTTCAACTCATGACGTTTTGCATTGTATAAACGATAGTTACACATACGTCATACTTACATCAAAATGATCTTCACAGAAGAATAATAGTTTTTGTAGACAATGTATTTGGGTATCTTCTTGCCAGTTTTAACCAAGTATTTCTCATATTTAAATCGTTTGGCACTTGAATCCATAATTTTCTCGGCGTTCTTATGCTCGTATTTTTACATTCAGGCACAACACAACAATGATATAGATGACAACTCATTATTAAACGTTAGAAAGTATCTAATTCTGGGACAGTGACGTCACGAATTGAACAGAATGGCGGCTAGCTTTTTCACTCGAAAATTTAAAGCGATAGATTAAAAGTAATTTTTATGGCACTATACGGTTTAAAAAAAATTATATAAAAATTATAGTGATTCACTATCACTCTAGGATTAATTTAAAATGCTTTTTGAACATTGGTGCAATACGCTATTGCAACATAGTTGTTTAGGTGGCCCTCCCCAATATATTGTATTTTATATTATAAACAATAAATTGATATAGTCCTTTAAATAAAACCAATATCAACTAAAGAAATACTGACCTGCAACTCGGCCCTTAATCTTCTCTGTTCTTCTAGAGCCTGCTCGGAGCTCTTGATGTGCTCATTTAACTTTTCAACTCTCTTCATTGCTTCATTTCTTTCGTGACCCTATTAGAAAAATATACTGTGATATTATTTACATGTGCATACTGCAAATTTAGTTTATATTTATGTATGTGGCTGACGCTATATTATAGTTGTAGTACCCATTGTGCGGCTCGACTGGAGAATAACAGTGGTAGAGCCACGCGGCAGCCTTTGCCTTTGCTGTTGCACGCATGGGCCGCTCAAACTGGTGTGGTACCACGACCTCACAGAAGACCAGCGTTAAGTAGAGGCTTTGCTTCTTTGAGTGCAGGTGGCCGGAGGCCAAATCCCCCCCCCCCATCAACATGTACGTCCGAGAGGACATCTGTTTCCGACGTCTCGGCATCCTTGAAGGTACGGACCTGTCCATCTTATGGCTGCGCGTAGACAGCGACGACCATCCCCGCGTCTACGGGTGCCTATAGGTCTCATAGCGGTAATGCCGAAACAGACTGACTCATCGACCACGTCCAGATGGCTACAGACTCCATGCTACAACAGATCCCATCCGCAGAGATTGTGATACTTGAAGATTTTAACGCCCACCACGCTGAATGGCTTAGTTTTCGTTTAACCGATCATGCGAGTAGATCTGTTTATGACTCTGCTTCGGCATATGGTCTGACACAACTGGTTACCTCGCCTACGCAGATCCCATATGTAGAAGATCATGTGCCTTCCCTGTCGGACCTTCTGCTGACCTCTCATCCGGACGAATAACAGGTCTCCGTCGATGCCCCTCTTGGCTCCTCGGACCATTGTCTGATCCGGAGTACGGTGCCACTCACGCACTCATCGCGGTTGTATACTGCAGGTTGCCGCCGTGTTTGGCATTATAGGTCAGCAGATTGGGACGCGATGCGATCTTTTTTTTGCATCCTACCCTTGGGGGCGGGTTTGCTTCTCGCCGGATGATCCCAGCGTTGTTGCTGATTCTGTCGCTGATGTGGTGCTACAGGGAATGGAACTTTTTATTCCATCATCTGTGGTACCTATCGGAGGCAGAACCCAGCCTTGGTTTTTTTATAGAAGAGGAGGCAAACGAGCATGCGGCTCACCTGATGTTAAGTGAATACCGCCGCCCATGATCAACCGCAACACCAGGGGAATTGCAGGTGCGTTGCCGGCCCTTTAGAAAGGAGAAAGGAGTAAGCTCTTTTCTTGAAGGTCCCCAGGTCGTATCGGTCCAGAAAAATCGCCGATGGTAAACTATTCCACAGAGAGGTCGTACGCGGAAGAAAACTCCTTGTGAAACGTACAGTGGTGGACCGCCATGTATCCAGATGGTGTGGATGGTATCAGGACATTTGCTGCGTAGTGCATTCACGAAATTTAGCCGCTGAGATTAATCCGAACAATTTCTCAGAGCACTCCCCATGGTATATGCGAAAGAAAATGCAAAGAGGGAGAGAGAGAAAGAGATATTGGTTTTGGTCGCTCCTGCAAAATTTCACTACGTCATAAGCAGAAATGCCACCAGGCCTGGGCTCGCGCCTCGACGTCCCGAGATGCAAACACCAGCGCCCTTAAAAAGAAGTACAATTCTGCCTCCAGGTCCTTCAAAAGTGTCATTGTCACGGCAAAGTCAGAGCACATCGGCAGAATTGGCGAGAAACTAGTTCGTCTTCCTTCGGGAACACGTGCATTCTGGTCTCTTGCCAAGGCTGTCCAAGGGAACTTCTGCCTGTCATCTTTCCCATCTCTGCACAGGGAGGACGACTCACCGGCCCATGCCGCATGGGACAAAGCCGATCTGCTGGGCCCTTTCTTTGCGTCCAACTCAACTCTTGATGACGGGGGGGAACACGCCGCCGACCATCCCGCGGAGTGAGTGTTACATGCAGGATGTCCTGTTTACCAAACGCTCAGTGCGCAGAGCACTCCTCTCCCTGGACATCAACAAGTCGAGTGGGCCGGATAGCGTCCCTCCTATTGTGCTGAAGACGTGTGCTCCGTCTTGAGTTGGCACCGGTTTTAACGCGTCTTTTCCGGTACTTCTACTCCTTCGGCGTAGTCCCGAAATCATGGAAGACAGCCCTCGTGCACCCGATCCCTAAAAAAGGTAACCACTCTGATTCGTCCAACTATAGGCCTATCGCCATCACCTCCTTGTTCTCTAAAATAATGGAATCCATTATTAACAGCCAGCTCATGCGGTACCATCGGAAGATCATCAGCTGATTAGTGACCGCCAGTACGGAGGCGTTGGGCGTTAGTTTGGACATAGCGAAGGCCTTTGATCGGGTTTGGCACAACGCGGTTCTTACAAAGCTTCCTTCTTAAGGGCTTACTGAGAAATTGTGCAGTTGGATCACCAGTTTTCTTGCTGATCAGAGCATCAAGGTCGTGGTAGACGGTGCATGCTCCCATTACAAACCCATTAATGCTGGTGTTCCACAAGGCTGCGTGCTATCACCGACGATGTTACTTCTGCATATCAATGACATGTTGCAAACTGGTAACATTCATTGCTATGCAGACGACAGCACTGGTGATGCTTTATGCACCGGCCGTGCCAATATTTTTCGGGAAAACCTCGCAGAGTACAGGGACAAACTTGTGTCTAAAGTCGAAACTTTGTTGAACAAAGTCTCGGACTGGGGGCGACTAAATCTAGTCCAGTTTAATCCCCAAAAGACACAAGTTTGCGCGTTTACCGCTAAAAAAACCCTGTTCGTTGTATCTCCTCAGTTTCAAGGCACTCCCCTTGTTGCTTCAGCCAGTATTGGAATCCTCGGCGTCGGCATATCGAGTGAAGTGCAGTTTCGTGGTCACTCGGAAGATAAGGCCAAATTGGCCTCTAGAAGCTTGGCGTGCTCAGCAGAGCGGGACAGTATTTCATGCCGGCTCACCGCCTGCACCTTACAAAGCGCAGGTTCGGCCGCACATGGAATACTGTTCCCATCTCTGGGCCGGGGCTTCCCAGTGCCAGCTCCTTCCATTTGACCGCATCCAGCGCAGAGCTATTATAACTGTCGGCGACCGAGCTCTTTCCGATCAGCTTGACTCACTGGCACTGCGAAGAGATGTTGTATCACTTTGCGTATTTTATCGCATCTACCACGGGGAGTGTTCTGAGGAATTGTTCGGACTAATATCAGCCGCACAATTTCACCATCGCACATCGCGATAAAACTCACGATATCATCCATACCATCGGGATGACTGGCGGTCCACCACCGTGCGATTTAAAAGAAGTTTTCTTCCTCGCACAACTTCCTTGTGGAATGGACTACCACCAGAGATTTTTCCGGACCGATACAACTTAGGGACCTTCAAGAAAAGAGCCTACTCCTTTTTAAAAGGCCAACAACGCATCTGCAATTCCCCTGGTGTTACAGTTGCTCATGGACGGCGGTAATCACTTACCATCAGGTGAGCCGTATGCTCGTTTGCCCCCTCTCTTATATATAAAAAAAAATAATGACACTTTCACAGAATGAATAATTGTTTCGTATAGTGAGTGTAAAAAACAGGGGACACTACTGGATATCACACATTTCATCTTAGTCCTCAGGGGTGACCAAGCACATACATTCTGATTTTTAATCAAGGATAGACGTATACATCTATAGGCCTCAGCAGGCACTTACCATAAGGTGGACTGTGCGTTTTTTGTCACTCGTATACTTTAAAAAACAAACAAAAGAAATAAATGAAATAAGTTGCGGCGCTGACGTCCGCGGGTTCGAATCCTGCACGGAATACAAGTATGATCTACAAATAATTGTTTCGGATCTGGATTTTTGTTCATGTGAAATTTATGTTTATAAACTGCCTCCACGATACAGGGGAAAATTCTAGTGTGGAGGTAACGTTTTAAAAAAAACATGTGTGCAGTTCACATGCGATAGAAGTGAAACCTTCAAAAAAGGGAACGAGTTAAAGGAAACACTGTATACTGTATTCTATTTCATTCTCTCGCAGGCTAAATCATATAGATGTGTATGTTTGTCTCTTTCAGTGTCGCCTTTTCATTTCGTCGAGTTTCAAATCACGATTCTAAAGCAGTTTTCTCTTAAAAAAACTAAATTAAAAGATAGCTTAGAACATATATCGGTAAAGTAAAGTTGGAAGAAAGGCCAGTTACCTTCTGACGATGCTTGTTCTCGAGCTCGCCCTTGCGGCGCAGCTCGTTATCCAGGCGGTCCTGGTCAGCCTTCTGCTCGCGATTGACTGAGTCCAGCTCCTGCAGGTAGCGGGCTGCTGCGCGAGACGCCTCCATCTTCAGCTCCTCGTACTCGCGGATCTGCACCAAGCACCAGCACTCGCAATCATATATATCATCTTATATGTGGTAGAGCCACGCTGCACAGAGTACTAGCGTGAAATAGTAGCTTGATGCTGCTTTCGTATGGTTAATGTAGAGAACTGAGGACCCTTTTTGCTGGAAACAAGGCATTCCAATTCTATCAAAACCTTCAGGTATGACAACGCATCTGAATTTTTATTTAAGGATAAGATAAGGATAGATGTAGATGTTTATGGGTCACAGCATCCACTTAACATTAGGTGGAATGTGTGCATGTTTGTCACCCTTACTAACTATTCATTGATGCATCTTGCTTTTACAAAACATTAATTTTACGAACAAAAAACATCTTAACAAAATATTTAAAAAATATGGATTGCAAAAACAAAAAGGCCACCAACTCAGCACTCTACAGTAACAGAGTTAGCGTAACAGCGTTGATATTTTGTTGGAGCCAAATAAGTCGACTCGCAAGCAATAAATGACTTACTTTGAGCAGAATTCAAAACCCCTCCCTATCTCTGGATTGCCATCTTGTTGTGGCAAAGGGGGCTTTGTAGCCATGGTTTGGTCAAGGAACAAAGAGGAATCTACTAGGCTAGCCAGAGTTGATAGGTTAGCCCGAGGTATCTGCTCCGGTGTTTTTCACGCAGTTGGTGATGGAGGATGTGAAAAAGGTGTGCTTTGTTTTAGGAGGTGAAGAGAGGGAGGAGTTATCCATGTCTGTGGGGAAGAGATCTGTAAGGGACGACGGGAGCTGGTGGAAGGGCTGCGGATGTCTACAAAAGCATTTTCATGGGCCTGCTAATATGTGGCGAAATTGAAACAACATGGTTTTTAGTTGGTAAGCAACTATCTTACAATGAAAAAGGCAGAATTCAAACCTGAAAAACTGCAGCATGATAGCCGCTCGCTATACTCAAAAAAATAAACCCTTGTAGCATAAATAATTTTATTCTAATCAGCACCACTAACAATATGTGAAATAATACAGTACTGTTCAGAAATGAAATTATTTTTGTGAGTTTTTTTGGAAATACTGTTAGTATCACTCACCTGAGCCTCTTCTAAATGAACATCAGCACGTCCACTAGGACCAGTTCCTAGAATGGATTTTTCCCAAGCAGCTTTCTGTTCCTCTACTTGTCGTAACTCTTCCTCAAGTTTTCTTATGTCAGCTTGATGAGCCTCATGGGCTTTGCGTGCCTGCTCTAATGTTTTAATAGAACTCTCTAGCTTTTTTTGAGTGTGCGTAACACGTTCCTTGGCTTTGATAAAGGTAGGTCGTTTCTTAGACACCTCAGCTTCCTGTACATTAAAATAAAAAAATGACGGACGATAGTTTAACGTGACAACATCACAACAAAACATTGATGAAATAATTGCATACTTTGTGGAAGAGAGATAGATGCGACCAAACCGAACGCTCAAGCATGTCGTGCCTTTCGCTCGCTCGTACAGCACTCTTGCTCCGATCGTAACGTTAGAATGAGCGTAACGTTACAATGCGTCATCCTTTTTCGTGCAGCCGGCGTTCATTGATTTATTAAACGTTGTCATTTGTTTAAGCAAAGTTTAAAAGACGAAACTCCAATGGAAACCTTAGACTTTTAAATTTCCATCCATTATCGCCTATAAAAGTCCACAGCTGAACATAGGCCTACCCCATAGATTGTTTCATAGGGGTGGATTTTGCCATAGCCAAAGCATGGCAGGCGGGTTCGCAACAGCGGTTTTTTATTATTTTGAGTTGTTATCAGGAAATTCTGCTACCCTTCACCTGTTTCAATTTCCGTATGTCGCCTCTTACGACAATCAAGGGATGTTATGGGGTAGTGATAATTCTTACACCACCACTACACGGTAACTTACACCACGCTTTTAAATAAAAAAAAACTATATTTTCTACCAAATTCATATCTAGATATTTGTATGAGTTTAGAGGGAATCTCGCAAGTTTTTTTTTTTTGCAATATTGATGATCTACACACAGTAAAACCATAGAAAAATTGTTTACAGTAATTAAAAGCCACCAAATTTTGAATTCTCTAAACTTTGTCAGTTTAACTCTAATATGTAATGATTTCTTATATTTACGCGAACACTATACATTGATTAAAACTACTTTTACGGATTTTATCGCGTTTTATTTATATTAATTTTAATACCCGACGTTGGTCGTTATATAAGCACCCGAAACGTCGGGTATTAAAATTAATATAAATAAAACGCGATAAAATCCGTAAAAGTAGTTTTAATCAATCTAATATGTAATATTAATTTGAATTGATTCTTGTTACATACCACTTCTCTGATATCTTGTTCTATCTTCGCAAGCTCTCTTTGTATGGTGCCAGCTTCTTTCTTTTTCTCTTTGAGTGCATCTTCAGCTTTCTGCCTCTTTTTCTCAATCTTGGCCAATTCATTCTGTTTGTGCCGCAAGTCTTCTTCGGTAGACTGTATTTCTCTCTCATTGTGGTATAAATGGAATAGTTGCAGCTCCACCTTTTGTTCTTGCTGTAATAAAAATAAAACCAATTAATGAATAAAGAAACAACTAAAGATTATTATGATATTGATAAATTCTGACCATCTCCTTATATTGTATTTTCTTTTATTGTGTGTTGTGAAATGTTTGTAAACTGATTCAAACGGTTATCTTATTTTGAACACTTTAATATTCATGGATGCACGCTGACTTTTTATATTCTTATGCAGTTGTCAATACATATACATATGTAACTTATTAACAAGCTCAATACATATAAATATGCAACTTATCAACTTAACTTTAAGAAATGGTAGAGCCACGACACCAATATTTAAACAGTGAATCTCACCATCATGCTTCACATTCAGCTACCGTGGGCAAATCTTATATTATAGAGAGCACGAGTGATCGGTGACAGCTGTCAAGTGGCTGCTCAGCTTCAGCACGTCAAGCATATTCTTCAAGACAACAAGCTTCGGGTCCCGCGCCTACGTCACAGAGACCGAGTGAAGCCGGCCACAGTCGATCGTGTGCCTGCTGTACTACCATATGTCAATGGTATCACAAATTAGGTTGACTATATCTTGAAGCGAGCTTCTATTAGAACATTCTACAAGCCGCCGAAGATTAGTTAGTTCTTAACATCCGTCAAGTGTCATTTTCCTCTACAAGATGCAGGAGTGTATGAACTTGATTGTGAATGTGGTCTCTCATATATAGGGCAAACAAAACCCGCGTAAAAAACATATAGCTAACGTGAAGCATCAACATTCCCGGAAGTCTGCAGTTGGTGATCATATCCTAGACGGCCCCAACCACTACATCAGATTTGATAGAACACAAATCCTCGCGAAAGAACATCGATTCCTACCAAGGATGATACATGAGGTTATTGAAATTAAAAACATCCTAATTTCAATAGAGAAGGAGGCTGGGTACTACCACCTGCTTGGGACCCTGTAATTAATAAAATTAAAACTAAACCCAAGCTTTCCACTGCAAGACTTCAAGACACAGTAAGTTCATTCTGCGTAGATAGGACCATAAACAATAATTAAAAAAAGCTGAAGGTACTACGGGTTTAACAGTGACATCGGGACGTCAGTCACCTCAGTCCCCCGTGACCATGGGCGCTAGAAAACACCCGAAACGTCGGGAATTAGAAATATTCAACAAAGATATCTTTGTCACCAAAAATATTTTTCCATCTTTTGGATAATTTTTTATATTTTTCTTTTTGTTTTGTAGGAAGCATAAAAACTATGAATACCCGTATTATTGTTTAAATAATTTCTAGCTTTCTAACAAATTACTATTGTTATAAATAAACCTTAAAATTGCTAAAACATACTTTTCATTTACATAAAAATAATTATACTGGCAGAGACTGGTTAATGCGCCTACGCGGATTCCAGATGTGGAAGATCAACTTCCCTGTTTGACCGTCTGCTTACCTCTCATCCGGACGGATATCAGGTTTCCGTCGACGCCCCTTTAGGCTTGTCGGACCATTGTCTTGTCCGGAGTGAGGTGCCCCGTTGTTCTTTTCTATGGGCTTCCCGAGAAATTGTGCAATTGGATCACCAGTTTTCTTGCTGATCGGAACATCAAGGTCGTAGTAGACGGTGCATGCTCCGATTACAAGCCCATTAACGCTGGTGTTCCACAAGGCTGCGTGCTATCACCAACGCTGTTTCTTCTGCATATCAATGACAATTCATTGCTATGCAAACGACAGCACTGGTGATGCTTTATACACCGGCCGTACCAATATTTCTCAGGAAAACTTCGCCGAGACCAGGACAAACTTGTGTCTGAAGTCGAGACTTTGTTGTACTAGGTCTCGTACTGGGGGCTACTAAATCTAGTCAGGTTTAATCACCAGAAGACACAAGTTTGCGCGTTTACCACTAAAAAACCCCGTTCGTTGTATCTTCTCAGTTTCAAGGTACTCACCTTGTTGCCTCAGCCAGTATCGGAATCCTTCGGCGTCGACATATCGAGTGACGTGCAGTTTCGTGGTCACTTGGAAGAGAAATCCAAATTGGCCTCTAAAAAGCATGGCGTGCTCAGCAGAGCGGAACAGTATTTCATGTCCGCTCATCGCCTGCAACTTCACAAGCCGCAGGTTCGGCCGCACATGGAATACTGTTCCCATCTCTGGGCCGGGGCTCCCTAGTGCCAGCTCCTTCCATTGGTCGCATTCAGCGCAAAGCTGTTCGAATCGTCGGCGACCGAGCTCTTTCGATCGACTTGACTCTCTGGCACTGCGAAGGGATATTGCATCTCTTTGCGTATTTTATCGCATCTACCACGGGGAGTACTCCGAGGAATTGTTCGGACTAATTCCAGCCGCATAATTTCACCATCGCAGATCGCGAAAAAACTCTCGATACCATCCAAACCATGTGGATGACCGGCAGTCCACCACCGTGCGATTTAAAACAAGTTTTCTTCCTCGCACAACTTCCTTGTGGAATGGACTACTACCAGAGATTTTTCCCGACCGATACAACTTAGAGACCTTCAAGAAAAGAGTCTACTCCTTTTTAAAAGGCCGGCAACGCATCTGCAATTCCCCTAGTGTTGCAGATGTTAATGGGCGGCGGTAATCACCACCAGGTGAACCGTATGCTCGTTTGCCCCCTTTCCTATAAAAAAAAGGCATTGCGCCCCTTGTTATATTTAAAAATGATACCAATAAAGCTTAAATAAATAAATGTTGTCCTATGCCAGTGAAATTTGGGGTACTTACCAACTCCTGTTTAAGACGCGTATATTTCTCTGCCTCTTCCTTCTCAAATTTAGCTTCCTTGCGCTCTGCAGCCACTCCTTTCTTCTTCTGATAAGAGAATTGTGCTTCCTCATCGGCTCGATTTACTTCCGCGCGACAAGCTTCATACTGTTCTTTCAAGACTCCCGACCTTTATATTTTATATTGATTTTTATGATTAAAACATTTCATATGAGTTATGTGTGATGTGCATGCATATTGAGTTAGTTAGTTAAGTAATAGATAAGAATGTGCATGTTACATGTGGATTTGAATCCTGTCAGCTGTTGGACAGTTATCAAATTTACCATAAAGCTATTGGTCGTGAACCATTCTAGCACAAGCACCTAAAGTCCAACTGGAGTGATTAGTGCAAGTATTAGTATTTAATGTGAAACCTTACCCACTAATTTCTTCAAACAGAGCTGTTCTTTCTTTAGGGTTTTTCATAGCTATAGACTCTACTGCTCCTTGGAAGACCAAAAAGTTCTTCGCCTTCACATTGATTCCCAATTTTTCTAACTCACTTAAGTAATTACTTACGGAGACCGTCTAAAACCACAGAAAAATTAAACATAGGCTAAATTAATAAATATTTATTTTTAATAAATATTAAGCTATATTAATAAATATTTTGATAAAAAGGTCTTATTACATGTTTTTTTAAATAATTCTCTTCTTCACAATTCTATTAAAGAGCATTGAAGTAATTTGTACTATGTACTCTGTACTTGTAATGTACTTTATAATCTGTGCGGCGCGTAGTCGAAGGCACAGAGTACCTTTATATGGCAAAGACTAAGGCCGGTTTTAGAGCTCGACCGACCGTCGGTGCGTACCATCGGTCCTGACCATACGCATAACCGATCGTCAGTTTGTAGCGTTCAGTGCTCTCCTGAGCAACGAAACTGGCCGGACTGGTACAGTCACAAACACGTACAAGGAATGGACGCGTTTACAAATTGTTTAATTACTGCTTACTATGTTCGTAAACGTATAAAGAACAGAATACGTAGATATCAGGTTCCCCCAATCGTCACCCAAAGAGCACTTCAAGGGGAATTTACTACTTTATATTTATTATTGTGCAAAGATGAAGAAAATTTTTTTAATTACTTTAGAATCTCAATCAAAGGTTTTGATGAATTATCAGTGAATTACAAGACAACTTAAAACATCCGTGAGGCTATATGCCATGTTTGATAAAAATTAATTAAATCACTAACACTAATTAATACCTATATAATCATACAATATTGTTAAAGTTTAGGTTCGATTTTCTGGACGATGATACACGCATACGTACGGTCGGTGTTGCACTGAACGCGTCAATATGTTTCCATAGCGCGTCGGTCGACCAACGGTACGCTTGACCGACGGTCCTCGTATGCAGAGCGTAGCTATATACGCATGCGTACGGTCGGTGGAGCACTGTAACGACTTGTGAATTTTCATACAAAAGGCAAGCGCGACCGACGTACGCACCCATGGTCGGTCGAGCTCTAAAACCGGCCTAAGTTTGAGCTCATGGCTCTAACGCGTATTGCAAACAACCAAACCTCTGCGTCTCTTCTAGTAAGTATGTAGTACATATTACTTCAATGTTAAAGAGATACATTTTTTTAAATATAATTACATAATATGTTTAAATGTCAATTTCTATATTATTTGTATGTCTAACCTGTCCATCAATCTTGTGGTCTGAAGACTGGCCTATGACAGACCTCTGGAATTGTTTCTCTGTCATGTCTTCCAGAACGAATGTTGCTGTTACGGATGCACTGTCAAAACAAAATTTTATACATTTTTCATACATTTTAAAATGCATGAAGCTATACATTCAAATATTTTTTTTTTTAATTATTATAATCCAGTGTTTGACTACTAGTCCGTCCACAGACCTTCGGTAAGTGGTGACACAGTTAAAGATGGGAAAGCACATTGACTTAGTTTAACAAAAGCTTAATCACTGATGATCACCATTGAACTTGTGATGAGCTGAAATGATGATCAAGATGATGAGTGGTAAATTAAAATTTTTTGTTAAATTCAGTTTCTTTTTACTACTTACTTAATACTAAATCTTAATGTGGTATTTTAACACTTTGCAATTTTTTGCGAAAATATTTTTCATTATCAACAAGAATGTATTAAATTTTGTTTTAATGACTTGAATATTATCTCTTAAAAGTGCCAGCCCACCTCCATAGCCACTAGAATTAGAGTATCCCCAACACTTTAAGAAAAATAAAGAGCTAGCTAAGAGCATTTTTCTTATTCCCTTTCATTCATTTGCCTGTCTCAGTTTAAATTATTGCAAACACATTTCGACATCGGTCTTCCGCTCGGTTTGGTATAGTGACAAAAATGAACAATTTCTCATCATAAATACGGTTGTTTTTAATGTATTTGTTTATTTCTGGGGTTTTTTCGGTGTGACAATAATGCGGCGCGCATTATTTGTATTAAATAAAACTTTAAAACCTATGTCTACCAACACACTCTTTATTTTCTCACCTCCGAGAAGCATACCTTGTTTAGTTAACTGTTATAACAAATCACATTATAGGTTGGGAAATTTCAACAGGAATTCAAAAATATATAATTAATAATAGGCCTGATACAAAAATCAGCATATAAACCCCTTTTTAGCACGCAATGGCCTTTTTTTTTCTTTTCTTATAAAAAAGAATATTAACGATGCTATAAACATTACTAATATTCCCCTTAACCACACGTGGTAAGCTTAAATTGCTTGTGTTACGTGTGGTTCACGCCAGTAGTCGAATGGCGGATTCGAACCCACGAACTTTTGAGTTCGCGGTCCGCGCCCTGCCATCAGGCTACTGTCACTTTACTTTTTAGTGTGGCCGTTGAAAGGTCGTCGCGACTTTGGCTCTCTAAAGTCTATTAAATCACGTTTTTTTTTTGTTTGTACTTTCTAATATATTATGTGATGGCCCCCTTCTGAACGGCACTTAGATGGCCTCCTAATTAAAACAAATATGTAGTGGATGACAGTTATATGTGTACTGCATTAAAAGCATATAACAACTTGGTAAAAGAAATATTTACTAGTTTTTCGAAACATATTTTGTGTGTTTTATTATGGGACAGTATTATATGGTTATTGAAGTAATAGCCCTGACAGACCTGGCTCATAACAGAATGGTTAGTCTGTGTCCGTTTGTTGGACTAGTTGTCTACACCAGCCCGTGTAAATTAACCACCAGCAATCATAAAATCATTTTAATTAATAGATCGATAATATATGTGGGCACGGCTTTGACTGTTAATTGCAGGTCTCAAACACAAGATGTAATAAAACAAAACTTAAATGGTGTTATTACAAAATGTGTTTTATTAATGTTTCAGATGCAAACAAGTCTTTGTCACAAAGGAAGTCCCTAAGGCATGGACCCACAATAATTGCAAAATTTTACATTTGCTGCTTATATACCTTACAAGGTTCTTTTTACATGTATGAATATTTTCAATGGGGTGTTTTTATTGGAACATACTTAGTTTGAACCTGACATTAATTTGAATACGTGAGATTATAATGATTTGATAATGTATAAATTATCTACTTATATATATTGCATTGCAGTTTTACAAAATGTGTTTTATTAATGTTTCAGATGCAAACAAGTCTTTGTCACAAAGGAAGTCCCTAAGACATGGACCCACAATAATTGCAAAATTTTACATTTGCTGCTTACTATAGCTTACAAGGTTCTTTTTACATGTATGAATATTTTCAATGGGGTGTTTTTATTGGAACAGACTCTAGTTTGAACCTGACATTAATTATGAACTATGATGAGATTAATAATGATTTGATCAATGTATAAATTATATCTACTTATATATATTGCATGTATTTACCCAAACCGGTTATTCATCTGTGAAAATTTCTAATAGGCTTACTTTGTGAATTACATTATATACCATATAGTATTCATTAAAAGCTATAAGTTTTCCTCTTATAAAATAAATAAATAAATTTCAGACTTATTTTTCCCTGTGTATGTTTGTAATCTAGGGTGCTAAGACCTTTTCATAAACCTTATAGCAGATAATGCAGAGAAACAATAATTTTATTGAAATAACCTATACATGGATAGAGCTCAAATCTTTTATATACAAATAAGGATGACCAACGAGCACACAGTCCACCTGAGGGTAAGTGGATAATGTGGCTCAATGAACATGACATCTATATTAGATTATATTTCAAAATAAACATGTATTGTGACTTCTATTGTCTTTTTTTTTGTAGATAGGAAAAATCTCACAATTTTTTTTTATAAAAGATTTTGTTTACTTTGTTGTCACTCCCATGACTGACTTGACATTTGTAGAATTCTATTAGGAAACACCATAAAGTAAAGAAGAACAAGGACTAACCTCTTTTCACTGCTACATAGTGAAAAAAGGTAACATCCAAAACAATGCAGCATTATGCTACTTGCTGTTTCAAGCACATATTCTGTTTCTGGGGCAGTTACTTATCAAGTAAGCATATTCCTAAGGACTATTTCTACATAAATTAACACAAGATATGATATAAATACCTTCGAGATACGGGTTTATTGATTGAAGCTCCATGAATTAAATCACTAAGACGCTTGACACGTAGGAGGGATGTTTTTTCTCCCATGACAAAACTAACTGCATCCATAAAGTTTGATTTCCCTGTAAAAGAAATATTATTACATATATATACACTTAACCATTTAACCAAAATATAGTATACAATTAAGGATATATCCTGGTTTGTATGTAGAACTAAAAACAAAGTAAAAATTTGTAGTATGTTTTGTAAAACTGAACTGACAAATTAAATAAGAGTCCACCTGATCCTCCTCCTCCTCCTGCAGTCCATGGACATCTGCAACCTCTAATGACTAAGATGAAATGCCTTTTATTATACTGGCTCTCTACACATTTCAGACCGGAAAACAGGAATGCACCGGCCTATTTCTATCGCGTAGAGGTAGGCATGCAATACATTAAAGAGTACTCAGACAGACACCTAGACTAGAAAAGGAGTACCACTATACCACCAAGTAGATTGATACTTAATTCGCTTCAAGTGTGATGTTAACCCAATGAGGTTGGCAGCTAATGCATGCCCGTCTACCAGCCGACTCCATGTGCCCATTTGGCAAGTAATCAAGACTCACTATTAAATTAAAAAGTAAACGCTGTTTGTTTCAGATTCTAATCTTTGAACATCATAAACTAACTTCACTGCATATAGGAGATAGATTTTAAAAAGTTTGTAGTGTGATAAAAATTTATTGAGAGAAGTAATTTTTTTATCTCTTTTGATTGAATGATGGATGTATTATGATGCAAATAAAACAAGTACCTTTTTATACAATGGTTTACTTTCATAATCCATATTCTTTAACCTCTCAATCCCCTAATGGTCTCATGAGACCGCGGCCATATTCCGTCAAATCCCTAGCGGTCTCATGAGGTCGCACCCACCCACAGTACTTTAACCCATAAAAACTTATATATACAGACTACTTTTCTATGAAGAAGTTTGGCATTATAGAATCGATATGAAAATTTCTATCCTCTAGTGCAATAAAAAATAAACAGTTATGGATATTTACTTATAATCTACGTTCATTTCGTACGCCATTTTCGTGTAAATGTTAGTGTGTTGATTTTTGGATTTTCTAGTGTTTTATTAGTGTATTTATATTTATTAATTTATTCTGAAGCCCAAATTCATAAACTGTTTAATGTAAAATAACTAGATTTGTCTATGTTTACATAATAGATTTTTACTATGTTTTTGTATGCTGTGTTGGGAGGCAAACATGCGTTTTTGGTTAAGTTTTATTACAATTTCAATTTTATATTATGTTCTTACTCTTACACTCACCCTTACACTACACACACCACATGAAAAATCAATTATATATTTTTTATGTATAAGTTTACCATGGCATAAAGATAAAGACAAAATAAATAATAAAATACCTATAATGACTAAATTTTATGAAATATTTAGCACAATAATTGTTTCGTTTTATTCTCAAATATTCACTTTCGTACAAATTTAATACTCCCTCGATCATTTCAATCCTTTTATTTATACAAAATTAAATGGTTACTCCTTTGCAAATACTAAATGACATAGATCATTATAAAATTAATAACTCCAAACAATACAATATCCAGGACTAAGGTAAGCACATTCAAATTAATATATCAGATCTTACTATCTTTATGCAAAATATAAGAAGCATGAATTTATATTTTGACGATCTTATGGTAGCTATTGTGCAACTAGAATTTGATCCTACAATAAAATCATCTCCTAATAAATCAATTAATTTTGTTGGTGAATATTTTGCTAACATTGGAAAAAATTTAGCTTATGACATTAATATAAATGAAACTCCTATGCTAATACACACACCTGTCGACCCCCAAATACAAGTTCCTATTTGTCATCATTCATTCTTTTTGACATTGATCCTCAGGAAGTAGTCCTTAGTATTAATATTCTGAAAACTGATAGTGCTGCTAGTGGGGAAAAATTTCTGAAAAATGGTGTAAGTTCCTTATCACCCCTGTTTTAGTCACTTAGTTAATGTTTGTTTTTGTATAGGTTCTTTCCAACCTGAATTAAAAAATCTTTTATTAATTCAGTTTATAAGTGTTACAAGAGACGATGTCAACAATTATATGCCTATCTCAGTCCGTACATCTACTCATTAAGTATTTAGAAGAAAAAAAACTACTGAAAATCGGTTTCGGCCCTTACTTCTTTAAAGTTAAAAAAGTAAAGTTTCAGCCTATATACGTCCCACTGCTGGGCACAGGCCTCCTCTCATTTCTGAGAGGGTTTTAGGGCATGGAAGTGTCCACCACGCTGCCCCAATGTGCGTGTTGGCGAACTTCACATGTCTTCGAAAAATCTTTTTTAATCCTCAGACATGCAGGTTTCCTCACGATGTTTTCCTTCTCCGCCAAGCACGTGGTAAATCAGCACTTACATTGCAATTAACAATTTCATTGGTGCCGGCGGGGATCGAACCCGGGTTACTCGCGTTCTGTTATATTTACAGCGAGCGTTAACCATCTGAGCTACCATGGCTTACTTTTTTAATCATTGATAATGTTGATCATGGAAAAAAATGTATTACAGTTGTTCTTGATTTAAACAAGGCTTATGACACCGCCTCTCTTCCCACTCTAGTTGCTATACTGGAACATATTGGCATTTGTGACAAACTACTTGAATTGCTGAGGGACTATTTGCAGTGACAAACTCAGAGGGTAAAAATTGGAGACTACCACAGCCAAGACTTTGACATTATTTACGGCGTACCACAGGGGAGTGTCTTAAGGTCCTACTCTATTTTACATATATATAAATCAGCTCACAGAATTGAATATCGAGGGTGGGCAAGTCTTTTCGTGACTGACTTGACACTGGCAGAATTCCATCAAGAGAAGCCATAATTTAAAAGAAGAAGAAGACACTACTATTGTGTTTACTGATGTTACTTGGAAATGTGTATTTGAGAAGGCTGAAAAAGGTCTTGCTAAGTTCTGTAGATGGCTTAGACATAATCTACTGAACCTAAATATTAATAAAATCTGCTTCACTACAGATAAAAGAACACAGCCCTCTATTGAAACTTCACTAAAAATTGATCAATCTGATGATGCAGATTTTAAGAAAACTTAATCATTAAACTACCACAGCACAGAAAACATTTTATGTCACATAATTAAATAGTATATCCATTTCATTTTTCATTTAATGTTTTCATTTATTTATTTATTTATTTATTTATTTATTTATTTGCTTCTTAGTATGTATGTTACATGATATACTGTTAAATACTATGCATACACACTAAGTCTCTAATGGAGACATGCAAATTTATTTATTCTTAGAAATTATATTTATACAAAATTAACACATCAAAATCAATCATTATTAAATCATTAAATTAGCAACAACAAACAATCCATCCAATTATATTCTAAAGATATCAAAAGTACAAAAAAAAAAATAATTAACAAATAAAGTAAATTAAATTAAACAATATTATATACCATGTCAGTTTATAACAAAAAAAAATGTCAATTTTGAGCTATAGTCCTATAAAAGTTTTCATCAGTAATTTAAAAGCTCGTTTACGGAGTAAAATGTTTTTTGAAGAAGCCACTGGTATAATTTTTTTTTGAAATGTTTTTATAGGAAGATCTTTGATTATGTTTGGTATTTTATTATATATTGTTTTACCCATCCAGTAACAATTTTTACTAAAGCGTTTACTTTTCGGTATTTCGCTAATTACTATCCGATCTGGGTATCTCGTGTTCATGGATACCACTTCTTTGTTAAGTTTATAAAAACTTTTCCCGTGTTGTTTTACAAATTTAGCAACTTCTAATATAAACAAGGCACGGGTAAGATTCCCAGTGTCTTAAATAGAGGTCGACATGAAACATCTGGGCCCACACCATGAATGGCACGAACACATTTTTTTTGTGCAATAAAAACTTTATTAATCTCTGCACTGTTGCCCCAAATTATAATTCCGTAGCGGATAATCGACTCAATATATGCAAAATAAGTCATAATTGCAGTTTGTTTTGTTGCCACTTTTGTTAGTCTATAAAGCGCATATGTGAACCTGTTTATTTTATTACATATTTTACAAACTTGTTCTTTCCACTTTAATTCTTTGTCAATAATTATACCTAGGAATGTCATATTAGTTGCACTACAAAGAGTTTGTCCATTATAATTAATATTTATTAAATTATTATTTATATTATTGTAATTTATATATTGAGTTTTACTTAAGTTTATTGTTAAATTATTATTACTTAGCCATTTAGTTACGTCAAATATTGTTTGATTAATGTCAAAATTATGTTTTGTTAGTGACATATTTTTATTTGTTGTGACTATTACTGCGACGTCATCTGCGAATAAAATACTTCTATATTTAGTAATTTCAGGTAAGTCGTTTAAATATATCAAAAATAAAAGTGGACCTAGTACACTACCCTGAGGTACCCCAAACGCATTTTTTCTAAATTTGGATCTATAACTTTGACTTACATGTCTATTGTCAAGTTTTAGCACCTCAACACATTGATGCCTGTTTTGTATGAATGACTTAATCCAGTGATATGCTTGGCCTCTAATTCAGTTTTGATCTAATTTGAACAAAAGCTGATCGTGTGATACGAAGTCAAAAGCTTTTGACATGTCAAAGAAGATGGCCGTAGTAAATAGTCCGTCATTAGTATTTTGTAAAATATTTTTTATTAAATTCATTTATTTTTTTAATAAAAATTAAAAATTAAAAATAATTTCATTTATTTATTTATTTCGTCGATAATAGGTATTATATAGATGTTAATTTCATAATTATATATTCAAGTTCAGCTATGTCCCACACTGCAGGCATATGAAACATAAATTACAAAATACAAATTACAAAATTATTAAAAAGTACAAAAACATTAAAGTAAGTACCTAAAAATAACTGTATGTAATGCAAATGTAACAGAAACAAACTTTAGTGGATACAGAAATTGAAAAAAATAAAATAAATTAAGCATGTCATAAATAATTGAATAATGACTGTGCCAATTTATTATGTACATTTTTTAATTAAAGCTATTAGGTATCTAAAAAATCATTATTAAAGAAATAATTGGTATAATAAAAAAGAAAAAAATTAAGCATGTCGGAAATCTAATTATGTCATAAATAATTGAATAATGACTGCAAATTTACTATACACATTTTTTAATTAAACCATTTAATGTATAATGAATAGGTTTTGTCAATAAGGACACTAACAAGTGTTTTTTTAAAGATTTTATAATTTTTTGTATCTTTGATTTTTTTAGGTATTTCATTATACATTTTCGGCGCTTAGCAAAATACACTTTTATTAAATAGCGCTGTTTTTCTTGCAACAGAGCAGAGTTTATCTGTGTGTTGCACACTAACATGATGTTCATAAAGATGAATGTTCATTTTTACGAACATGGTGACCTCTAAAATATATAGTGAAATAAGAGTTAATACTTTTAACTTTTTAAAAATTGGATTACATGTTTCAGTTTGTTGTAGATTGCATATATAGATATGCACCTCTTTTGTGCTTTAAAAATATTTTCTTTATTAACAGTTACCCCAAAATAAAATACCATATCTTAGTGTAGAATCTACGTAAATGTTATATGCTGTAAGCTGTGTAGACATATTGGTTGTTTTGGAAAGTTGCCGAAATGCATAAGAACATCTATTCAGTTTTGAACATACTGTTACGAGCTTGAGGTTCGTGACAATAAAAATTGCCGATAAAATTACCTAAATTAACACTTTAATTTACTTTACACAATTAGAGTTAAAACACTAATAATTTAAACACACTAATTCACTTAATTCCACTCCGAAGCTTCGCTTGTTTCGCCCAAATCAACACTGCCTGCCATCGCATCTTGCAGCGCCTATATATTTAAATTAGCAAAGAAATATCCAGAATGTTCAAGTAAACACGCGGAAGATACCGAGCGTTCGAGTTTCGACTAGGCGCTGTCAGTTGAGTGATTTGTGATGTCATTTTCTCAATGCTCCCCTCGCTCTCGTTCCTGACACTAGATGGCGCTAGTTGACTTATTCATGCAACACTGCCCCCTCCTAAGACATGCTCGTCCCGAGCATTATCGGTCCCATAATAACGCGCCAAGCGATCCACATGGACGATCTTAGGAGTCCCTCTTGCGCCTTTCTGTATCCGGTAGGTCACATCGTTGATCCTGGTTACAATCCGGTACGGGCCGTCCCATTTAGCTTGAAGCTTAGGAGATTTCCCTTTGCTGCGGACTGGATTGTGCAACCACACAAGTGAACCTTCGTCGAACCCTTTGTTGTTCATTTTGCGGTCGTACCGGGTTTTCATTTTCTCAGAAATTTGCTGGCCCGATTGTCTGACGTGCTCATAAATGTCATTCATTTTGTTCCGCAAGTCATTTGCATAATCGGTTATACTGCGTGGGGCATCAGGTGGTATCCCGGTGATCAGGTCCGCAGGCAGCCGTAATTCTCTTCCAAAGTTTGCGAAAGCTGGTGTCACTGCTGTACTTTCGTGAACAGAACTTCGATATGACAACAAAAACGGTTGTATGTGCTTGTCCCAATCTCGTTGCCGATTGTCTACAACTTTTGCTAGGTACCTCTCCAATGTCTGATTAAATCGTTCCACCATTCCATCAGATTGCGGGTGATAAGAAGTCGTTCTTGTTTTATGAGTACCCATAACTCGGCAAGTTTCCTGGAATATTTGAGACTCAAAATTCCTTCCTTGATCGCTGTGAATCTCTAAAGGTACTCCAAAACGACAGAAGACTTCATGAACTAGTTTATCTGCAATTGTTGAAGCTTCTTGATTTGGAATGGCGAAGACTTCTGGCCACTTAGTGAAGTAATCCATCACAACCATGAAATACTTGTTACCGCTTTCACTCTCCGGAAACGGCCCCGCCACGTCAATGGCTATTCTCTCCCATGGTGCACCAACATTGTACAACTTCAATGCACCTCTACTACGAGTCTGAGGTCCCTTTACAGCCGCACAACTTGTACATTTGCGACACCAGTCCTCGACATCGTTTCGACAGTGGACCCAGTAAAACCGTTCTCGGATCTTCAGTAGAGTTCGTTTAACTCCCAGATGGCCTCCTGAATAATCATTATGGTACAGCTGTAGAACATCCGGTACTTTAGCTTTAGGGACAACCATTTGTAAATAACAGCTGTCTCCCCGAACATTTTCCCATTTACGGCACAGAACTCCATCCTGAAGCAGCAAGCTGTCCCACTGGGCCCAATAGCTTTTAGTGGTTGAACTCATTGCTGAGACGTCGCTCCACTTAGGCTTGGGAGCACTGGCCCTTATCCATTCCAGAATCGGCTTGATGTCCGGATCTTCCTGCTGTGCATGTTGTAAGCTGTTCTTCCATTCGTTGCTGAGGTGGTCCGTCCTGAGCATCCTCACGGATACATCTTCCTTACTCTCTTGCCTAGTACAATGGTTGCAATCTTCAGGACAAGGTCTTCTTGACAATGCATCTGCGTTGCCGTGAGATTTTCCGCTGCGATGTTCGATCTCAAAGTCGTATTCCTGCAGTAGTTCAATCCACCTCGCAACTTGTCCTTCTGGATTTTTAAACTGCAATAGCCATTTTAGTGCAGCATGGTCAGTTCGTAAGTGAAACTTTCGTCCCAGAAGATATTTGCTAAAATGCTGCAACGACTTTACCACAGCGAGCAATTCGCGTCTTGTGACACAATAGTTCCTTTCCGGTTTTGACAACGACTTGCTAAAGTACGCTATTACGACCTCTTGGTCACCATTCCGTTGAGACAACACACCGCCGAGTCCTATATCACTTGCGTCTGTGTCAACTATAAATTCTTTGCTTGCATCAGGGTATCCCAAAATAGGTGTTTTGCACAGACGGTCCTTGAGCTCCTGGAATGCGATATTGCAACTTTCATCCCAGCAGAACTGTCGCTTCTCCTCGGTTAGCTTGTGCAGAGGTTTGGCTATATCTGCAAAGTTCTTCACGAATCGCCGGTAATAGGAGCACAAACCCAAAAATGCTCTAACCTGCGTCTTGTCTTTTGGAACCGGCCAATCCTTGACAGCGGCGATTTTCTCTGGATCTGTGCGGATACCTTCTTCCGATACTACAAACCCCAAAAAGTTAACTTGCCGTTGAAATAGTGAACATTTCTTCGGGCTCAACTTGAGGTTGGCACTCTGAATCTTCATGAGCACGCGTTCCAGGTTTTGAAGGTGTTCCTCAAACGTACGGCCCACGATGATGATGTCATCCAAGTAGACCAGACAGGCATCGCCAATTAGCCCGGTAAGTACAAGTTCCATCAGCCTTTCAAACGTTGCTGGAGCATTGCACAACCCAAACGGCATTACTTTGAATTGCCACAGACCCTTTCCCGTCGAGAACGCAGTTTTCTCCTTGTCCTTAGGGTCAATTTCAACTTGCCAGTAGCCACTTTTTAGATCCAGCGTGCTAAACCATTTTACTCCTGTAAGCATGTCCAGCGTGTCATCAATTCTTGGCAAGGGATAGCTGTCCTTCTTTGTAACGTCGTTCAGACGGCGGTAATCAACACAGAACCGCATGCTGCCATCCTTCTTTTTCACCAGCACCACTGGTGAACACCATGGACTAGAGGAAGGTTCAATAACACCATCCTTCACCATTCCTTCAATCATGGTTTCCACTTCCTTTTCACGTGCTACCGGCAATCTTCTTGGCCGCTGACGGATAGGCAATTCCTCTCCTGTGTTTATTTTGTGTTGAACTAGGCCAGTCTTTCCTACGTCAGCATCATTTGATGAGAATACATCGGCATACTTGAGTAACAACTTCTTCGCCTTGACCAATTCGTTCGGGGACAGAACACTGCGACAGTCTTCCAAAAGTGTGGTCACTCTCGTTTCTGAATCCTTGCTGGGGGTCCCACTCGATATATATTGGCACTGACGTAACCAATCCACTTCCTCACAAGTACCAACCAGTGTGCCTTTTTCTATAATCTGTTCCCGGTCGCAAAGGTTCAGCACACGTACTCCTGAGATGTCAGTGGTCCTGACCAAGGTTCGAGCTACTTTCCATGGAAGGTCATTGTTTACCCTTTCCACAAGTACACAACGGTGAGCTTGCCCAGCGTTTCGAGGTAGACTAACCGGAACAATCGTTTCCGATCTCGGCGGAAGAACAATCTTCTTGATGCTGTACACGTTCCCTGGTAACGCACCTTCCATAAAAAGTTCCTCCTGTCCACATTTCAAAACACCTTGCTTAACGTCGATCTCACAACAATTATTCCTCATAAAGTCTAGGCCTAAGATGCAGTCGTCCATTATATCAGCCACGATGACATTATGCAGGTAGATCACGTTGCCTAGCTTCAACTCCATCTCCTTCTCTCCACGGACGGGTATACGCTGACCGGTGGCTGTTACCAAATTAAGGCGTTCTCGGTTGTATGCGGAGTCCCCAAGGAACTGACTTATAAGTTGGGAACTAACAACCGTACGAGAGGCTCCAGTGTCTATGGTCAGCTTACACGGCATTCCGTTGATCTCGCCCTTTATGATTAGGCTGTTCCCATCATGGGTTTGTGAGATCGAGATCCTTGGGGCTCTTTTAACATCAGCCAGCACCCACCCCGCAGTTCTGGCTTTTATTCGTTTCCCTGCTGCTGCTGGGCGGTGCTGTTGGCCGCACTACCCACCTGGGATCGTTCACCTTCCCTTTCTAGGGTTCGCTTAGGGCAGCTGGATCGAAGATGGCCCTTTTCCCCACAGCCATAGCACCTTGGGCTGTATCCTTTGTTGCGGTCGCGAACTGTAGCGGCTGCAACCTCCCTGACGCGATGGGAACGATGATCCTGCCGCACGGCTTCTACCTCCAGTGCATGGGCCAAGGCGTCCTTAAGCGTCTCGTGGTGCCCGAGCCTCACAGCAGCTCTGACTTCCAGGTCACGGATGCCGTCGATGAATGTCTGCACCAGGTTCCCTCCAATGAGCGCAGGTACAGACCGGTATGCCTTTCGCACCAGCTTCTCCACCTCTAGAGCACACTGCTGCAGGTTTTCGTTGATGCGCTGCACGCGATCCTTAAGCTGCGCACGAAAGACGTGTTCCAGGTGAGCGTCGCCATACCTCGCCTCCAATGCCTCAAGGAGTTGCTCATAAGTCACTTCCTCGCCGAGAGCTTCCAGAACTGTTAAGGCCTGGTCGCGCAGGCCTAGTGTGAGAGCAGTCATGGCCTGACTTTTATTCCAGCCGTTCGCCTTCATAACAGCCTCGAACTGGATTTTGTAGGCTGACCAGGAAGAGGTACCATCGAACGGTGGCACCTTGAACCCACGTAGTGAAGGTGTTGTAGCTACTACGGGAGCTGTAGCTCCATCTCCAAGTTTGAGTTCGTCCAGTGATTTCTTCATGTCAGCCATTACGTTTTCAACCCGATTGTTTACTTGGTCGATTCGGGTTTCAGCTTTCTCGATTCGGTTTTCAGCTTCCGACAGGCGGTTGTCATGGTGAGCAACCCTATCCTTCACCTCCTTTATCTCCTTTCCGAAGGTAGCGTGAAGGTCCTTCATGAGGAGCATCTGTTCCTCCTGTCGGCGGGCCTGTTCCTCGTGTCGGCGGGCCTGTTCCTCCTGCTGCTCTTTCAACTGACTGGCCTGTTCCTCCTGTCCGCGCTTCAGCTGCTCTTCGAAACGACGGGCCTGTTCCTCCTGTCCGCCCCGCAGCTGCTCTTCTAATCGGCGGGCCTGTTCCTCCTGTCCGCCCCGCAGCTGCTCTTCCAAACGACGGACCTGTTCCTCCTGTCGGCGAGCCTGCTCCTGCAGCATCACCATCAGAGCACCTAAGTCAGGTGCCACAGACGTAGAAGCTGCTGACGGACCGGCTTCCGTGGCCGGCGGCTGGCCCTCAGACATCTGCGGCGTTGCACCACCAAATCTCCTCTGGTCCGTCTCCTGTTGGCGTTGACTTCGGGTACGGACACCCTCCGTTTCCTCCTTAGGTAAAATCGGCATTATTTTATCCCACTTCTGACACCAATTGTTACGAGCTTGAGGTTCGTGACAATAAAAATTGCCGATAAAATTACCTAAATTAACACTTTAATTTACTTTACACAATTAGAGTTAAAACACTAATAATTTAAACACACTAATTCACTTAATTCCACTCCGAAGCTTCGCTTGTTTCGCCCAAATCAACACTGCCTGCCATCGCATCTTGCAGCGCCTATATATTTAAATTAGCAAAGAAATATCCAGAATGTTCAAGTAAACACGCGGAAGATACCGAGCGTTCGAGTTTCGACTAGGCGCTGTCAGTTGAGTGATTTGTGATGTCATTTTCTCAATGCTCCCCTCGCTCTCGTTCCTGACACTAGATGGCGCTAGTTGACTTATTCATGCAACAATACTATATCAACATGGGACTTCCATGTTAACATACTATCTCAAACCTAAGAAATGTTTGCTATTAGTTTTACCAATATTTTTTGTCAAAGTGATGTAGTGTTTTGGCAGATCTTTTTCCTTGAAAAGTCATGCATTTACTCTAATTTAAATTAATTTGAGATTATTAAGTTCAACCAATCAACTATTGTATTAAATGTCTCATTCATTTCATTATTTAAGAGAGTCAAATCTGTAGTCAAGAAAAGGACAGTACAATCATTTGCAAAAAGTGTCATGGAGAAGTTGGTGACTAGAAATAAGTCGTTAATATATGCAATTAAAAAGAACGGACCAAGAACTCTTCCGTGGTCAACATCACAACTCACAGTTCTGGATTCAGAGAAATGTAGGATTTCCATATTTGTTTTCTTTTAATCTATGCTTTTTATTATTGCCAATAAATATATATTTGTTTATTAAATAAAAGAACATAAAAATAATAGATATGCTAACCCCTTTAACCTCTCAAACCCCAAATGGTCAGATCTGACCACAAATCCCAAGTGCACCCACATACAGAACTTTAACCCATAAATACTTATGTTTAGAGACTACTTTTCTATAAAGAAGTTTGGCATTATAGAATCAATATGAAATTTTCTTTACTCTAGTGGAATAAAAAGTCAGTTAGTCTATGGATATTTATTTATAATCTATTGTTACGAGCTTGAGGTTCGTGACAATAAAAATTGCCGATAAAATTACCTAAATTAACACTTTAATTTACTTTACACAAATTAAAGTTAAAAACACTAATAATTAAACACACTTATTCACTTTATTCCGCTCCGAAGCTTCGCTTGTTTCGCCAAATCAACACTACTCCGATCGCATCTTGCAGCGCCTACTTATTTAAATTAGCAAAGAAATATTCAGAATGTTCAAGTAAACACGCGCAAGGTACCGAGCGTTCGAGTTTCGACTAGGCGCTGTCGGTTGAGTGATTTGTGATGTCATTTTCTCAATGCTCCCCCTCGCTCTCGTTCCTGACACTAGATGGCGCTAGTGTATCGTCGACTTGAGCGCGTAACACTGCCCCCTCCTAAGACATGCTCGTCCCGAGCATTATCGGCCCCATAATAACGCACCAAGCGATTCACATGGACGATCTTAGGAGTCCCTCTTGCGCCTTTCTGTAACGGCTCCGCAATGTCTAGGGCTGTCCTATCCCATGGTGCACCAACATTGTACAATTTCGGTGCTCCTCTACTACGTGTCCGAGGTCCCCGCACGGCCGCACAACTTGTACATGTACGACACCAATCCTCGACATCGTCACGATAATGGACCCAGTAAAACTGTTCTCGGACCTTCAGTAGAGTTCGTTTAACTCCCAGATGGACTCTTGAACGACCATTATGGCATAACTGTAGAACATTCGGTACT
This sequence comes from Parnassius apollo, assembly GCA_907164705.1. Lineage (NCBI taxonomy): Eukaryota > Metazoa > Arthropoda > Insecta > Lepidoptera > Papilionidae > Parnassius > Parnassius apollo. The sequence continues at coordinate 8,511,007 of CAJQZP010001427.1, read as the reverse complement.
TTAGCTTTAGGGACAACCATTTGCAAACGACAGCTGTCTCTTCGACCATTGTCCCATTTACGGTACAGGAATCCATCCTGAATCAGCAAGCTGTCCCATTGGGCCCAATAGCTTTTCGTGGTTGAACTCATCACTGAGACATCCCTCCACTTAGGCTTGGTAGCACGGGCCTTCATCCATCCCAGAATCGGCTTGATGTCCAGATCTTCCTGCTGTGCATGTCATAGGTTGTCCTTCCACCTGTTGCTGAGGTGGTCTGTCCTGAGCATCCTCACGGATACCACCTCCTTACTCTCTTGCCTACTACAATGGTTGCAATCTTCAGGACAAGGTCTTCTTGACAATACATCTGCGTTGCCGTGAGATTTCCCCGCTGCAGTGTCTGATAGTAAAGTCGTATTCCTGCTGCTGCTGGGCGGTGCTGTTAGCCGCACTTCCTTTCTGAGACCGTTCACCTTCCCTTCGTAGGGTGTGCTCAGAGCAGCTGGACCGAAGATGGCCCCTTTCCCCACAGCCATAGCACCTAGGGCTGTATCTTTTATTGTGGTCGCGAACCGTAACTGCTGTAACCTCCCTAGCGTGAGGTGAACGATGATCCTGTCGCCGCCAGGCAGTGTCGTTAGCTGCACTACCCTCTCGAGATCGATCAACTCTCCTTTCCACGGTTCGCTTAGGGCAGCTGATTCGAAGATGGCCTTTTTCCCCACAGCCATAGCACCTAGGGCTGTATCCTTTGTTGCCGTCGCGAACTGTAGCTGCCGCAACCTCCCTGACGCGATGGGAACGATGATCCTGCCGCACGGCTTCCACTTCCAGTGCATGGGCCAAGGCGTTCTTAAGCGTCTTGTGGTGTCCGAGCCTCACAGCAGCTCTGACTTCCAGGTCGCGGATGCCGTCGATGAATGTCTGCACCAGGTTCCCTTCAATGAGCGCAGGTACAGACCGGTATGCTTTCCGCACCAGCTTCTCCACCTCTAGAGACCACTGCTGCAGGTTTTCGTTGATGCGCTGCACGCGATCTTTAAGCTGCGCACGAAAGACATGTTCCAGGTGAGCGTCGCCATATCTCGCCTCCAATGCGTCAAGGAGTTGCTCATAAGTCACTTCCTCCCCGAGAGCTTCCAGTACTGTTAAGGCCTGGTCGCGCAGGCCTAGTGTGAGAGCAGTCATTGCCTGACTGTTATTCCAGCCGTTCGCCTTCATAACAGCCTCGAACTGGATTTTGTAGGCTGACCAGGAAGAAGTCCCGTCCGAACGGTAGCACTTTGAACCCACGTAGCGAAGGTGTAGTAGCTACTACGGGAGTTGTAGTTCCATCACCCAGTTTGAGGTCGTCCAGCGTTTTCTTCACGTCAGCCACCACGTAATCAACGATTTCGATATTAATCGACATAATCAGTCGATTTATCATGTTGAGCAACCTTATCCTTCACCTCCTTTATCTCTTTCCCAAAGGTAGCATGAAGGTCCTTAATGAGGAGCATCTGCTCTTCCGACCGACGGGCCTGTTCCTCCTGTCGGCGGGCCTGCTCCTCTTGTCCGCCCCGCAGCTGCTCTTCCAATCGGCGGGCCTGTTCCTCCTGTCCGCTCTGCAGCTGCTCTTTCAACTGACGGACCTGTTCCTCCTGTCGGCGAGCCTGTTCCTCCTGTCGGCGAGCCTGTTCCTCCTGTCGGCGAGCCTGTTCCTCCTGTCGGCGAGCCTGCTCCTGCAGCATCACCATCAGAGCACCTAAGTCAGGTGCTGCAGATGTAGGAGCTACCGACGGGCCTGCAGCCGGTGGCTGGCCCTCCGACGTCTGCGGCGTTGCACCACAAAATCTTCGTTGGTCCATCTCCTGCTGGCGTTGACTTCGGGTACGGACACCCTCCGTTTCCTACTTAGGTAAAATCGGCATGATTTTATCCCACTTCTGACACCAATTGTTACGAGCTTGAGGTTCGTGACAATAAAAATTGCCAATAAAATTACCTAAATTAACACTTTAATTTACTTTACACAAATTAAAGTTAAAAACACTAATAATTAAACACACTTATTCACTTTATTCCGCTCCGAAGCTTCGCTTGTTTCGCCAAATCAACACTACTCCGATCGCATCTTGCAGCGCCTACTTATTTAAATTAGCAAAGAAATATCCAGAATGTTCAAGTAAACATGCGCAAGGTACCGAGCATTCGAGTTTCGACTAGGCGCTGTCGGTTGAGTGATTTGATATGTCATTTTCTCAATGCTCCCCTCGCTCTCATTCCTGACACTAGATGGCGCTAGTGTATCGTCGACTTGAGCGCGTAACACTATGTTCATTTCGTACCCCATTTTCATGTGAATGTTATTGCGATGATTTTTAGATTTATCTAGTGTTTTATTATAATGCTTTATTGTAAAATTCTAATGAAAGTTTTTGTGTGAATATAATTTATCTTTTTACATAAATAAATTCGAGTAATATATAGAAGTAATTGTGATTTTCACGCTGCCGACATTTGCTTGGTATGTTTTTTTTTTGTTATCAAAATACAATAAAATCTTTTTGTATTGAAGTAAAACCTGACTTTTGTTTAGACCACAGGATAGAGAATTTTGTATAGATTTGATAATGCCAACTTCTTCAAAGAAAAGTAGTCTCTAAATATAAGTTTTAATGGTTTAAAGTGCTGTGGGTGCGTGCGGTCGCATATGGCCGTTCTGGATTTGACGGATGCATGCAACTGGATGGGATTTTTATGGGGATTGATAGGTTAAGCATTTACAATCACACACACACACACAAGCATGCTTTTTTCATTTGCATACATCAAAATTAGATCATAGATATCCTTGCTTGTCTTATCTCAATATTTTATATTATTACGAAGAGTGGTGCCTCCTGACACAGGTATTCTTTAATACTTGCTAGGAGGCTCCAATTACTATATTATTTAGTATGCCTTGAGAAAGGAGGAAATAAATTTTCATTTTCACTGATTCATTTACAATTAAATAGCTTAATTCATATTGATTTTAAGATGTATAAGTTTTATATACAGCAGGCACACAAAATTAAAAATATATCATTGCCAGTGTTGGGCGACCTCCCGTACTTACCCTGTCACCAGGCGCGTAAAAAAGTAAGATGGCTGGGCACATCAAGGGTACAAGAAGTTTAAAAAATGTATACACCCATTTTTTAAAGTTTTTGTACCCTAATTTCAATTTATGGGAGGATGCAAGTGACTTAGAAACATACTTTTTGGCATTCCCTGGGGGAAACCTATGTTGAGCAGTGATTTTGTGATGGGCTGTATTGATGATGATGATAATGAACCATATTCTTTAAGCCACCAAAGACTATATCAATTAAATTGTGTAGGAGAACTGTTTGCAAGTTTTCTTTACCTGAGCCATTCGGTCCGATGACAGCAGTAAAAGATTTTAATGGACCTATTCGGTGATGACCCCGATAGGATTTGAAATTCTCCATATCTATGTATTTCAAAAACGCTGGCATTTTGATACAGTATAATCACATTCAGAATAATAAATAACTTCTGTAACACCACAATATAAAGCGCCAAAATTTACATCAACAAGTCAAGGTGTCAAGCAAGTCAACAATAGGGATGATCGATGACCATCGATGTTCGATGATCATCGATGTTAGAAATTAAAACATCGATGTTACCATACCTTAAACATCGAAACATCGATGTTGCCACATGTCAAACATCGATGTCAATGAACCAATAATCGATTAATAACAACTAGTGAACAATGCGAACTCGCGAAATCAATATGAACTAAATATTTCATCTCCTATATAAGGTTTAAAATTTTGAATAATTAAGGATTCCTAAATGCATCGATCACCTAAAAAAATATCATTATGTCACTTCATGAACTATGCTGGCAGCACTTGGTATTCTATGAAAATATTCAGAAAATACGAGTTTAACGATAGTATGACGTTGAAAGTATTGTTACGAGCTTAGGTTTCGTGACAATAAAAACTACCGATTGAATTACCAAAATTTACACTTTTATTAGAGAACGCCAATTAAAACTTAAATCACACTAATAATTAATCACACTTAACACTTTAGTTCACTTTATTTCGCTCCGAAAGCTTCGCTCGTATCGCCAATTCAATACTGCCCCGATCGCGGCTTGCAAGGGCTTTTTATAGGCATTTTCCAACGAAACATGCAGAATATTCCAGCAAATACCGGCACCGACCGACCAGATGCAGAAAGTTTGAGTGTGGGGCTTTCTAGAAAGCTTAGTTCTTCTATTCGATACTAGATGGCGCAGTTGGTGAAAAGTTCAGGAATGGCATTTTCTAGAAAGCTCTCCTCGCTCTGTTCCCCGACACTAGATGGCGCTAGTGCCAGGTACCAGACATCAACTTAGGCGCGCAACAGTATTCACAGATGAAAAGTCACGTTATCCTTTTGTAGATTTGACGGTTTAGATTGCTTTTTGCATGAAAATAGACTGCAAATCCGCATTTTTGTCTGTAATCACTTGCGTAATGGCGCCCTATGCGGAGTTACTAATTTTATATAACGACTATGAGTCGGACTCTCGTGGAGAGTTATTTTTTACAGAGGGTTATGCCTTGCGGTGCCGTCTCCTTTGGTTTAATACTCAAAGGTTTTTACTTTTTTAAACACCCATATCCCTGACTATATTATAGTCGTATAGAGAGAATGAACTAACTTCCTCTACGATTATAGTATATAGTTATCTGTCATCTGTGCCCATACCCAAAGCCCTACGAGGTTTTGGTGGGAACTTGGTCGTCGACGGATTGTCGCTCCTGTTTTGTCACTTGAATAGTGGTTTGAAATGGATTTTGATTCGTAAAAGTGATGTGATTTTGTAACTTAAATGTTTGCGCATATGAACTATTAGAGAAAACGACAAAACAAGTGTTTTGATGTTGATATAAACCTCAAGTTAATTTGATCGCTTGGGCGCCTTATGAACTTGAGTGGCTGCCGTCATCAACTGTCCGCTGGGTTGAGCTATCGTCAAAAACTCCCAAAAACTTCGCAATGTGACACATCAGCATATTGTAAAGAAAAAATATATAAAAATGAAGATTCCGAAAGAAATGATAAGATTAGACGGGCTAAAACCCAGAGCCAAAAAGCTAGTTAATAAAAAAAAACAAAGCCCGACCTTTGACTATATATAGAGATATAGATATTTATAGAGAAATCTCTAGTCAAAGGAGGGTCAACCCACAAACACCTTACACAAACTAAAGGCCTAAACAGTGTTGCCACTTTAGTAATTTTGTCACTAGATTTAGTGAGTTCTTGGAGATAGTGATATTCTGGAAAAAAAAATCCCAAAAAACTTATTTTATGACTTTTAGTGATATTTATCAAGTCTTAAAGAATTTACAAATTATATATTGACAATCCTCTTTACCTGTCGGTGAATTCCCCAGTTCATTACAAAATAGCACTATCCTTTTTATCGCATAACAAAAACGTGATTAGTCTTTGTTAGGTTATGACGCAGAAATCGCAATAATAAGACAATAGAAATGCCTTCTATTGTCTTTTAATATCGGGATGCGTGTCGCCAGGTCGTAGCTCTCACACATAGACAAACAATAAATACACAGTTACGCCTACAAATATCTCTAGCATTCATGCAAGATCAAAGATTAATATATAAACTATTGCGTTAAGGAATATTTTATAAAAACGCAAAATCTCAGGAGGCGTAGTCACTCAGTCCAATAATTAAAGTGTGCGAAAAACAGAGAGTGACATTGCGCCCTCGCTCTCACTTGGGCATAGTGCAGCCCAAGGCACGTTTCGATAACTTTCTATTAAGCGTCGTTGATCTTCCAGGAGTCTCACACCAAGGTATAACTAATTAACTGAAATTGTCTCAGTAACAGACGCTTTTAGTCTTAGCTTTAGCTTTTAGACGTTTTATAATTAGAAACAAAGGGGAAATAATAATACGTTAAGAATAAATATATCCATTTATCTTTAATAGCCGGATCTTTTGGAAAGTTGTAATAAAAGCATTATTAAATAAACAAATGTATAAATAAAATGAATACAACATTACACAAACAGCAAACGAATAAATATATGTATGGGTGACATATTTATCATTTTTTATTAGTTTTAAAGATCTGTAACTGACTTTCTGTTGATTGCTATTTTTTAGTTTCCCGGCTTCTTACAGATCGTATTAAGACTACTATCCTTACAATATAGTTACTTATCCTTACAATATAACTGAATAAAAAATGATCTAGTAATTTAAAATTATAAACAAACAGATAATCGCCGATAAACGGTTAACGGTATAAAATATTTAGAAAGAAAAAAGTAGAAAGGTGTAAATAAATATTTAACGAAAAATCACATTTAATTCCCGTTTCGTTAAAACTAGGTAAGCCAAACATAATAAATTATCGATACAAAATAGTTGTGTCACGTAACTGACTCGCATTCGACTCCTGCGGCCATATTCTGGGAAATTTCCGTACGCAACAATTTTGTTTATTGCCTATAGCTGCTTAGGAATGAAAGGATATTGAAATGTGAAAACAATTAAAATTTTGGAGACAATCGTAGTACTGGAGTTGAATAATTTTATTTGAGCATATTTCATTAAACACAACATTATTTAAAACACTAAGTACTTATTTATGAAATGTTATCCCTTTATTTGAAAATTTGCAAGTTGTGGAGGAATTTCCGCAGTTGGATATGCTTCAAAACACCATTTTACGTCTCTGCGTCCGAAACAGTACTGGTAAAAGAAACAAACGCTCCTCGCGCGCATGTGGCCTACGAGTCACATGTACGGCGACAAGGTCACGCGCTTTTTCGACTTTTATATATATTTAGATTTCTGTGGGTTATGCTAACCTACTTCGGAGATTTTCCGACTAATAATGAAACCTAACACGTATGTAAAGTTTCTTTCAGTGAGTGCTGAATACTGTTGCTTGTATTTAGCCAGTTGCTAGTCTTGGTTCGAAAAAGTAAAAAGTAGGTAAAATAACGATGAGTAGTTTTAGTATTGAAATCATTCGATTTCTGATGTTTTTGTGAAGTGTCTATAATTTATTTTTATCCGCATTTCTAGCATTAGAACTACTGAGAAACGCGGATGCTCGTGAAATTTTTACTGCTTTGGTAAACTGTTTACATGGTCTTCTAATAAAAACTTTATTGGAACTGGGGTTTATTGGAACTCTGTCATAACTCGAATAAATAATTGCGTATCTAATGTAATTCTAGTCAAATGTGTTTACCACTCGCAAACGTTACCACGAAATATATCTTTTACATTAGAGAAATTTATAATTGGTTCTCACATTAACTCAAACGCTGGGATGAGTACAAAGATACTTACTTATGAGACAGTAAATTGTGGCGAGAATACTTTAAAAACATTGCGCTCTGAGCTGCGAGCAGGATACTGTCTCAATTTTATATGTTATGTTTTTTGTCATTACTTTCACAATTAAAGTAGTATTTTATTACCTACCTTGTAATTTGATTTTAAATAATTTGGTGGATTCTAGGGATTTTTTTAGTTAAAAATATCCCAAAATCTGATGAAATTTCAGACCATAACTAGTGATAAATTTTTCAGCAAGGTGGCAACATTGGGCCTAAACAAACCCAAAGAGACAAAAGTTTGTTTGTGTGCGTAGCACAGAGTACTTTTTTATATAGGGAAGTGCGTAGTGCCCTCTTCGTAGACAGAGAAACCTATAGACTAATGATCGGCGTAGCCTCGAGTGAGAAAGGATGATAACGAATTTTTAGGTTATACAATAATCTTTATGACTTTTAAACACATTTAGATAAAAAATTTAATTGTTCTAAGAACTGAACTGAACAAGATTCACCAATCTTAGGCTCACAAATCACTTTTTTCTCACTTAAACCATCTTGTAAACTCCTTAAATCGCTACGCTTTCAAAGTTGTTTAGCAAACTGTAGAGTTTGCTAAACAAAAAAACCGGCACGGTGAAAGGGACAAACAATCACACCGCTCTATCTCATTTCTATGCAAGACGTATGCATAAATCTATCTTTTTCGTGTGCGAATGCGAAAGAAGCCGTCAATTTGTCTATAGGTTTCTCTGTCTACGGTCCTCTTAGTAGTCTGTGGATGCGTAGTATCCTCTTAGTCACAGAGTACCTTTGTATAAACTGAGAACTGCGTCTCTTAGTGTTGCATAGATTACTGACTATGTACTAGAGAGTCTGTTGTGTGCATTGTGCAAACTGCAAACTTTACAAAGATACAAGACGAATTATCCTGCTCCTGCTCGGAATACTTATTACATCGTTTTTGTTTCACAATAGAAACTGCTATTATCAGGCGACCATGTTCTCTTCTCTCTTTGGTAAACGAAGATCATCGCCTGTGAGAGACGAAGTTCCACCAATTCCAGGACCCAAACCAGATGATGGTTATGTGATTGTCGACCCGTCGTCTCCAGGAAACAGCTTGTACCCCAATGTTAACGAAGTTCGACAACCAAGCAGACCAGCTCCACCGGCTCCCGTGCCGAAAGCATATGACCAGACTTTCCATTATCTTCAGGGCGTACCTTTCATGTTATCTCGGGAGTTACAAATGGCAAAGAATAAAGATGCCTTCGCAACTGAAATAGGAGATCTTCTTGCTTTTTTAACCAGCAAAATTAATATGAGTAGCTACAGTTATGACTTTTCTGTTGAAAAGAGTGTTTTAAAAGAGTGTTAAATCATTATCATATTGAAATATTTATCATTTTAAAAGTAAATTGTCGGTCTCCGTTTCTGCTGAGGAGTCTGTCTGGTTTGGTATCACTACTTTATCTATTTCTGCTACTGCCATGCTACTACAATGGGTGCCATTGTAATTCTGTTTGAAAAAGTGGTGAGTCATTGAGAGTTTCTTTGGTAAAATATTGTTTTCATGCAATGAAAAACAGGTTGAAAAAGTTGGTTTTTAATAGATTAAGATTATGGGTTTGTCTAAGTTGTAACTTTAAAACACTGTTTTTAATACATATTATTAATTAATGTCACTGAAAAATTAATAAGTTTTTGAAAAAAAATTATTTATTTACACTATTATATATATACACAAGTTAATAAAAAGGATTACATGGGATTGGCATTCTTTCTTAATCAACCTGATACATTGGAAGAATGTGATAGGTATACAATAGATATGGGCATTACTAAACACTAGTTGCAGAAGTTTTCAGAGTCTAAAGTTATAATTGCAATTTATTACAAGTGGTAAAATTAAAAATTTTGTACAACCTACTTCAGAACATCATAAATGTAGTCGAAGTCAATTAAATGGTATTTCTTTAGTAATCTGCCGTACGAATTTATGGTCGCCGAGTAGGCGGGTAGATGGGGGGAGGGGTAGGAACCTCCCCCTTACAGAATTAAGTGCCGGAACCCCCCCCCCCTTTTTATGAATTTTTTTAGTAATCTGCTGCATGAATATATGGTCACCGAGTGGGAGGGGGGGGGGCTGGGGTAGGAACCTCTCCCTAAAAGGAGGAAGTCCCGGAAACCCCTCTTTTTTTTGTAAAATCATAACCTTATTTTTTTATACAGGAATATTAACGCAGTTACTTCTGCAACGGCTTCGGCACTGCGGGAAGTGCAGCCCCTTTGCCCTTGCGTAGCAAATCGCGGGCACCTAAGCGAGCCGTAGCGGCTGAGGCTGGTCACCGAAGGCGACCAACAAGCCGAAGCTGCGGAGGCGAGCAGCGGGCGGGGGCTGCTCTCCCTCCGTGCCTACAGCTTTACAAAAACACTAGGGGTAGGGCAGACAAGTCTATGTGGAGTCAGGGTGTGCTAATTCGGTTTTAGAACCGATTCGACCTATTTTATCTATAAAGTCTAGTTGCTCTTAACTCTGCTACTAGAGTGGTAAATGAAATAATGTAATGTGAATTGTTATAATTTTGTTTTCCGATAAATCTCTTGACTGCTCTCCACTGCAACTGAATTTGTTGTATATAAGTCCCATCTCCAGCCACAAATGGATTGTCTGGGTCCGAGTGATTAACTTTTTTATGAGTGTATCTGTGTTAAAAAAAAACAAACTAACATATTTGCGTTTCGTTATATGTCATTTAAAGTGAAATTTATTTTTATCATAAGTAATTAATTCAAAAGGCATTTCTAAAATCCAAAAACAGTGTAAATGGTTAGAGCTTAACCCTGACAATCCTCCTAAATTGAAAACATAATTAAAAAATCAAGTATTGGAAATCTACTTCATAATACGAGAAAAAATTGACATTTACGCTATTTTTGGTGAAATTTGTTTTTATCGTAATTAATTCAAAATGCATTTCCGACATCTAAAAACAGTGTAGTAGGTTAATATAAATAATAAATATAATAAAAAAGGATTACCCCTAACAAGCTTTCTAGACGAAAAACATCAAGTACCAGATGTCTAGCCAACTCGATATAACCTCAAAACTTTAACTATCGATATCTCGAAAATAAAGATTTCCGGCATAAAAAGCAGCTAAATGGTAATTAATAGCATCATTGCCTGTCAACTAAAGCTAAAATAATCACTTAAATCGTGCAGCAGATTACTAAAGCCGACCCAATTAAATTATTAAGGATAACTCAAAACTATTGGTCAGATCTTGATCAAATTTATGTCGGACATGAGAAGCATCAGCTTTCAAATAAAAATAGAATCATCAAAAAATCAAAGTTCACCTAGAAAAAAGCTTAGAGGTAACATACAAAAAAAAAACAGTTCAATTGACTACCTCCTCCTTTTTTGAAATTGGTTAAAAATAAACTACTGCAGTTGTCAGAATCTTATTACATGTTGAAGTAATTCATACAGACACCAAACACAATAACACAAATTTATTAATTATTGAAATAAATATGTAGTTTTCAAAAACCATTATTAGTGATTATACTTAAACATATTTAGTATTAGTATTGCAGTTACAGGTACCAACCCACGTCTAATATAGAGCATAAATATGATTTTATGTTTAATTTTTGTATTTGAAATTTGCTTGTCAATGGTATGTCATTGATTGATAATGTATGCATTGCATCATAGACTTCTTATACTACTGCATGTGGATCGGGTCATTGAACAAATAAAATGGCACCGACTCCTCGGAGCAAAATTGCATAGAATACTATAATACACAATAGAATGGTTGTCAACTTTATTTTGTACGAGGATTGGTGTCGCTGGGAGCACACATACAAGCAATTACGTCGTATTATCAGTTATCACTACTACAAACCCGATTTGCTGTGATGACAGACAGATTTGACACAAATATTTCTTTATTTTTGTTTCTAATCACAAATTATAAATAGTTTCGACTTACTGGTGGTAGGATATGTCCACTTTATTTAACCCTTAACCACTTACCTCTGTTTTCTGTCACGTAACCACTTACGTGCGGTCATAGTGACCGCTCCAGAGTTATCGTCATGTTTATACTATAATCAGGTTAAAATCGGGAAGGATATTGAAAACTACATAGATATATACTAATACTATTTATTAAAACAAAAAAAATATGTTTTGCTCTGCCATTTAAAACCTAGTATTTTTTGCTAGCCTCTTAATTAACCCTTAAAAATTTTACTTCTTTAGAAAATGAGATTTGTAAAAAAAGTAACTTGGAAATTGTACTTATTGAGACTAATTTTAGTTAAATTAATAAATTAGTTACTTAGTGAAATCAAATCAATCAAAAAAAAAAGAGTTACATGTTTAAAAAAAAAATTGCAAGTACTAAAAGTTTAAATTTTTTCGCGGCAATTACGGCACATCTTTTGCGAACATTCTACGCATATTGGCTTTTTACATGCAAAACAAAGGTGAAATGTTTTACGTTTTTTTTTGGGGTCGCAGGAATAGATCATGCGAGTTTCTCAGCTTGTCAGCACCGGAACTGCTTGGTATTTCTTCTTCTACTTGAAGTATTCGGCCAATGGAACCTCTGATATCCCGCGGAATGTGTTCATTCGTTCTTCGTCGCTCCATGTGCGGTCGTGTTAACTGTTCTGCCAATTTTTTTATGAACCTGAATCTGCTTCCGGTCTTTTGCGCCTGATTAGACAAACTGACAAAGTAGGCGTTTGAAAGCGATATGTCCAACAATCTATAAAAAATGACCATTGGCCATCTTTGAGTACGACGCGACGAGCTGTAGAATAATTTGAACACCTTTGATCCAGTAAATCGACGCTTATTTTCGTTTTATTATAGTACATTTTTTAATATTTTCATCAACGCTTGCTATATGGTGCATGCTCGAAATCATAACAACATTCTTATTTGATACATAAGATGACAAAGTCATATCTTTGGTGAAACCGAAAACCGATGATTCAACTGTTCTTTTCTTAGATGCCTTAAATTCTGGTGGTATTTCGCGCTTGTTTTTTTTTTCAAAGTACCAACAAGAGTCAATTGTTTATCTTTCAAAACATTGACTAGTTCTACAGAACAAAACCAGTTGTCAGCCGTGATGTTTCTGTTAGTTCCCTCAATAACAGATATGAGACGTAAAACTGCTTGAGTTGGCTTCGATAGTCGCTGTTGTTCCGCAGTCAAAGTGAGCCCATCAGAACCTTTGCCTAAATAAATAATAATAATAATAATCGTAATAACATCGTCTTTTTGCTGAGCTGGAGCCATCTTTAACCGTCACAGAGCAAAACCTGGCAGACCGAGTTCGGTATATCTTGCGCTCAAATATATTTGATGTCGCCGAACTCGAACGGCTACGACGTGAGGCTGTTCCCTCGTCGGATGAGAATGCTACGGCTGAGGATGCGGCGCCACAAATGGTAGAGCAACCCGCAAACGTGGATGCCGCCGTGAATACCCCAGTTGTGGTTGATTCAAACGATGATGGAAGTCGCCCAGGAACTGGAATTAGAGCATATGAGGAGTACATTGGAAGAGGCGATTGTGGAAACGCGCAGTACGCCTCTCGAAAATCGACCGCGACTTCCCCCGCATAGCCCTAAGCAAGCGGAATCGGGCTGTCGTGAGGGCTCTGAACCCAATGCTGGTGACCTATTTGGAAGCCAGCCGGGACCTTTGCGAGACGGACTCAATTCTTTTTGGCGCCGCGCTGGCAGTCTGCCGTATCATAGGCGCCAAGGTTTCCACGGCTGGACGCGCTACTGGCCATAGTAGCGCTATCCCAGCATGGAGAAGAAGAATTGAGGAACGTATCGCAAAGGCTAGAGCTCTCATCGGCAGACTGATATGCTTCAGATCAGGCAACAACAGGCCAAGAATTGTGCGCACCGTCAGGATGGCGTTTGCTGGGACAAATGTCAGTTTGTCCCAGCCGGATATAACGCAAAAACTGACGGAGCGCATAGATGATCTGAAGCAGAGAATCGCTGCTTGGGGAAAACGGATTCGGCGATATACCGAGAGGTCGACACGGTTCAACCAGAATCGTCTCTTCCAGAGTGATCAGAAGAGGCTCTATGAATCATTGGAGCGACCAATGGTAAGTGGAACGGGTCCAGCACCGAATCAGGCCGACACTGTAGCATTCTGGCGCGGCCTGTGGTCAGAGCCCGTAAACCACAGCGAGGGCCCTTGGACGGAAGTTGTGGCGAGTCAGTGTGCGGGTATTACGCCCATGGACCCCGTCATCATAACGCCGGATGACGTAGCTGAGGCGGTCCGTAGGGCCCCGAACTGGAAAAAGTCCGGGGCTTGACGGGCTGCATCACTACTGGCTGAAGGGGTTCATGGTGTGTCACTCTGTGCTTGCCCGACAGTTTCAAGAGGCTCTCAACCAGAAGTAGCTCCCAAACCTCTTCACTACTGGGATCACTCATTTGGTTCCTAAAGACCAGGGTACCACAGACCCGAGCAAATACCGCCCCATCACGTGTCTACCGACCATATACAAGACACTAACATCCATTTTGAGCGCGAGAATCATTTGTCACCTGGACTCAAATCAGGTGATGTCGCGCGCTCAAAATGGATGTCGGGGCGGTGGTCGTGGAACCAAGGAACCACTCCTCATTGACGCGGTCATTGGCAAAGTGGTGAAACGCAACCGTCGGAACTTCTCCGCCGCCTGGATAGACTACAGAAAGGCATTCGACTCGGTGCCCCATACATGGCTAAAGAGAGTCCTCGAGCTGTACAAGATAGACTGTACAGTTAGAGACTTCCTTGAGCAGTGTATGGGGCAGTGGAGTACGATCCTTTGTCATCTGGGCGAGCGGATGATGGCTGCGGAGAACCACATAAGGATAAGAAGGGGTATCTTCCAGGGCGATTGTCTGAGTCCAATCTGGTTCTGCCTCTCTCTGAACCCTCTCAGTACCTTACTGGAGGGCTCCGGGAGGGGATTTCAGCTACGGAGAGGAGGGACAAAAGTGACCCACCTTTTCTATATGGATGACCTCAAGTTATTCGCCTCCAGTCGCTCCCATCTTATGGAATTGCTAAACATCACTTGTGAATTTAGCAATTCCATTGGAATGGAGCTTGGGACGGATAAGTGTGCGGTCCTCCATGTTGAAAGGGGAAGGGTTGCTAACTCTGAGGGCGTAGACTTATCTATGCCCGTCAACTTAAGGACCCTTTCCGAGGCTGAAACATACCGATACCTGGGTATGTCACAAAACATCGGTATCGATGAGACTGGTATGAAACAGTCAGTTTGCGACGTGTTTTATGCACGCTTGACCAAAGTGCTTAACAGCCTTTTGTCCGGTGTGAATAAGGCACACGCATATAACGGCTGGGTCATGCCTGTCCTCATGTATACCTTTGGCATACTCAGGTGGACTCAGACTGAACTTAACGCCTGGATAGAAAAGTCCGCACTACCATGACGTCCCATAGGATGCATCATCCGAGATCGTCGGTAATGAGGTTGTACTTGTCGCGGAAGCATGGTGGTCGTGGCTTCTTGAGCGCGCTCACCATGCATAATCGCGAAGTGTGCAGCCTCCGTGATTACTTCCTGGCGAGATCGGATGATCCATTCTATATGGACGTCATTTCTTGTGATAAAGGACTTACCCCTCTATCCTTAGCCAACGAGCAATGGTAAGACCCGGCAGTGCAGAGCATTTCCGACCGAGAGACCGTATGGAAGGAGAAGGAGCTCCACGGGAGGTTCTACAAGGCTCTACATGAGCCTTTCGTAGACACAGTAGCCTCCCTCCACTGGCTACGCTTTGGTGATCTCTTCGGGGAAACCGAGGGTTTTGTCTGTGCAATACAGGATCAGGTTATTAAGACCAACAACTATCGGAGATACATCCTAAAGGATGGCACCGTCGACATCTGTCGAGCTTGTCGCCATCCCGGTGAGTCACTTAGGCATGTTATCTCTGGTTGTTCGGCGCTTTCTAACTCTGAGTACTTGCACAGGCACAACCTAGTAGCCAGAATTCTACACCAGGAGCTCGCTCTGAAATACGGTCTCGTGGACCGGAAATTGCCGTACTACAAGTACTTGCCGGAAGCCGTGCTCGAAAATGATCGCGCCAGGCTCTATTGGGACCGGGCCATCATCACAGACAGGACTATTCTTGCGAATAAGCCTGATATTGTGCTGATGGAAATCCTTGTATTAATATATAATATTGGAATATAATAATAATGGAATATCCTTGACTGTGCCCGGGCACAGTCAAGGATATTTTTGGTCGACATTACCATTCCGTATGACGAGAACCTCGTGAAAGCCGAAACAGACAAGCAAACAAAATATCTGGACCTGGCTCACGAGGTGACCGACATGTGGGGTGGTCTGCCGACCGAAATTATTCCTGTAGTCGTCTCTGCAAACGGGCTAATCCCAGTCAGCCTCTCGGGTCATCTGAGGCGGCTGGGACTACGTGGCGGACCGCTCCAGGTTCAAATGCAGAAGGCGGTGCTCCTCGATACCGCCCGCATCGTCCGCCGGTTTCTTTCCCTTTCCCCCTAACCCTCGGCCGTTTGGTCTCCCCTGCCGAGGGCCTCCATCTGGTTGGGCTTTTATTTATTTATGTACTTTTATATTTATTTTATGTTATTGATATTTATGTATATTTATTTTTTTCATTTTCATTTATAATTATATATTTATAGAACCCAACCAGATGAGAAAACTATATAGATACCCCATAATAATAATGTCTTTATTTATCCTCTCACATAACATAAAGTAAAACAATGTAATTCTAGTAGTACATATACAGAATTCTATTATGTGAGAAGCTGGTGCCTGAAGTAGGCATATATAAGCCTGTAGTACAAGTCACCAGGTTCCCACCCCTCGAATGCTATGACATTGAATGAAAATATTCTAGGAAAACAATAGATAGATAGATAAACAAAGGAATTCTTATATTATTTAAAATTACAGCGAAAATCCAGGATAAAATACTAATTAAGAGTGTATTATGATATAAAATGTATAAATACATATATGAATGTATAGTACTATATATTTATGTTCGTGTAGTGTAGTGTATAGTTTGCGCATGCACGCACGCGTGCATGTGTGTGTGTGTGTGTGTGTGTGTGTGTGGGTGTGTGTGTGTGTGTGTGTGTGTGTGTGTGTGTTTGTGATTTTGGGTGTGTGCGTGTGCGTACATTATATTTATCTTGATAGGAGCGATTCCGTTAAATCATAATCTAATTTCAGTAGCCAATCATGTACGTTTTTTTTGCAATCATATTTATTTTTAGAATATATAGATAGCTTTTCATTTATTTTATTGTATAAGAATCCACCCATGTAGCAAAAGAATTTTTTTGTATATGTCTTCTTTGTTGAATATGTTGCACAAACTGTGTTTTTACGTCTAACTCCTACAAATTTATGGCGATCATAAGTAATTCCACTGTGTTGCTTCAACAAGGTATAGAGAATAAACGTAAGCATTGACAAGATAACCATTTCTTGCGTCTGTTAGGCACATTATTTTCAAGCCGTACTTAGCTGGTTTCTTTGGCATAAACATTTTGAATTTGCAGTGACCACGGAAAGCCACTAACATCTCGCCTACATAAGCACAGGTACCTATGTTGTAGATTTCTTGGCATTGCTGGATAAACGAAGCAAACAGTTCCGATATAGGAGCTGACAGATCAGCCTCTCTCCTCTGCTCTCTAGTTTCTGCATCATCAAAACGAACAGCATTCAACAAAATTTCCAATCTACTTTTACTCATTACGCAGCGATATATTTCTCTTCCAGAACCATCAGTATTATACCATGAAGTATATTGTTCGTGATTTTCTTTACAGATAGCAGAGTAGAATAAAATACCAAAAAAGGCCTTCAACTCCATGAGATCCAAATCCTGAACATTCGTTTGTTTTTGTATTGCGGTCTCATCTTCCTTATTTTTTCATTAGTATGCTGAACAATTTTTTCAAGCATCTCATCTGAGAAATAAAGCTTCCAAATATCGAGAGGTGTAGTATCATTGGTAAGAATATCTCGATATGCTGGCTTTACCCCCGGGCGCTTGTGAAACTATATTATGTCGCAGAGTTCTCGAACGACTAGTGCAAGGCGTAGAAGACCATCGGAATCGATTCTTGCCAAAAAAATTCCTTCTCGTAGTTTGTTGTTTCACGAGAGGAACCTCATCTTCTGACGAAAAGCTGTCACGCGTAACTGGCGATCTACTTCGTGAGTAAATAAAAAATGAAGAAACATCATCTTCATTTCCAAGCGGAAATTGCTCTTCTTCTGAAGACGATCCGCTCTTGCTACCTTCAGAGTCATATTCACAGTCCTCTTGGAGCACATAATCTTCCGCAACATCGAGCTCCACGTCGCTGGTATCTTCATTCAGTATCTCCTCTTCATCTGACACTTCTATTTCTAACCACCGCGCAATATTTTCGTCGTTTATACTCATTATACACCAAAACAACAAAAAACAATATCAAGACAAAATAATCACACGTGCGGTCAAGGTGACCGCTTACGAAAATGTCTTATTTATTGTAGCTGAATGCGCGCACGTTGACACATGTCGAGTTTGTCGAGCGACAGCGCGTTACTAACCGGGATTTTGGGAAGGTAAATGAACGCACACATGCGTAAGACAAACACACGTCGAGATATAAACGATTAAAAACCCGTTGCGGTCATGGTGACCGCGGGTAAGTGGTTAAGGGTCAAAAATTCCATTTCCTGCTGTTCTTTCGACACGTAATTATTGCACAATTTTCCATTTTTTAAATAATTTGCATGTGAAGTAAAGTGATGCTTGACACGAAAATTGGAAACACTTGATTGTGTTGACATTTATAGGTGTGAATTGACATGTTAGTGGCTACACGGGCTCCACCCACTGCCCCATTCTATTATATATGTATTACAGTATTCTATGCAAAAAAGTATATGGAACACATACACGAGCTCAGTGCTGTCTTGATTTCAAACACGAGCTGTCCATGCAGTGTTTCCACTTTTATATATTTTGCACTATTTTAGGGTAAATCTACTAATAAGTTGACAGGGTTTTGGATAATTTTCATTCTGGATCTCGGAATAATGATATAATATTTTATTTAGTTACATATTCATTATTCATATGAGACTACGTGTTAATTTAATTTGTAAATGAGAATGTCTTCTTCATCACAAAACTCAAGATTTTTAATTGTGAAATGATATTCAAAAGTATGATATTATTCTTTAAAATATTGAAAATTAGGTGCAATAAATAAGGCTTTGATTTTTTTACAATAATTTAGGGAGCATTTCTATAGGTTCTAGGGTAAAACCAAAATCATTAGTGGAAACACTAGTTCCATGGTAGTTCATGAGTATTTAAGAGATGGCACTGATTTATTCTATGCTTAAACCATGAAAAATTTTTGTTGACATTAACATATCTTGTTATTTACATTAATAGCATTGCATTATTTTTTTGAAACTAGTTGCTTATTACTGGCACATATTTTTACCTGTTTTTTGGCAATGGAATACAGTTTATTGCAAAAAAACTGTTTATTGATTCAATGCTTACCATTTATGTGAAAAGTAAAAGAGTATAATTACAGGCTGTGATACACTATCTTAGTACTCCAAAGTGACATTACATCTGTAGGTTCTGCTTTTATTTAATTTATTTTTATAGGATAAGGATGACAAACAAGCACACAGTCCACCTGATGGTAAGTAGTTGCTGCGGCCCATAGATATCTACATCAATCATCGATCACAAATCAAAATGCAGATGTATGTCACCCGTGAGGACTAAGATGAAATACCTCTTTTCCAGTAAAATGTGTCTCGGATTCTCTACACTCACCATACGAAATATGCTGGTATTCTGTGTAAGTGTGGTCCTCTTCAAACTTGTGATAAATCCTGAATGTTATATTAGAGTTATTCCTGTTCAAATTGCGCAAAAATGTAAGTAATTTAGATGAAACAATTTAGAAATTTAATGTAATTATACAAAATATCTACATTGATGTGATTATAATATAAAATACGACATTCATAACTAAAATTGTATGTGTTCAAAAATAATTATTGTACATTGTAATTAAGGCGTATGAAGGTAATAATTTAGTTGAAAAATACATTTTTGATCAATTGTAACTGTTAGGTTTATTTACTCGAACATACGTACATACACACATTTATATACAAACGGACATAATCATACTATACACAAATATTCACAGAACTCAAACATACATCAATGTATTATAAACGTACAAATGACAAATGCTCACAAATACATACATAACACATATACCATTCCTAATCCATGCTTAGCGTATTGTTAACTTTATAAAATCAGTCAGAATAAATTGTTACTAAAGAACAAATGCCTCTTTCTGTCAATTTCAAGTAAATAGAATAGTGAACCTTAACTACAGCAACAGTAACAGTTATCCTATTTGAAAATAAATAGATCTCACAAATATATCTTGGGTTATATAAATATATCTTGGATGGCAAGAAAAAGAACCAAAAGCCTGTGAGGGCTTTAATTGTTCTATACACTATGGTTAGCAACAATTTCAAATGTGAAATTAATATTATTTAAAAGTTATCCTTTTGACTAGACATATCACAATCTCAATTGTCTAAATAGTTATGTACGTTAAAAACTTCATCCCTTAATTTGACACCCTTATGAGCAACACCCCTGAAGTATAACATATTTAATTTAAAAAAAAGGAATCTTCAAAAGCATGTCTGAATTGACAAATATATTGCATAACACACATACCAAATAATAATAATAATTTATTTGCAACAAATATGGTAGTTACAGGATTAATAATAAAATATACAAAAAACATACAATTGAATTATTAACCTCTTCCTTTTTGAAGGCTGCTAAAAAAGTCCAAAGTATTTTATACCTCTAACATGCTGATTTCTTCTCAAGATTTTCCTTCACTAAGGATGTAGTAAATTTGCAATAATTAAAAATTTGGGGATTATATGATACTGTTAAATTTATGGTGAATGCTTAGCCTCTGAAATAACATGGCTTTTTAACTTCCTCAAAAATGAGAAAAAACCTATACCCAGCAGGCTGAGGTGTATAGGCTATAAGTGAATTTTCTTCCTTTTGGGTGGCAGTATATTTTTTTTATAGAATAACGGTAACAAACGAGCACAGTTAACCTGATGGTAAATGGATGATCTGGCTCATAGACATCTACATTTATCCTCAATTAAGAATCAAAATGTAGACGTATTGTCACCCCTAAGGCCTAAAATGGAATTCCTCATTTCCTATTAAAAGTCTCAGGTTCTCCACTCACAACTTAAGTTGTTATTTTACGCTGGTATTCTTTAAGTGTGGTCCTTCCTTGGTTTAGTAAACCTATTTATGCTACAACCATAAAATAGCTGCTGTGGCTTTACCACATAAAAATATAAATGAGAATTGGTATTTCATTGGTTATTTCATGTTTTAATTAATTATTTTCTGTAAAATTACTATTCTAAGACAGAATTCTTATGTTTAAATAAAGAATTAGTTAATTTGTAAAATAATGATGTACTTGTTTTGTTTAGATTTATACATCAGAAATTAACTAGTACCTAGTTGCAGTGACATATTTGTTCTGGTCAATTCAATTTTAGTACTTTTATCAGATGTAAATAAGTATGTAAACATGATATTAAAATGTTATATATTATTTTTTTCTAATTGAAAACCTAATTATGTCTTATATCACCTCCTAGTAATCCTAGGTATCTGAATATGTACATCCAGCCACCAATAAGTTTACTTCTATACTAAGATTAATTAGTTATTTAATAGGTACATATTGTTCTTGTAACTAAGAAAATGTAATCACAATCTGTAAATACTATTTGAATAGGTACAGAAAAATGTATAATGTGATATTTCTTGTTTGAAGGTGAAGTTATTAATTAATAAATATATATATTTGTACCAAGTTTATATTTTTTGCAAACTCATTCAATATCTAATTTATTTATTTATTAGTTATTGCTTACGAACATAAATTGACACTCAAACCTTACAGAAAATAAATGACCTTTTCACTCTTTTTTTTTAAAGAATATTAACAATGCTATAAACATTACTAATATTCCTTCTAACCACTTACATGATAAGCTTAAATTGCTTGTGTTACGAGTGGTTTACGCCAGTAGTCGATTGGCGGATTCAAACCCACACCTTCTTGAATTCGCGGTTCGCGCCCTGCCATTAGTCTACTGTCGCTTTACGCTTACTCTATCGTGCAAATCTTTTTTAAAAGAGATTAATATAAAATTATGTAAGATTTCTTTTATTTAATGAAAGTGACAAACATGGTCCACCTGATGGTAAGTGAATGCTGTGGCTAATAGATGTATACATCTATCCCCGATGAAGAAACAAAATGCATGTTATTTGTTATTTCGTCTTAGTCCTTAGGGATGAGCCCTGAGGACTAAGATTTCGTCTTTCAACATTTCCAGTTCTCTAGACTCACTAGACGAAACAGCAGCATAGAGCTGCTATTATATGCTGACAGTCTGTGAGAGCATGAGCATTTATCATTTAACACATCACAAATCCATTGCTAAAAATGGAACATCCCAACATACGTCACTAAAATGATGCCAGAAAAAACGAACAAATATGTAGATATCATAATAATAATGTCCTCCACAGACCTAGTTACGGTGGCGGCGCCCATTCTTAACGTAGACTTGCCATCTGCACAGGACAAGATTAAAGTGTCCGAGTGTATGCGTAAACACAGGTTCTAGGGTCTATTCCCTCGCTCTCATAGTCCAATGGGACGGTAATCTGACACGAACAGAGTACAGGATCACCACTTTACGAGCTTTCCCAAGCACGGGGTTGTAACACCCGCACCGCCAACTTCCCGACTCGAGCTACTCAGCATATCTCGTCAAAAAAACTCAAATCAAACACCAAAAATAAAAATCATTATTTATTTTAAAGACATTACTAAATTATTATATTTTACACATAATTAAAAACACATTAATATTTTATAATTTTACATAATTATATTTTGATGTAAACATGAATTTGACTAAGCATTTTTCTTTTACAAGACATACTAGGCAACATTATACATAATAAGTTAACTAAACAAATACGATAGGAAAATTCTATTACAGAATATCAGAAAACCTTGACTCAGTTTTGACTCAAATTTCAATTCAACCCTTTTACAAAATAGGTAAGTATCATCTTTTACTTTTCTGTTTAACGAAATTGTTAACAGTAAATATTCTTTTAAAGTTTCGATATAGGTATACACAAACCAATAAATTGAAAAAATTACAAACAGTAATAATTGTACTCCTGTGGGATCCGTAAGAGGCGACGGAGGGTTACTGAAACAGGAGATGGACAGTAGTATGTTCCTGATAACAATTCAATAGCATAAATAAAATAAATAATTTAAAAAGTCGAAAAAACGGCTGCGAAAAAGACAATTTGAAAGTCATGCATTAAAAATACCCAAACAAGATTGAGGATAGAAAACAAAATTAAAATAAACTATAAAGAATGTAAACTCTATTTCGGTTTAGCAGAGTATATATATTATAAGCTGAAATCCTAAGTTAAATACCCGCATGAAGTTTAGTAGCAAGCGAAACCTTTTAATTTTCTTTTTCACAATTTGCAATTGGGCACCGCAACAGTATAATCAAATGTATAAAATTAAATAAATAATATCGTTGATGCAAATGGTTTTCATTAACCCATTCAATGTCTTTGGTGGTCTGACAATCTTTATTCACATACCGAGGACGCCCATCGGCGTCTCACTTTCAAAGCTCATTTTCTCAGTCAAACAACAATAAAAGACACCAAATTTTTTTAAATGCTACATTTTACAACAATCTAGCTATACTTGGAATGGCCTGTGGATATCTGCGATTAAAAAAATGATTCTATTGTTACATGCCGATTCCGCCCATCGGCGCCTTTAATAAATAATCAGAGTTGTTACCAACCTTTTCATGTTATGTATGTGAATGAAAATCACTCTTTGTCAGCTAACGACTTAGAAAAATATAAATAAACGTTTTTATACAGGGTGGAATTGAAGTAGTCTGTAGCAGTTCGCAGTGGTGTAATCACGTGCATTGAAATTTGTTATTTGATTATTTTCTTGGTTTGTATTGTAACCAATTAAAATTTGATTCGTTAGTCTTGATCATGAGTAAGAGAAAAAAAAAATAATTTTGAGACTGCGTATTCTTTGAAATACTGACAACGGCACACGCCAAATAGATGGATCAAAGGATAGGTACCGCTTCGAAGTGGACTACTGCGCTAATTGGATGGGCCATAAAATACAAATTATAAACAAAAGAAGTCTATAAGTGATTTCTCACTCTATGTTTTGGTAATTTATAGACCATGTAAAAGCGAAAAAAAAAGAAGAGAGATAATCGTTGTTTTTCCAGAATCGAAGCTTGACCTGATAATAAATATGTATATTTATAATAAAATTGAAAAGTGACTTTCGCAAGTATAAAAAAATGGTGGATGTTTCCTGACTTTAAAAAAAGCCATAATAGTATTTGTTTTCTGGAACATTTCATAGACTTGAATAAAAATTGTAATATATTTTATACTGGATGACCATTTTACCGTCTGGAAAAAATTTTTTTTTAATTTTTTATAAAAAATAAAAAAAAAATTTTTTTTTTTGTTTTTGTTTTTTTTTTTTTTTTTTTTTCCGGGGGGAAAAGGGAATATATTTTTTTATTTTTATCAAATATTTTTTTATGGTTTTTTTTTTTTGGGGGGGGGGGTTTTTTTTTTTTTTTTTTTTTTTTTTTGATAGGGAGTAACTTTTTAAATTTTTTTTGTTTTTAATTTTTTAATTTTTTTTTTTTTTTTTTTAGGGGGGGGCGGGGGGGGGGGGGGGGGGGGGTTGTGGGGGTGTTGGGGGGGGGGTTTTTTTTTTTTTTTTTTTTTTTTTTTTTAAGGCGGGGTTGGGGTTCGCAGGGCCGACTTAAAATATTGCCCCTGCTTGAAAACATACATCACAATTAAAGAGGCAATTAAGAGGATACCTTGAAAATAAGTCGTAGTGTGGGGGCGTGGCTTATTCCTTTGTCGGTGGAGCTCATGGATGACTGAGGGAGTGTCAAAATGAAAGTGATGCAATGACTTCATAATACGCAAATTATGAGATAGCTATACCGGCCACATCGCGCTTAGTCACGCACCAACCTGTCGCGCGACGCTACGTTTGTTTTTAATTTATTATATCGTGATTCGTGTGTGTAAACCTGTGCAAGACATAAAGAAAACATGCCGTCGTGTGTTTTCAGACGATGTACAAATTATACCCCAAAAGTTAAAGACAAAAATGTGTCATTTCATGCGTAAGTTCACAAAACTACCTATTTTCATTTCATTTTATTC
Organism: Parnassius apollo; assembly: GCA_907164705.1. Lineage (NCBI taxonomy): Eukaryota > Metazoa > Arthropoda > Insecta > Lepidoptera > Papilionidae > Parnassius > Parnassius apollo. Next base: position 8,486,095 of record CAJQZP010001427.1, on the reverse strand, counting down.
GACGACGCCGTCTAATGGCGGCCGGCGCATGCAGCTAGTAGTCACGTGCCGTTAGGGGAGGTTGGGATACTATTACACTAGTGTTTTTTTTTTGATAGAATTTATAATATTGTTTGAATATAATATGTACTTGTTGAGATGGGCTACTAAAAGAAAAGTAGCTTAACATAATAAGGGTTCAAAGACGTGAAAACGATTGGCTACCAACGCCGTATATTATTATATTCGTCACACTAAAGTTTGCTCAAAGCATTTCTCAGCTAGCGATATATATGTGACGAAGAAAAATTATCGAATAATAAAAAAGACTGCAGTTTCTATTATTATGGTAAAATTATACGTCATTTTTAAACACATTATGTATTGGTTTTCATGAAATAACCGGATTTTTTATACTTTTTTTTTAGCAAGAAGAACAAAATATTATTTCATCACCAACAAGTTTGGAACATGTTCAAGTGTCAGAAGAAGGTTCAATTTTTGAAACGCCAAGGAAAGCTATTTTGAAGAAAAAGATTAGTAAACTTTCCTAAGAAAAACGCATTTAAGAATTATAATTTAGTAAAAAAAAGTAAAAGGCTAAAAGAAAAATGCAATAACTTAAACAATTGGTTTCTGAGCACCAAAAAAATTTTTTTTACTGTTGACCAGATCAATGAACTGAATCTTAAAGCCGAAAGAGTAGAATTTATAAATAGACTGACTCAAAAGAGCAAGATTAAGGGCTATCGTCAAAAATATACCCCAGCGTTAAGAAAATTTGCAGTCACCCTGCACTATTATTCCGTAGCTGCCTAAAAATATGTAAGACAGATATTTAATGGATCTTTACCACATCCTCGTGTTATAGGGAAGTGGTACGAAAACAGCTCGGGTGATCCTGGGTTTAATAAACAAGCGTTAGATGTTTTAGAAAAGAAACATAAACATAGTGGCCAGCGAATATTGTGCACGTTAATTGCAGACGAGATGGCTCTTCGTCACCAAACTACGTGGACAGGAAAAAAAACTGCAGGTGTCGTGGACTTTGGTGCTGGATCAGCAAAATCGTGTGAAATAGCGACTCAGGCATATGTTTTTATATTAGTATGTATGAACGAAAGTTGGGGAATCCCAGTAGCATATTTTCTTGTTAACGGAATGTCAGCTGAAACTCGGGCAAATTTACTGAAAACATGTCTAAGTGAATGCTACCGTGTGGGAGTTGACATTGTAGCCATAACATTTGACGGCTGTGCATCTAATATAAATGCAGCTAATTTATTAGGTTGTGATCTTAAACAACCATCACAACTTAAAACAACATTCAGACACCCGGAATGTGATTTAGATGTTGCAATTATGTTTGAGCCTTGTCACATGATTAAATTAGTAAGAAATTCATTTGAATCTAAAAGACAATTATTTGACGGGAGTGGAAAGACGATTTGCAGGCAGTTATTAGAAAATTTAGTTAAGCTTCAAAAAAATGTTGGACTTAATTTTGCTAACAAAATCACCCCTCGTCACATTTATTTTAGAAATGAAGTGATGAAAGTCAAATTGGCAACACAAATCATGAGCATGAGTGTTGCAAATGCTCTCAAATTGTGTGACGAGATTTTAACATCTTACCTTTTCGTGGACACTAAAGGGACGGTAGATTTTATAGAAATTTTTAATAATTTATTTGATGTTTTTAACTCTAAATCATCCGATTTGTACGGCATGAAAAAACCACTTTCTCAAAAAAAAAACGCCAATGACATCATAGCTTTTCTAGAAAAAGCGAAACTTTATATATTGAATCTTTACATTTTTATTAACTATAGACGCGAGGTTCGTAAACGAATCACCATAAAAATAATTAAGAAAAAAATTGTTGAATCTAAAAATAAAACAGGCTTTTTAGTCTTTCTCATTTGTATAGAAAGTTTAAAACATCTATACACAACTTTGGTCGAAGGACAACATTTGCGATACATCGCAACTTACAGGTTGTCTCAAGATCACATTGAAATGTTGTTCGGTGCTATCAGGCGACATGGAGGTTATAACAATAATCCAAACGTTATCCAGTTTAAGGGAATTTTCAAAAAAATCCTTCAACACCTGGAAATGAAATCTTCGTTTTTAGGAAACTGCCTGCCATTAGAAGACATAACTGTATTAACGTGTTCGTCTGCAGTTCACAAAATTAATTCTACAGTAAGTAGAAGAACTATGGATGAGGAGATTGACTCTATCGAGAATGATACTGGGTTAATTAATGCAACTGCTGTAGAAAATGCTATTAACACAAATGTCGAAGTGTTTTCGACAATGTTAAATCAAGAAAGCATTAAAAAACCACTGAACAGATTATCGGTTATATTTCAGGATGGGTATCCAGAAAACTGGCTGAAGTTTTCAATATAGTTCAATACGAATATTGAAATGTTCGACATGCACCGATAGTCTGTATTGTAATAACAAATTGTGGTTTCATAAATTGATTATTTTAAAAAATATTGGTGGACTATGTTTCCCGAGTGAGGATGTATTCCAAATCTGTCTGAAGTCAGAATCTATAATTAAAAACCACATTAAAGAAATGGGTCACATTATCCTTCCCGATCACAAAGATATCCAAATTTTAAAAAACCGTATTTTAAAGTCGCTTATCAGCTCCAATGACGTATTTGGTTCTTTACATCAACATTCTTTAGAGCAACATCCCATATTTGATCATAGAGTGCACCTTATTCGCGCGGTCATTGAGAAATTTATCAATGTTCGCCTACATTTCGCACACAAAAGCTCTGAATCAAATTATAAGAGGCAAAAAAGAAATAAGTTTGAAGGGATTTAAAAATATGTATCTGCAACATAAGTCGATAATATACGACTTCGATTACCGTACTGTTGGAATGCCTATCAGAATGTTAATGTTTTTTCATTATTAAATAAAAGTTTTATTATATTTATAAAGATATTTTGTTTTATTTTTTAATTTAATATGTAACAATAATTAATTAATTTCTGTTGCGGAATACAGCATTCATATTTTTTTATTACTTTATTTAAAGTAGGTAATACGTTATACGGTATATCAACTATTTTATAAACTCTAGAAAATCGAATGTCCTTTTTTCCCCATATGCCTCTGATAGCTACGTCACTCATGCGCTCGACCAATGAGCAACTGAAGATGTTATTTGTCTCCCTCTAGCAACAGGCATCCCGCCGTACGGTGTCATATTTTCTTTCTCGTTCTTCACGCGTATAAGTAGTTCTAGTATTTTCGCCGTTTTTAAGCGCCGCGATGTTCGTTCATGACGTGTCTATATATAATACGTCATTGATTGGACCCTAGACTAATAGAGAGACAAAAGCTACATTGTTTATACACAAACTTGCACTCATTGTATATATTAGGGAGTACTCATTTCTGAACCTTATTTCCATTATCTTAATAATCTTTAGTCATTATAATTTTAAATTTTTACAGTTTTTAAACATATTCACTAATATCTATTAAGTACTTAAAATGAAAATGCTTATTTAGTACAAATATTCAGTAATTATTTAATCCAATACGCGATATAAACACCTCGTCCTGTGACTGATAATAATGCTACTTTTTTATTGAACCATAGTAAAAAATGAGTGGACCAGGGATCCATTGTGATACCATGAAAAAATATCTCAAGAGGAACTTGATACTAAGAAATATTGCTTTGTTACCTCTTTGTGCTTTGAATAAATGTACAAAAATGTAGTTAAAATACATCAATAACTTTAATTTTCTTTATATAATTTAAATAATTGCAGCCAAACCACATATAAAGGCGACAATGATCAAAAACGGTAACCACGTCTTCAGAAATGCTCCAAAGCTGAAAAACGAAAATTTTATTACAAAACTAGTATAACTTATGATATATAAATAAACACCATGTAGGTAAAAAAACCTATAAAAAAGGGGCATATAGGTATAACAGTATGTATGAAAAATATGCATAAATAACTTTAAAATTTGAAAATCACGAATAAATACTTAATCAGGTCTTAAGTTCTGTCATAACTTTATTATTGAACTTCACCAATTTTAAAAATATAACGTTTGCGCTTGTCGAAAATAAAAGACATTCATTTTCAAATATGGAGTAGTCGAAGAAAGAAGATAGAGTAGCGGTTATCACGTTGCACCGCTGAGGTTACGCGCCACAAGAGATTTTCAATATTCTACAAAAATTGAAAATAATCCTACGATTTATCGTACTATCAAGCTATTCACTAAAAATTGAAGCTTCGAAGATCGTACGAAGACCGGCCGACTTCGTACAGTTAGGACACCCGCGATCATCAAAGCAGTGAAGGCGCGAATCCAACGAAATGCTGTTCGTCAACAAAAAATCTTAGCTCTTCAGATGGCCTAAGCAGAACCACGGTCAAAAGAGTGATCAATGAAGACCTAGTACTACGAGCGTATCGTAAGAAGACCGGACATTTTTTGAACGAGCGTTTGAAAAAAAATTAGGCTGGATAGAGCCCGCGCTTTGTTACGGCGATACGCGTGAAAAAAATACCACGAAACTGTGTTTTCGGACGAATTTTTTTTAACATCGAAGAAAGTTATAATAAACAAAATAATAAGGTGAATACCCACAGCAGTGAGGAAGCCAGCACGCGTATTCCGAGGGTTCAAAGAGCACATTATCCTTCGTCGCTCATGTGTTTTTCCGTGAAAAAGGTGTAAAAACCAGTGCCGAGGTGTATCAAAATATCGTCCTAACAAACATAGTGGAACCTCATTCTGAAACAATGTTCAAAAACAGACATTGGATATTCTAACAGGACTCTGCACCAGATCATAGGGCACGAAGCACGCAAAACTGGTTGACCGCCCATGGAATTGACTTTATTGGACATGAAGACTGGCCTTCTTCTAGTTCATAGTTAAGCCCACTGGATTATAAGATATGGCATCATTTGGAGGAGAAAGTCTGCGTTAAACCTTATCAGAATTTGGAATCTCTCCGAGCATCTTTGGCTAAAGCAGCGGCAAAAATAGATATGAGTGTGGTGCGTGCTGCGATTGATGATTGGCCGCGTCGATTAAGGGCAGGTACTCAAAATAGGGGAGGGCATTTTGAATAATGTAAATTAAATTGTATTCTAAATTAAATTACCTTTCATTTCATATATAATTTCTATATAATTATCAAAAAGTGTATCATTAATTTTATAAAAAGTTTTTAACAGAACTTACGATATGACCAAGTACAATAAGTAATAAAAAAATTTACAATCAACTCTTATCATTAACAAATAAAGACCTCATATGTAATGTTGATAATATATGCGCAAATTTTGTCTAATAATTTCCTTCAGATCGAATTTCGGTCACAGCGGCCTGCCTCAATGAATCATTGCACGACATGATTATAGTGCCCAAGTGTATGCGCAAGCACAGGTGCTCTCTCTATTCCCTCTCTCTCGTAATCCGATGGGACGGTAAACCGACACGACCAGAGAGAGATCAGGAGCAGGACCAACGGCTTTACGTGCTTTCTGAGGCACGGGGGGAGACACTGCTAATTTCTTAACTCCAGGCAGCTACTGAGAATTTCTTGACAGAAAAACTCAATAATTGCTTTTTTGGTCCGACCCTGGATTTGAACCCAGGACCTCATGATCATCACAAACACTACTATAGTATGTGCAAAATCGATTGAGAAAAACGGACAATGACCTCAGATATGAGCCGAGCGTCAAAAGGCGTAACTTACAAAATCTCAATTTAGATGTGATAACAATATTTAAATATTGTCTATGGTTCCTATAAACATAGTAAAATCTTACGGTACATCGCGAAAAATGTGTTATATTTTATATTTCAATTTATGGTAAGTAACGCAGCAATTCATTTAATAACAATTTTATATTAAAAAAATATCTGGAGCAATATAATCACCATATTGAGCTTTTGCAAATTCATCCCTTTATAATAAACAAAACGCGCGTTACGTCAGTTCGTTCTAAAAGAAACGTGACAATGGCAGCCAGATGCGTCATCTTTTTTGGGCCGGTCCGCGTGCACCGGATAAAAATAAAGTTCAATATTGTTAAATATTGAAAATAAAGTTTTATCTTTTGAATAAGTACGTACTTACTCGGTTTCGTTATCGCTCGAATCTTTATAAGTGTTATAAATTAATGCTTTTTGTTGTTAAATGAATAAAGTACTTTATAACAATAGATAATTTTTCTTCTACAGCGATCTTTTACATAACTTTTTAATAATAGTTAATAAATATATATATTATATCAATCATTATGAAAAATCATTATAAATAAATAAAGTACTACATATAAAATGTGCTATATATTGAATGTTTGTAACACCTGGTTAAACGACCGAAAGGTCATTGTCCGTTTTTCTCAATCGATTTGACACGTACTATACAAACACTGGACCAACGAGGCAGTCAGTTAGTCTAATAGCAGGATGAGGACGGTGAACACAAACGATTGTGAGTTCGAATCCGCTATTCAACTATTGTCGTGAACCACTTGTAACACAAGCATTTTGAGCTTATCAGGAGTGGTTAGAGGAAACATTAGTAATGTTAATTGCATTACTAGTATTCTTTTTAAATAAACGTAATAAATAGATAAGTTCTACATGACGTGCACAATAACATGAGACCTGAACACCAAGACGTTGCTGATATGAGCTTGTATTGTAACATCTCTCGCGACTTTAGACCCGTTTTACTGGAATCGAGGCATTCCATCGTAGTCCTCAAGGGTGACAACGTATCTGCAATTTGATTCTTAAGCGAGGTTAAAAATGTAGATGTCTATGGGCCACAGGATCCACTTATCATCAGGTGAACTGTGTACTCGTTTGTCACCCTTATATTATTAAAAAAAAGACTTGAGAGGTGTGATGGATGAAGGAAGAAACAAGAAGCAGCACGGTTTTCGAAGTGGTAGAGCCATGCTGGAGCTATATTAGTAGTATAGTTGTAGCACGAATGGGTCGGTTCGACCAAAGGATTCTCACATGTTCGTATAGTGAGTGTAGAGAACCGGAGACCCATTTTACTGGAAACGAGGCATTCCATCTTAGTCCGCACGGGTGACAACGCATCTGCGTTTTGATTCGTAATCGAGGATAGATGTAGATGTCTATGGGCCAAGCAACCACTTACCATCAGATGGACTGTGTGCTCGTTTGTCACCCTTATCCTATAAAAAAAAGACGGAGAGTGCCATGCGGTCGCATGTTATTGCGCGTCGTAAGTGATGAATCATCATCATTACAGTCCTTCACAAGTCCACTGCTAAACATAGGCCTCCCCCAAGTAATGCCACAAAGCACGGTCCTGAACCACATGCATCCATCGACTTCCTGCATGTCTTACCAGGTCGTCACTCCATCTAGTGGGGGTCGCCCTACACTACGCCTACCGGTACGAGGCTGCCACCCGAGAACCTTTCTTCCCAAGTTAAGTGATGAATACCATCTACGAATACATCACGCCATCACCACTTACCAAGGTAACCAAGGCAAGATTTAGAATAGTAAAAAAAACATACTCATACCTCACATATTTTGAGTAGGGTATCATGTAGAATGCCAATTTAACCATATTCCAGTTTTTACAACCCCCATAGTTCATGATGTTCAGTGCAGTGGCCACGTGGGAGTGGCAATTGTCATAGAATATTATATGCTAAAAAGAAAAAAAAGCATTGTGAATACATGTAAACCTAAAATACAATAACACAAGAACCTGAAATTGCTCTATGAGAAATGTGAAAGTGAACTATCGCTGAATGATGATGAACAAACATGTTATAATAATATTTACACCAGTTTTATCATTAATAGCTGTTAACTATTTGGTTGAAACCTGTAAAATAAATAAAATTTATGATAATTGATATCATCTGGCGTTACTTTGCAGAAGTCCATTATAATAAAGTGTAGACTCTACATCACCTGAGGATGCCTCGTGTAGAAGCGAAACACGTGTCGTATTATCATCAATGATGTATCTTTCCTGGATTGTTGGTGCCGGAAGTAGTGGTGCCGGGAGTAGTGATTTGGGAGTACTGGTGCTGAGATTAGTGGTGACGGGATTGGTGCATGCAAATGAGGGAGGGCGGGAGGTGCTCTTCAATCTAGGTAAGACACATCATTGTATTTAGTTGGCGGAAGGTTACAAATTAATTAATATCTTTATAATAAATACAATGCATTTGCCCCAGCTATTAATAATAAGTATCATTATAAAATACTCCAACATATGTAAATTGAAGTGACTGATTAACTTACAGTCCATCTGATAATGAGGGGCTACTGGAGACCCAATTCAAACAAAGAAAACTACAGATGTGTTGCCACCCTTGAGAGCTAAGATGTTGACCTAGTTCATAATATTAATTTTTTTATATAGGATAAGGGTGACAAACAAGCTTGGGCAGCGCAAGGCGTGGACGACCGTCTACGGTCTCGCGGCCCAAAGGGCCTCGCACGCCGAAAGATCAAAAAATTTCATTGCAAAAAAATATTAAGATAGAACGATGGAAATTCAAGACATCTATAATACTCTTGTCTGTGCTATCTGCAACTAATACGCCTCCAGCAATAGTAGTTAGTTAGTACCAGTTCTGGCTCACTGAGTCAGAAGTGGTACAAGTACAACGTTCGTCGACTCACGAACCTAAAAAAAAAAAGATTTTGGCATGCTCTAATCACGAATCTGCGGTCCATTTTGCGTAGGATGCACGGTTCCGGAGATGTGCAAATCAATTAACTCTTATCTAATTGATATCCAGCGAGGGCCTCCACCGTCATTAGCACACCATTGTTCTTATCTATTTATCTATTGTTCACTTAATCACGTCATTATCTATTCTTCCTCAGCGTTATCAGTGCTATTGTATTATACTCCTTTATTCCTATCTACAACACTAATCTCAATCCTCAATAAAACACATTACCTAATTTTGTTAAAATTTTTATTTACAAAATACAAAATCTTATTACTTATTATCTATAAAATAGGAGCGAAACATCTCATCCACTAAAATATCGTTGTACAATGTGTTCCCTGTAAATATACTCGTAAAACTATGCATTGAACATCCCTGAAACTTATATAGCAAATACATTCTATATTCGAAGAAGTCTATTCATTCAGAATCCTATCAACATTCCAGTTCCATCTTTTACAATTTCTTTTTAAAAACTCTAGATGATATCGTACAGGTGCTCGTCCGTATGAATCAAAATATTGACCGACGTCATTCGTATCGATATATAAAGCTACCCAATGTGACCCTGGTTTATCATCTGTACCCAAATTGCATATTACCTAGTCAGGTCATAAATTCTATTACATGTTTAATGTAAAATAATTGAAACAAGTTTATTCATTATGTAACCATTTATATACCAAAATGAACTTAACAAACATAGGTCCATGTCAATATCGGTGGCTGCCTTAATCAAGGATGTCTTGAGTGACTCCAAATTGTGATGAGGCTTTGAGCACGCCTTTTCCTCCAAGTGTTGCCATATCTTGTAATCTAACGGATTCAAATCTGGACTGCAGGAGGGCCAGTCTTCGTGCCGGATGAAGTCTTCGCTCTATGAGATAGCGCCGAATCTTGTTGGAATACCTAGTGCCTGTTATTGAACATGCTATGAGAAACAGGTTACACAAGGTTCGTCAGGACTGTATTTTGATACACAACTGCATTCGTTTTTACACCTTTCTCACAAAAATGTACCTCTGGTAAACCCCAATAAGAAACTCCCAACCATACCATGAGCGAGGATGGAAAATGACCTCGTTGGACACGCGGAATACGGTTGCTCGCTTCTTCACTACTGTGTGCGTACACCTTATAATTTTGTTTGTTGTAGCTCTCTTCTACAGTAAATTTTTTTTCATCCGAAAAAAGAATTTCCCGATATTTTTCCCGCGTACCGCTTCAACAAAGCGCGGCATCTCTTCAGTCTCAGGTCCATTAGACGAGCATTCAAACGATATCCTGTTTTTCTTCGATATGCCCGAAGCCCTAAGTCTTCATTTAACACCCTTTTCACCGTGGTTCTGCTTAACCCCATCTGAAGGGCCAACAGTTTCTGCTTACGTTTGGGATTTCTTTGAATTCGCACCTTCACAGCTTTTATCACTGCTGGAGTCCTAACAGACCGAGAGCGACCACTTCTTGACCTGTCATCTACACTAGAGTCTTCATTGTATCGTTTGATGGCACGATAAACGAATCTTTTGGTTATATTCAAATTTTTCAGTATGTCAAAAATTTTAATTGGCGCGTAACCGCAACGATGCAACGCAATAACTGCAACACGGTCTTCTTTAAGCGTCCACTCCATATTTAAAAATGAGTAAAATTCTAAAAAGTATACAGTTTTATTTTCATGAACAATTCGAAATTCGAATTCAATAAACTTTTTTGTGTCCAGCATTCTAAAAGAAAAGTTTTTACTGTGTGACAATACTTATAACCTGACTAGGTACATACGTTGGTACGTGGGTGTACATGGGCAGTCTATTAGCAGCATAAACATTATTTTCTGTTTTTTCGTGTTGTTCGTGTATCTGATTTACTGCTTTGTATTCGTACTCTACTCAATGACTACATAGGAATGATCAATTATAGTGATTTTTAAATATTAAATTGCATTATTTTGTGTTATACAAAACGTATTTGAGTCATCAATAGACTGAACAAGACGCAACACGAAGTAATGCTGAGATAAGCAACAGAATGTGAGATAAGCTTGTTGACGCATAAAGTTGCTATCAATTCCACTGTAGAAATTCTTTAGATTAGAATTATTACTTACTGGTACTATATAAGACCAAGCAACTGCAGTCATGGTGTTAGTGTATGGTCGTTTGACCGCAGTGGATCTATCAATACTACATTTGTGTTACTTCAACGCATCAAAGGCCATGGATGTAAGTGTTTAATCTATTGACAAACTTACTTTTCTTTCTATTATTTTCTTACGTGTGTATGATTTAGTGTTAACAAATTATATTTAATATATTGTGTGTGTATATGATTAAGCCGTGGTAGCTCAGATGGTTAGCGCAAGCTGTAAATTTCACAGTAGGCGACTCGGATTCGATCCCCGCCGGCACCAATTAAATTGTTAATTGCAATTTTAAGTGCTAATTTACCACGGTGAATGAAAACATCGTGAGGAAACCGGCATGTCTGAGAAAATTTAGAAGGCATGTGAAGTTCGCCAACACACATTGAGGCCGCGTCGCGGACATTTCCTAGCCATAAATACAAAGACAATAGCAGAAAGTGAAAAAGTTAAAAAATACTTTTTTAACAATGACAGTCATTAGTTGATCATTAGTGAATGTGATTCTGTTTACTTAAATTACAGGAAGACAAGAGTAGAAGGAAGAAATGAGATGATAGGAAGTAATGAAGCATTGTTGTGTGAAGTTTGTTGGAACAAACATACAAAACAATACAAAACAAAATACTTTTAACATTTTGGTTCAAAATGACACAAAATCTAAAAAATATTAGACCATACACTAACTCCATGACTGCAGTTGCTTGGTCTTATATAGTACCAGTAAGTAATAATTCTAATCTAAAGAATTTCTACAGTGGAATTGATAGCAACTTTATGCGTCAACAAGCTTATCTCACATTCTGTTGCTTATCTCAGCATTACTTCATGTTGCGTCTTGTTCAGTATATTGATGACTCAAATATGTTTTGTATAACACAAAATAATGCAATTTAATATTTAGAAATCACTATAATTGATCAAGAAAATAATGTTTATGCTGCTAATAGACTGCCCATGTAGACCCACGTACCAACGTATATACCTAGTCAGATCATAAGTATTGTCACACAGTAAAAACTTTTCTTTTAGAATGCTGGCCACAAAAAAGTTTCATGAAAATAAAACTGTATACTTTTTAGAATTTTACTCATTTTTAAATATGGAGTGGACGCTTAAAGAAGACCGTGTTGCAGATATTGCGTTGCATCGTTGCGGTTACGCGGCAATTAAAATTTTTAACATACTGAAAAATTTGAATATAACCAAAAGATTCGTTTATCGTACCATCAAACGATACAATGAAGACTCTAGTGTAGATGACAGGTCAAGAAGTGGTCGCCCTCGGTCTGTTAGGACTCCAGCAGTGATAAAAGCTGTGAAGGCGCGAATTCAAAGAAATCCCAAACGTAAGCAGAAACTGTTGGCCCTTCAGATGGGGTTAAGCAGAACCACGGTGAAAAGGGTGTTAAATGAAGACTTAGGGCTTCGGGCATATCGAAGAAAAAACAGGACATCGTTTGAATGCTCGTCTAATGGACCTGAGACTGAAGAGATGCCGCGCTTTGTTGAAGCGGTACGCGGGAAAAAATATCGGGAAATTCTTTTTTCTTTGAAAAAAATTTTACCGTAGAAGAGAGCTACAACAAACAAAATGATAAGGTGTACGCACACAGTAGTGAAGAAGCGAGCAACCGTATTCCGCGTGTCCAACGAGGTCATTTTCTATCCTCGCTCATGATATGGTTGGGAGTTTCTTATTGGGGCTTAACAGAGGTAAATTTTTGTGAGAAAGGTGTAAAAACGAATGCAGTTGTGTATCAAAATATAGTCCTGACGAACCTTGTGTAACCTGTTTCTCATAGCATGTTCAATAACAGGCACTGGGTATTCCAACAAGATTCGGCGCCAGCTCATAGAGCGAAAAGCACACAAGACTGGCTGGCGACGCGTGAAATCGACTTCATCCGGCACGAAGACTGGCCCTCCTCCAGTCCAGATTTGAATCCGTTAGATTACAAGATATGGCAACACTTGGAGGAAAAGGCGTGCTCAAAGCCTCATCCCAATTTGGAGTCACTCAAGACATCCTTGATTAAGGTAGCCACCGATATTGACATGGACCTCGTTCGTGCTGCGATAGACGACTGGCCGCGCAGATTGAAGGCCTGTATTCAAAATCACGGAGGTCATTTTGAATAAACTATAGTGTCATAAGAATCGATGTTTTGTTAAGTTCATTTTGGTATATAAATGGTTACATAATGAATAAACTTGTTTCAATTATTTTATATTAAACATGTAATAGAATTTATGACCTGACTAGGTAATATGCAATTTGGGTACAGATGATAAACCAGGGCCACATTGGGTAGCTTTATATATCGATACGAATGACGTCGGTCAATATTTTGATTCATACGGACGAGCACCTGTACGATATCATCTAGAGTTTTTAAAAAGAAATTGTAAAAGATGGAACTGGAATGTTGATAGGATTCTGAATGAATAGACTTCAGTTTCTGGCGAATATTGCTTAATGTATTTGCTATATAAGTTTCAGGGATGTTCAATGCATAGTTTTACGAGTATATTTACAGGGAACACATTGTACAACGATATTTTAGTGGATGAGATGTTTCGCTCCTATTTTATAGATAATAAGTAATAAGATTTTGTATTTTGTAAATAAAAATTTTAACAAAATTAGGTAATGTGTTTTATTGAGGATTGAGATTAGTGTTGTAGATAGGAATAAAGGAGTGTAATACAATAGCACTGATAACGCTGAGGAAGAATAGATAATGACGGGATTAAGTGAACAATAGATAAATAGATAAGAACAATGGTGTGCTAATGACGGTGGAGGCCCTCGCTGGATATCAATTAGATAAGAGTTAATTGATTTGCACATCTCCGGAACCGTGCATCCTACGCAAAAATGGACCGCAGATTCGTGATCAGAGCATGCCAAAATCTTTTCTTTTTTTTTTAGGTTCGTGAGTCGACGAACGTTGTACTTGTACCACTTCTGACTCAGTGAGCCAGAACTAGTACTAACTACTAGCAATACGTTCTAAGTTTGTATTTTTGTTATGGTAGCTCAGCGCCTCGACCCCGCCAGCACCAATGAAGTTGTTAATCGGAATTTTAAGTACTGATTTACTACATACTTGACGGTGAAGAAAAACATCGTGACGAAATCTGCATGTCTGAGAAATAAGAACAAAAAAAATATTTCTAAGACATGTGAAGTTGTCAACACGCATTATGGGCAGCGCGGCGGACATTTTCTTGTTAATTGAAATTTTAAACGTCGATTTACTACGTGCTCGGCGGTGAAGAAAAACATCGTGACGAAATCTGCATATCTGAGAAATAAGAACAAAAAAAATATTTCGAAGACATGTGAAGTTCGCCAACACGCATTTATGGGCAGTGCGGAGGACAATTTCTTGCCCTAAAAACCCTCTCAGAAATGAGAGGTGGTCTGTGCCCAGCTGTTAGATGTATATAGGCTGTAACTTTATTGTAATATTCTAATCTAATCTAGCGCGGAATTTCCCATTCCATTTGCTTCACGCTAAGTTCACAAGTCTTAAAATAAGTCTTAAAATATGAAATATATTACCATCCTTTTCTTGTAAATCTCAGACGCTTCAGCCACTGCTGCATCCCAACCAGCTTGTCCATTTGTAGCTTTCTGGGGAGACAGCTGCCAATACTTTGTAGGGTTACCAAATGCCATGAGATCCTCTGACACAAAATATGGCCCTGCGAAATCTCTTATGACTCCATTTGAATTACAGATGCCCATATGACCAAGAAATGGAAATATCCATCTAAAAATAAAACAATTTAATGGTGAAATAAAGAAACCCAGCATAAAAAAATAAAAGATAATTTTAGATAAGGTAGTACAGTTTCTTTATTATCTGGGAAAGTATCATGATCTTAACCTTTAACCAAGCAGTGCATTTGTTACTGTGTCTCAGTCTAAAGGTATACAAGGTAAAGGTAAGTATATTTAAAAGTTATAATGCATTCCTTTATTGTATTTAAACATATATAAAAGTTGCAATGCATCTGTAACCTTCTTTTCACCGACTTTAAAAAAGGAGGTTTTCAACAAGACTATTCAACGGGCTGTTTGACTTGACTGAACTCGACTTTATTTTTTTATGTGTTACCTCAGAACTTTGATCCCATAGATATTTGATCTAGGTTTGACCAGTAGTTTTTTAAGTTATCTATAATAATATATATTTAATTAACTTTGACTACATTAATGATGTTCTCATTTTATTTATATTATTTATGTCAGTTGTACAAAACTTCTAATTTTACTAATTGTTTAAAAAGGCTTTTATCCTACAATTATCCGATCATTCCGATGAAACAAAATTATTGGTTAAATTGTATAGCATAATATTCTCCCTACATCAGTCACCAGATACATATTATTTTTCATTTTTGTTTACTTGTTAAATTGAATGTTATTTAGTTCATAATGATGTCAAATACAGTGAAACAATCTTATTTTGATTAAGATCTTAAAATAAAGATTTAAAAAAAAGACTACATTGATGATGTTTTCATTTAATTTATATTAAAGTTGGTTGTACATATATGTAATATAGATGAAGTAGGCTGTATGCTACTGCAATACTAATCATGCCCACGCATATCTGATTACAGCAATTTCCTTTCTAAATCATTTGTGATTTACATCACTGTTCTTCTGCTTTAACTGTTCTTGTTACGGTACATTGCTAGATTGGGCCCCCATTCCATTACAGCCTATAACAGGCCACTGCTGAAAATAATCTATGGGGAGGGGGGATATAGATTATGTCATAGGTGTAATTTCAACATAGTTGCCATGCTTGGCAGGTGGTATTGCTAATGGCAATTTCTTTACTTTGCGTTGTTATCAGCAAGATGCTGCTGCCCATCTTCTGTTTCCATTTTCCCTCTGCCACCTCTTGCAACAAACATGTCAGACATAATTACAATAACATTGATTATTATAAAACATAATTTTATACAGCTTAAAGAAAGTCACCGAATTTGACTTTTTCAGAAATTATCTGTCAATAACATGTTATTATAACCTTATAATTATATCTTACTGAAAAATACTAAAGATTCTAAAAGGCTTACAGCTATTTTTAAGAAGAAATAAATAAATTATAATAATTCTCCTTTGAATTACCTTATTTCGAAACTTGTTTCAAGTGATCGGAAGGAAAGGAGACGGGCGAAAGTTCATAGAAAGCTGGGCCTGATGTTACAGCAACAATTAATAATAAATCCATTTATTCAACAGTACGTAATACAATTTCTTAATATCTAAGTCATATAAAATCTAGATTGTCTTCTGCTGATTGCCAATCGGCAAAGGCCTCCTCCAACCTTTTCCACTCGTTTCTATCCTTGGCAATCCGGCTCCAAGTCACACCCGCGAAATTGCCCCGGTCGTCCTCCCATCTTTAGCGGGGTCTCCCCCTCTTTCTTATGCCATTCCTGGGGTACCATTCTGTGAACTTCCTGCTCCACTTTTCCTTCGCTCTACTCATATGCCCAGCCCATTTCCACTTTAATTTCCTGAATTTTGTTGCTATGTCCCGAACCTTTGTGTTTTTCCTACTGTCTTCTAACCTGACTCAATCCTTTTTCCTGATTCCCATCATGCTTCACTCCATCGAATGCTGGCATATGTTTAATTTATTCCTGTTTAACTTAGTAGGAGCCCATGTTTGACATTCATACATCAATACAGGAAGAATGCATGTGTTGAACACTTTAGATTTAATGGAAATGTGCAGTTCTTTATCTTTCATTATTTCCTTCATGCTCCAATATCTTTTCCATCCATTTGATACTCTCCTGTTGATTTCTTTTTCCATGTTGTCTGTGGGTGAGATCATTTGGCCCAGATAGATGTATTCATCAACGTATTCTATCTCACTTTGGCCAACCCTGATGTTTTCATTCTTAGGTCTGTTGGTCATTATTTTCGTTTTCTCCATGTTCATTTTCAATCCCACCGTATGACTTTCTAATGCCAGGTCATTTGCCATTACATTCAGTTCATGTGGGGTTTTTGCAAAGAGAACGATGTCGTCTGCAAATCTTAAATGTGTTAACCAAGTTCCATCGATACTTATTCCATATCCGTCCCAATTTAGTCTTCTAAATATCATCTCAAGGGCCGCAGAAAAAAGTTTTGGGGATAGCGGGTCGCACACCTTTTGTATGCTAAATGGTTCTCCTTTCTTTTCTAACTGTATGCATGCTGTACTTTTCCTGTATATCTCTCTCAGTATCCTTATGTACTTGCTTTCGATACCTTGTTCTTTTAGGGCCTGCCATATTACTTCGACTCTTTATTGTGAAATAAAGAGTCGAAAGCCTTGCTGTAGTCTATATATGCCATGTAATATAATTGGTTGTATTCATGGGATTTTTCTATAATCTGCCTCATAACATGTATATGGTCCAATACTGAGTACCCTCTACGAAAACCTGCTTGCTCGTCTGGTTGGTTGTCGTCTAATTTTCTTTCCAGTCTTCTTAGCAGTATTTTCGCAAATATTTTGTATAAGTTGGACATAAGGCTGATCGGGCGATAATTACCTATATTAAGTTTATCACCCTTTTTATATAACAATACTATATTAGATTGCGTCCATTGTATCGGGATAATTTTGTTTGCGAAAATTTCATTAAATTATAGTTTCGTGATAATTGGTAACAGGACATTTTTTGCCATTAATAGGATTTCATTTTCAATGCCATCTGGCCTTGGGGCTTTGTGTTTACTTTGGGACTGTAATGCTACTTCTACCTCTCGTTGCAGTATATAGGGTATGCTCTCATCCTCAACATCATTTAGTACTATTAATTTGCCAGGTTCTTCTTGTGTGTTCTCATATAATTGTTTATAGTATGATGTAGCAATATCTTTTATGTCTGATCTTCTATTTTGTTCTATTCCTTTCTCATTTCTAACTTTTGTAACCCAATCTTTTGATTCTGACAGTTCTTTATATGCTTTTTTTGTTCCTCCTGTTCTAATGATTTGCTCTTCTATTTTTTTTCTTCTGTTTTGTTTTCTATCCCTTCTCATACTCTGTTTTATATCTTTACTCAGCTCTGATATGCGTTTTCTATGATTCTCTGTGTCTCTGGAACTGATTACTTGTTTCCTTGCTTCGAGTAGATTTTTTGTTTTTATTGATAAATAGCTTTTCTTCTTTTCTTTATTAGTGCAGGTACTTTTTGCTAGTTTGATTGAAGTCTCAAACCAGTCGCATTTCTGTTGAATATCTAGGTTCTTGGTTTCTTTCTCAAAGTCTGCACATCTTTCGGTTAGTTTATTTGCAGCTTCTTTTAGGTTTTGAATACTCAACTTACCAACAAAGTTCCTCCTGGGTCTTTGTGTCTTTATATGTCGTAGTGTAAGATCTGCCCTGACCATTCTATGGTTCGTGTTGAAATTAAATTTGTTCACAACATTTAAATTGGTGAAACACATTGGTTTGTTGGTGAGAACAAAGTCAATTTCATTTTTGTATTTGCCTCCTGGTGATACCCATGTCCATTTCTTTGAACCTTTCTTTTTAAATTTGCTGTTTAGAATATAGAGGTTGTTTTCGAAAGACATATTAATGAGTCTTGTTCCATTTTTGCTTCGTCGAGTTCCATATGTAAAAGGTCCGAGAACACGTCTTTCTTCTGGCAAGCTTTCACCTGTCTGGCTGTTGAAGTCTCCCATCACTATTAAGTTTTTATGCGTATGTCTCTCTATAGTACTGTTTAGATTCTCATAGAATTCTTCAATTGTCTTTTTGTCTGCTTGTTCAGTTGGAGAGTAAACTTGCACAACAGACCACATATCTTCGTAATTGGGTAACTTTATATTTAGCACTGCTAAACGGTCCGAAATTCCTATGAACTCATCAACATATTGTTCCATGTGCTTTTTGAGAATAAATCCTACCCCATTTTGGCCTTCTTTTTCGCCTATGTGATATAGAAGGAAGTCCTCATATTCTTGTATGTTTTCTCCAGCTCATCTTACTTCACTCAGACCCAGAATGTCCCATTTGATATCATTTAATGCTTTAGTTAGTTCTGTTAGATCTCGTCCGACTTTAGGGTTAGAACATTAAGTGTTGCATTATTTGTATACTTTCTTTAATTGATAATACATTACATTTTTCTTTTCTGTTAATATTGTTGTTTTTCTTGTTGTTTTCTAGTGTATGTTTGTTTGGTTTTTTGTAGGTTGGTGGGTGGTGGTCTAATTCAAATTAATTCAATTTAATTAATAGGTGGTATTCGTTGTTTTACTGTTTTTATTTCGACTACCGCCTATTTCTAGTTTTTTGATGTCTCCTCTGTATTCGGATTTGATTGGCTTCTCATTCTTTCTGCTGGGTTGATTCTCGACATTTTAGCAGGTTGGTATAACTTGGGTTCTCCAGGGGCTTTGCTGAAGTTGTCTGGGGGAGTAGGTGGGGTGGATTGGGCTGTCTTCCTCTTTTCAGGTTCCATTTTGTCTCGTATAATTAGTTTGCCATTCCTTATTGTTGCATACTTTCCAGATGCTCTGGCTTCCTTCATTTTTGGGATAAGAGTCTTTTTTTCCGTTTTTCTTCTTTTTCAAGATTTCGTTTCTTCTCCATGTTAGGGTACATGAAATTTTTATAGGTCTTATCTTGCCTTCTGTCATTTTCCCAACTCTGTATATGCTGCTAAGTTCCCATTTATCCCAGTCGTGTTTCTCTTCCTCCGCTTGTTCTGTTGTGCAGGGAACGTTGAATAGTTCTATTACAGTACTCATTAATTCTAGATTGTTATTTTCAGTTTCTTCAACCCCGTGCAGTAAGACATTATTTTTCCTCGTTTCAAGTTCCAGATATTTTACTTTCAATCTTAGTAGCAAAATCTCAGACTTCATAGCTTCGTTTTCCTTTTTTATTGGTAACAGTTGCTCTTCAATAGTTTTGCTTATAGTCTCGGTTATGGTTTGGGTTTGTTTATCATTTTGTTTTTCAATCTCTTCCTTTACAGTGGCCAACAGCATTTTTGTTTGTTCGTCCATACTTGGTACCGATTTTCTACCAAATTGGTAGATTTTGGCTTGACCTGGAAACTTTTGTGGGTTTTGACAGTAGTTGGACTTCCAATTTTTGTCGTACTTAGCACTTCCCACGAAAGGATTATTAGTTTAAATTTATCAACACTGTTTGTTTGCTATTTTTAGTGCACTTTTTTTCCGATCGGTCACTTTTCTACTATTGTTACTAATTAAAAATGCGGAGACAATCACTACATAATGTTCACAGTTTGACAGTTGGTCGTCGAAACAGCAACAATTACTGTATTATTTTATTTATATATCAATACCATTTAAAAAAAAACTAAAATGTTCATGAGCACTTCATGGTAGAAAAAAAATATAGGTTGTTATTTTGCTTATGCTATGCATACAATGTTATTCTCACACCAAGCTCTCACATTACACTTTAAGAAAATAAATATTAGACTTTATTGTAAACTAGACTTCACCATAATTTTATGTATTGTAGGACATTCACAAATAGAAGATTCAGACGCCGCCGTCCAACTAAATTCTAGAGGTTTGAAATAATTATAAAAAGCAGAAGGATGATGAATTAAGAACATTTTCTCTTTTAATGATTTATTAATCGTCCACTTCATCATAAACAAATAAAATATCGTCTAAAAACGGTGCAGGCGGTATTAAATTCTCTTGACGCCTTGCCCAGCTTAGGTACCATATTATGGACATTACATGACAACAGCAACCTACAGTTCTTTTTCCTACCAAAGAATTAAAATAGAGCGTATTCTTCTTGTCCGGTGACATTATTACAAAAACCAGAAACAGATTGTTGGACAAACTCTGATTTTTTTAAATCCTTTTTTATTATATTTAATCCTATTTTAATCAGCAAAGAAGTCTAATTAATGTGTTAGTTGATTATTTAAAATATTAATTTATAAGTGTGGTTTATTATTTATATTTAGATTATTTAACTATGAAACAAATCTGTGATTATGAGAATTAACAATGTTGTGATTATGACCAAAGATTAGATACTAGGATTACTAGTTAAAAGTAAAGTTATTAAGAATTAGTATGATTTTTAACTAAGTTCATTTTAGAGCTCACTAATGTGATCCACTCTGCATGCCGGGCAAGCATGCATGTTAAAGGCCGGGGAACAAAGCCGAAGGCTCCTTGGTGGACGGAGGAATTGGAGACCATCAAGCGGGAAGTGGTGGATTTGCACCACCAGCTTCATGCTGCTAAACGCCAAGGTTTGCCTTTGGACCAGATTTTGGAGGCACGCAAATCTATAAAGGAACTTTACGCTAGCAAAATGCGTGATGAGTCGACCAGGCATTTTCGTGAGTTCTGCGAGTTGCAAACTAAGGAAAATGTCTGGTCACTCACAAATAGGCTACTCAAAACTGCCACCCCTAGGCGCCCACCAGTTACCCTCAACAGAGACGGTACTTACACCACCAATAGCCAGGAGACTGCTAAGGCACTTTTGGACCATTTTTACCCGGGTGACTCACCCGACACCTTACCACGACATCACGAATTAAGATCTGACATGACCAACTCTCCTCAGTCCCATTACGACCCTCCCTTCACTCAGGAGGAGGTGTTGGAGTGTTTAAGACAAATGAATCCCAAAAAAGGCTCCCCGGACTCGACAACTTAACATCAGACATATGTTTACAGTTTGTGACAGACTATCCTAGACTCTTGACTGACATTCTTAACCGCTGTCTTGCACTCCAACACTTCCCTAACCAGTGGAAAACCGCTTTTGTCAAAATTATCCCGAAGCCGGGTAAGTCTGACTACAGCGCATTAGAGTCATTTCGTCCTATTGGCCTGATACCTGTGTTCGGCAAGCTGCTGGAAAAACTGTTCATCAGAAGAGTCACATACCATGCACAACGAAATAATCTGTTAAACAAATTTCAGTTCGGTTTCCGCGAACAGACCAACACGTGCGAAGCTATAAACACTGCGCTCGATATAATAAGACAAGCGAAAAGTAATAAGCAACTAAGTATCGCTATATCTCTAGATATAAAAGCAGTCTTTGATAACGCTTGGTGGCCGGCACTTTTCCACCGATTGCGGCATATCCAATGTCCTAATAACATCTTTGGACTCATTCAGGATTATGTCCGCGATCGGGAGGTCATTCTCGACTATGCAGGGGGCGGGTCACCAAGACGATGTCTAAGAGCTGCATCCAAGGCTCCACGTGCGGCCCTGTTCTCTGGAACATAATATTAGACGAATTACTCGACACCAAGCTTCCAGCGGGTTGCCACATACAGGCCTTTGCGGACGACGTCCTGCTGGTTGTTACGGCCGCGAGTGCGGGCAAACTGGAAAGCGCTGCCAACTTGGCTCTCCATCACATAATCGAGTGGGGAAGAAGCGTCAAGTTGGCATTCGGCCCTACCAAGACTAAACTCATTGCCTTCACTCCTAAGGCTAAGACAGCCAGCATTAACATCGACGGACACCGACTTTGTTTTGTTCCAGAGGTGAAACTTTTAGGAGTAATCCTCGATGAGAAATTGAATTTCGGTAAACATGTGAAACACGTAGTTAACAGGGCCGTGCGGATCTTCAACACGCTCTGCATGTACTCGAGACCCACTTGGGGAGCCCATCCTGAAAACATCAGCACCATCTACCAGCAGGTCATCATGCCAACGATCACCTACGCTGCGGGAATTTGGGGTCACGTCGCCCAGAAAAGGTGCATCAGGAGGGCACTCGAGAGCATGCAGCGCGGGTTTGCCATCAAGGCTATTAGGGGATTCCGTACGGTCTCCACAGCCGCTGCACTAGCGTTAGCCCAATTCGTACCTCTGGACCTGAAAGTCCGAGAAGTCTGCGCTGTGGAAAGGGCTCGGCTCCGGGGTATCTCTGACCACATCCCCAGCGATATTCCGTTAGAAAAACCCACCCCCGTCTCCGAGCTACTTCATCCCGCCCAACGTATCTCCCTAACGAACAGAACCTATACAAATTACCTATCAATTCAACCTCTACATGGACAGACCACACACTGTATATTTACGGATGGAAGTAAACAGGAGGATGGTGCAGTGGGGGCCGCATTTGTTGGATATCTTCCAACAAATCTTGATGAAATAGCCTTCACCAAAAAATTTAAACTGCATTACACATGCACAGTGTTCCAAGCCGAGCTGTTTGCCATTTTACAGGCATGCAGGTGGATCAGAGAACACAAATACGCGCACAATCATTTACACTGACTCACTCTCATCCATACATGCCATACAGAACAGAAGCAACACACGCCCCATTATCACACAAATACACCAAATTATTCATGAACACAGTAAAATAGGCATCATAGAGTTGCGATGGGTCAAGGGTCACTCAGGCATAGCTGGTAATGAGGCAGCAGACATTGCTGCGAATGCCGGCTCAAAGTTACACAGACGGCCTGATTACTCGGCCTATCCCATTTCGTACCTTAAACAAATCATCAGAACTCAAAACCGTGCAACCTGGCAAGCTAGGTATTATAGCGCAGAACAGGGCCAACATACCAAACGACTGCTTCCGACACTGGAGGATATCGAGAGGCTATGCACCCTCACCAAACCAAGTTTTTACCTCACCCAGGTGCTCACCAACCACGGTTTCCACAAATATTATTTATGCCGTTTTAAAATAACCGATAATAATTATTGCCCATGCAACAATTACACCCCACAGACGCTGGAGCATCTTATAGAGCATTGCCCTGCATTTTCAGTACAAAGACTTAGTCATGTGATGAGGTGTGAAAACTTAAGAACCTCTCCGTTTAACCTGATTAACTTAATGAAGAAGGAATCCCTTCTGGATTCCTTCATGCAATTTGTTAATAGCATCATTAAAAACCTCAAAAACTTTAATAAAAGCTGTACATATGTAAATAGAAACAACTAGTTATTAAGTACCTTTTCTTTAAACTAATCTTTAAATAAAAATTATTCATAGTTATTGTATTACATATGTCATTTAATTTTTTTTTGGACTAAGATTACCCCTCATACTCTTAATATTTTACCCCATCGTTAACAAAGCATTTGGCCATGTTTGGGAATAAGATTACCTCTAGTTTTATTTTATATCATTTTGTCCATAGTAATTTAAGAATACCATTTTGTTTTATTTTGTTGCTCATGGAACAAAGACTTCTCACAGTCTTCTTTAAATTTTCTACTTGACTGTGTCATTATACCATGTTATTTTGTGCCTAGAATTAAGATTACACTTGATTTATTTTACACTCATTTTATTGTTATTATGTTATTTTGTTATATAAATGTTATTATTGTGTTTAGTATTAAGATTATCCTGTGTGTTTATTCCATTTAAATTTTATTTTATTCGAATTTAACGGTCTTAATAACAATTTGTATATGTTTAGACATAAGAATACTTTATATGTTACTTTGTCAATTTCATTGTCACTAAATTATTCCGTCATTTTTGTGTTTAGATTTAACATTATTCTGTGTATTTATTTCCTTTAAGTTCACTCTCTTTATGCTACTCTGTACTCTGTCCGTATTTAGTGATAAGACTACACTATTCCACTTTTGTTTTATATTATAGGATTATTTAACCAGTTTGTCATCATTGTACCAATTCATTATACTAGAGACATTATATAACAGCTCTAGTTTAAAGTTAAGACAATTTTTTTTTTGTTTTTAGTTTTTATTTTAAATTTCATTTCATTATTTTCATTTTATTGTCATCCCGTTTTTAGTCTAACGGGGTGCGCGGCATGCGCGAGTCTATAAATAACAAAACGTCAATGTCAATCAAACGATTATTTTCACCGAACAACACCTATGTATAATATGTTAAAAAAATGTTGAGAATTGTAGTAATATGAGGAGAAGGAAAGCGCGTTATGTATCAAATCGCAGAAACGCGCAACCAGCTCCGTACGTGTAATAGTTATATTAAAAAAAAATTAAAAAAAAAAAAAAAAAAACTTTTAGATTTAACTGCTTAAAAAGTGAATGTGTGTGTAATTTAAAGAAATAAACAAAGAAATTATTAAGACTGAAGTTAACGTTAAAGTTAATTTTCTGTTTTATAAAAATGTTGATTTTTACAAAAACATTGCCTTTTCTAATATGTTTTACGAGAAATTGACTCAATTAAAATTCATCAAAAAAGGCTTACCCCTCTTTAAAAATTTGATCTTAAAAGTCTCGAAGTCCCGGGAATTCCCGGGTCTTTGATTGTAGACTGTCTCGTGTCCCGGGACTTTAAAATTGTCGGGAATTCCCAAACCCTAATTGTGTATTAAAAAAAATTAGTGCAGTTTAATTTAATTACTGCCTATTTTTTTTTAAATCAGTTGAAACTGAGGTTTCTTATTATAAAGCTAATCCAAGATTACTAACAAAAGAAATCTATTTTATAGAGAGACTATTTGAAATCGCATGCAACAAAGCCATTCTTACAACTTATTGATTGATTGAGCTATGGCAAACGGTCAAAAAATGGTATTGAATTGATACTCTCAAATATATTTTGTTAATAAGGATTTTTTATAACACTACACACTATTCAAAACTAATACATTACTGCATGCAGAACAAAAACCTGAAATTTTACAAATAAATCTATGGTGCAATCAATATGAATGAAAGGTGTAATTATTTTTTATTTTTATATTTAAAGATTACATTTTTGACTAATTATTGCTATATAATATGATAATAATTTCATTTATTGTACTTTGTAAAAGTTAAAGTTACAGTCTATTATACATCCTAATGCTGGTCACAGTCTCCTATCATTCTCAAACATGCAAGTTTCCTTACAGAATTTTCCCTCACTGCCGAGCATGTGGTAAATCAGATCTTAAAATCACAATTAACAGTATCATTAGTGCCAAAGGAGATTGAACCAGGCTCGCGTAATGTGAAATTTATAGCAAGTGCTAACCATCTGAGCTACCACGGCTCTCTGAGCTACGGAGGTGCATTGTATTATGTAAAGCTTACATTATTGTTCATTTAATGAGTTGTAACATTTTTCATTTAATAAAATTTTGTCATTAGAACATTTTATTAAATATACATAAATAACTACCTTAATGCCCGCGACTTCTTCCAAGCATTATAGTAAACTAGATAGTACCATGCATGTTTCTGCGGCAAAAGAAATTTTCTCGATTTTTGAAAATTGAAAATTAATGGAAATATTCTTTTAAATTTGGAAGTTAATTGTTTAGTAAAAAATAATAATACATTCATTAAAATTGATTGATATATGAGTTTCAAATAAATTTATCAGTATGATACTCGCTCCACCTACTGTAAGTGAATTGTACTATGCCTATAACCTTCCCACAAGTGTAAACAAGTAAGTTGCAGTGGCAGCGCATAAAATACAAACACACAAACATAAAGTATTATATATTAGAATTCAGTACTGTTATTCTTAACCAAATCAATTAATTTCATTAAGTATTAAGCAGTTTCAAATAAATACTGCAGCATGAAATGAAACTACAGAGTTATACCGAAATGAGAAATGTATGAAGTACTACAAAGACCCACACATAATATAATTAACGACTATAGTCAACTCTAACAAAATGTAATGAGTAATGATACATTGGTGTCATGTTCTTATTGTTTTAGTAACGAATTCATGTAACTGCACATTTTTTTCAATTATTTATTAGTTATTTAATAATTAATTAATTAATAATAATTTTTTTTTTGTTCTTTGGGGGGGGTAAAAAAAATTATTAGCTGAAAAAAAGATCAAAATGTCATAATAATTAAAAAAATAATGAATAATTTTACAATAATAATATTTAATTTGGCAACTATATATTTTGTGTTATAATCTTATAATCAATGTTACACACCTCTGACAGAGGGTTACCATAAGGATGAGGACTGTAATATACTTACGTTAAAACTGGAATGGGGGTCCAAACGATGCAATAAGGGTATCTACATCGGTCATGATCTATAGGATCCATCAGAACAGCTTTTTCACGATCGCTAAGGTCTAAAGGGCTGCCAGGGCTTTGATCACCAGTCATGCTAGTAAACAAAACTTACACTATTTTTGCTTCCATATCAAACTAAAGTAAGTAGACAGAAATACGCAGTGGAGACTGACCTGTCTTTTAAAAAGAGTAGGATGCAATATTATTAAATACGTATGGCACAATTTCAAAATTTACATCGATTTTTACGATTTCATATAATAATAAATGTGACACTGACACTGACAGTTAACCACAGAATGACCGTGCGTTTGCACTGAGGCGATTTTCACAAAAAAACATGTTTTAAACACTGTTAGTCTGTGCATATAACTATATTGGGTGCGTTTGGCAGAAAAAAGCGCTAGCAAGCACTTACAAGCGCTAAAATAGTTTTCGGCCAGGACACGATTGCTACTTCAGTAGCGCTGACACAATTCGCCATTTTGCTTATTTAATTTGTTTGTTTTGAAGTAGAGTTTATAAGTTGTTTTGTGCAATATTAGTTTTAAGTAATATAATGAGATAAATAGACATATACATGTTATTAAAAATTCATGATTGGTAAGTTTTTAATATGAATACTTTACAAACATATATTTAAATTAGGTTAGATTCCCCCGGTTAAAACTAACATCGTGTCCTGGAGGAAAATAGTAGAGATGAAGCGTATATACTAGAACAGATCCAGGGACTAAGTATTTAACGAGACTAGGTTGCACCTATTCCAACTTTTAAAATACTTGATCCATCTAGTCTCACTGTGCCTACGCGTCGTACTCGTATTTTGTTGCCGTAGACTGTAGTTACTAGGCGCTCAACTCGGGTCGTCTTTGCCTAAATCATTAGTTTGTCAGTCATTTGAATTTGAACCAAATTTTAATGAACATAAAGGTAACGTGACGCGCACTCGTGTTTGTTGTGTAATAATATATTCTGTCCTTTTTTAACTAGACTATTCCGTAGTATTTCTATCTTTGTCTTTCAATACTCGAGACTCGAGACTAGTCGGGACTCGGACTAGTTCAACCAAATACTAGTACGAGACTAGTCGGAACTCGGACTAGTTCAACCAAATACTTATACAAGAGTACAAGGCAGGCGAGTGTCTATTGTCAAATACGGTACGGACTCATGCGAATGTGATCTCGGTGGACGCTGTTTTCATGTTTCCATGACTACATAACATAGTATTGGAAGCGTAAACAATTTACGTTTCGATGATTATATATTTTGATGAATATACATTAAATAATTAATATAAGTAAATGTGTCATGCATGCTTTTAGTAGTATAAAAATGCGTTCATTTACCCACATTTACTAATCTATATATTTTATAATCGTTCGTAAGGAGTGAACTTCATTCGTGCGCCGGAACTGACAAACTCACTTTTTATTTTTCAGAACAATTCTTTTTTTTTAATGTTATTTATAAGAATTATGCAAACAACATTCTAAAAAAATATTATAATTAGGCTCGTTACTATTAAGATTATATGAGAGATAAATGAAAATAATCCACTTTAAATTCTCCCTTCCGTCATTAGTATGAGCTGCATGAACCAATTATAGAATTATAGCAATAGTAAAAAAACATAGCAGCTTAAAATCAAGACATATAAAATCAATAGGTGAGTACTCCCATTCTAGAGTTTTTCCAATAAATCAAAGATAAACATCTTTTAAAACAAATTTTACAAAATATGAAGTACTACTAAGTAGCATTTGAAGTAATTGGAAGTAAATGATCTTAATTTATTTCTCATATAACCTTAATTCTCGTAATTTAGTTACGAGAATAATTATAATAATTTTGTAAAGTATGAAGGGAAGATGTATGAATTCATTATTGCACACGTTTCAGCAGTACGCACGTAAAATATGGTACTTGAAACTATAGCGTATCCTATTCCTATTCCAACAATACTAAACTTTATGTGTACTTGATACTTTATGGACTAGGTGGAACAGGTATTTGGATCGAGTATTTATACGGAATTGCACTAGGTGCACCTAGTACGAAATTTACCTAGTACGACTCATCTCTAGAAAATAGCTACTTACGATTTGACAGCGCTTACCGCTTACGATCGCCATTTTGCTTACAAGCGCTTGCTAGCGCTTTTTTCTGCCAAACGCACCCATTATATCTATATAGCTGAGAACAAATTATCGGACGCGTCCGTCAGCCGCGGCCACAGAACACATATACCCCTAAAGGTCAGACAAACAATCGAACAAACAAATAAACAGACCGTCAGCCGCGGCTGACTGACGCGGCTTAGCGGTGTGCACGGTAGCTGAGACGGCGTCCTCGGACGCCTCGCTTCGGTCATTCCAGAAAGGTTTTGTCAATCGAGAAACATGACAAACAGTGACAGCGAGGACGAATTTATAAAGTTAGCGGCAGCTGCTTTATGTCGTCCTTCAAAAAATAGAGAACCCAAACACTCCTTGTCCATGATATTAATATAAAACGACTCGAGTATGATGAATTTCATACATTGTATCCAGACTTACAAAAAGATGATAAACGTTAAAAAATGTACTTATGAATGTACTAATATGTACTTATAAATATAGGCACTCGGGGCCATGAACACATTCAATTAATTTTTTTTTTCATTACACATCATGTCGCTAGCGCAGTTGGTTCGCTTGTGACACTCGAAACGTCCGCGGACGCGTCCCGTGCCCCGTTCACACCACAGAACACTAATACCCTTAGGCGGGTTCACACTGTCCGCGGACGCACCAAACATCCAGCCGGCCAGATTCTGTTCGGACGTCCGAAAGCTCAAGAGCGACGCAAGGTCATGTCCGCGTCTTACGGCCGATAGTTTGCACAGAATGTACTGGCTAGATCTCAATAAGCCGCGGCTGTCAGCCGCGTCCGTCAGCCGCGTCCGATAATTTGTTCTCAGCTTATATCTGCAGAAACGAAACGTTTGAAAACAAATTTGTAGAAATATTGTTATGTTGAAAGATAAGTTTGACGTTTTGTACTTGTAGACACTTTGGGTATGTTCCGAAATACAACGCAGTGTACTGTCCAATGCAAATGACGTCATGAATCGGCGCTATCTGGTGATTCGTTCCAAAACATTGGACAGTATATGACGTCATACTTTTGCGTCATTTGGAAAAGTGTTGGCGATTATTTTGTTATTTTGTGCTCCAAATATCATTACATCCTTCTAATAGATATACCATCAATTATTCTAAAATTTTTTGTATTTGAATAAATAGAAACAAATTCTGGCATGCTTCATTCAGCAAACACACTATGGCCGGATATCCGACACAATATGGCGGCGGCACGCTAGTACAATAAAGTGTCAAATGATACGTCATTTGCATTGGACAGTACACTGCGTTGTATTTCGGAACATACTCTTTATAATCGAGATTCGAGACAGAGAATTTTCAACGATAATGGATTCAAGTGATGAAGAGGTGAAAGGTGAATAATGGATTCAAGTGATGAGTGTACTGTATATTTACAACAAAAAAGAAAGAAACCGAGGTTCTGGACGCGCGTGCAATGTGTTTGACAGTGATTCGCTGTGGAATACGGAATAGAGACTATAAACTGTGCTGCATGACGAATAAAGAAAGTGATACATGAGAAAATTCTACCAATTGCATAATCACATTAAAACCTTAAAAGCCAAAATTGTATTAAGGGTTTAACTAATGAAAATACAGTAAGTAAATTATCCAAGAAAATAACATCAACATTGGCGCTGTAATTACAAGTTCAAATAAGAAATTGAAAGAAAAAGCTATGTGACACATGAAAATCATAGCCTTGTGGCTTTATAAAAGGTCACCCACCTGTTGCAGGCTCTATTAAAGGGTTAACTGAGTACTCTTTGCTGTTGGAATCGATCAACCAGTTTTTAAGGCCTGACAGATTTTTTAAATACCATAAAACCATCAGACAATCAATTTATATTGATATTTGATGAAATGTCTTTAAAAAAATGTGATGTATAATCCAAAAGAAGATTTGATTGAAGTGTATTAGCATCATAGCACACAAGGAACATCTTCAGTCATTGCATCATATGCATTAGTATTTATGATTGTTAGTATTACGAAGACTGAAACAGCCCATTGCCCACTATTTCTCCAATGCATTTTTAACTGCAAAGCAACTTACTGTACTAATAGAAGAGGTAATTATTAGTACTTTGTAAGATGTTTCATTTTATTTCAACAGTTGAAATTAAAGTTGATTATAAAAGCTCAATGCTTATAAAACATATTTAATTTTTGATTTCAGGTCTTGTATCAGTTATAGCTAGCATAACTTCCAAGCTCTCAGGCTGGGATGAATAAATCTACAACAGTCTGTGACATGGACGGAGTAAATTTACAAGTTCTCTCTATCTTGTGTGTAAATGTGCAACAACTATATTTTGCATTCCATAACAAAGAGATAGTGCCCTTTGATACACCATATTTATTTCATAAGGGATCTTGCAATGGGGTTAATGCATTTCACATTGAATCTTTGTTTTGCAGTAGAGAGCCATGAGAGCACTTTACAACCTAAGTCCGAAGGAGTCTTTTCAAGACAGTTTTTTAGAAGTAAATATATTAAGCATAGCGTTTTAGTAATTTTACGAAAATTTAATGTATGTTTTTTTTATTAATTTTTGTTTTTGTAAATTTAATGTACACAAAAACAACAATAGTTTTTATTAAAAATAGTAATGTATATTTCTGTAAATACTAGGAACAAGTACATGCTAGTTATATCAGTTATTCCACTTCAAAGAATAAGTTTTCCTTCATGGGGCAAAGTATATGCTTTTACAAGTCATAAAATATGTAGCCTATCAAAAACTGAAAATTTTTAACTAAGCAAGTTGCAAGTTGTTCAAAAAAAAGGTATTAAAATAAAATATACTATTGATAAACCCCTGGGAATGGGGTGATTAATGTTGTTTCTAAATGTTTTAGTATTTAATTGTAAAGCATTATATTCTAAATAACTTTTTGTTTAAATGACCCGCTTGGACTTCGTGCTTGTTTTCTACATAGGACAGAGGCTTTTCCCAAACGAGTAAAAGCATTAATTACTTCATGAGTGAAAGAATACTTACTAACTTATTAAAGAATACTTGACTAGTATTCTTTAATACGAGGGTGGATTGAAAAGTACTCGGCCTAACACAGATCCATTCAATTCTAAAAATCAAATCTACCCACATTATTTAGTTCAGTTCAGACTAGTTCATTGTGTGAAGTTCGAAACGTGTGCGATAATTAGTTGTGATTTTATAAATTTATTAACAAAGTAATCGGACATAATTTCCGCGAATGGAGCAAATCGAGCAGCGTGCCGTCATTAAGTACCTCCATAAGAAGGGGCTATCATCAAAAGCCATCCATGATGACATGGTCAGTACATTAGGCGATTGTGCTCTGTCATATTCATCCGTCAAAAAATGGATAGCAGAATTTAAGCGTGGTAGAGAGAGAGTGTGAAAGATGAACCCCGCTCTGGAAGGCCTTCGACGTCAACTACTGACGAAAATATTAAAAAAGTACTTGATTTAATAATGGGAGACCGCAGATTAAAAATTAGAGAGATAGCCGAGATTATAGGCATCTCTTATGAACGAACTCAAAACATCGTTGTCAACGAGTTGGGTTTCCACAAGGTGTCTGCGAGGTGGGTTCCGCGACTGCTTTCAGTTGAACAAAAAAGGACGCGATTGACTATTTCACGCGACTGTTTGGAGTTATTTGAAGCCGATGCAGATGATTTTTTGAATCGTTTTGTTACTATGGACGAAACATGGGTTCATTACTGTACACCGGAAACAAAACAACAATCAAAACAGTGGAGAAGACCTGGTTCACCACCCCCTAAAAAGGCTAAATCGATTTTGTCGGCAAATAAGGTGATGGCTTCAGTATTCTGGGACTCGAAAGGTGTGATTATGATTGATTATCTTGAAAGAGGTCAGAATATAAACTCTGATTACTACTGCACCTTACTACGTCGTTTACGAGAGGAAATAAAAGAAAAACGTCGGGGAATGCTCAGAAGAAAAGTCCTGTTTCATCAAGATAACGCCCGTGTTCACACGTCAGTACAGTCAATGGCTGAAATTCACAACTGTGGCTTTGAACTGTTACCGCATCCGCCGTATTCACCTGATCTGGCACCATCAGACTTCTTTCTGTTCCCTAACCTAAAAAAGCACTGGGGAGGTCAAAGATTTTCGACAAACGACGAGGTCAAAGCAGCTGTAGACGCATATTTTGACTCTAAGGAAAAATCATTTTTTTCAACGGTCTAAATGCTTGGAAGGGAAGGTGGCAAAAGTGTATTGAACTTGATGGTGATTATGTAGAAAAATAAAAATATAACTGATTTAGTATGTGTTTATTTTCTTGGTTAGGCCGAGTACTTTTCAATCCACCCTCGTAATTTTTGTAGTTTTGAATAATATTTTTTATTTTATTTATTTAACAGATACACCATTGGCTTATCACTAGACATTGTTAAATATAACACAATTGGTTTTGTTGAAAATGATTCGCTTTTAAAGGTATATACAACATTCACAAAAATAGTGCAGCTACAATAAGACGGTTGTTAACTTATTTAACTAGAACAATATCATTAATAAATTTACAAGTAATTTGATTACAATGAAACTAATGCTAAACTTGAAGAAGAGAGAAAAAGCTATAAATACTTATTATATAATCTAGCAAATTTTGATACATTATCCGTATGGAAAATGTCGACGTCGCCGTTGGTGGTTATGTCGTTATACGTTTGCATTAACCTATTTATTGGGGCTCGCTTACCTAAATTTGTTGTCTGGTTGGGTAAACAGAAGATTTTGGAAGTCAGCACGGTAAGGACAAATTTGATCTTTAAAGGCTAAGTAGCGGGTAAAATTGTAATTGTAGAGTCGACCAAGCTCTACTAGGACTCTATGGGACAGCTGTCGGAGTGCAGCGTTGGTAATCCTTTCGTGCCCAGGCGCCTTCCTCGGTTGCAGGCGGGTTACTGTCCTCCGCAATTCAGCGGGGGAGATAAACCACTCTCCTGCAAGAGGTGGCGCGGGCGACGACAGGAATTCCTGTACGTGGCTCTCCTTCCGGGCATGAAGCTCCATGAACTCCGCACTTGCTGGGTTCGGCATAAATTGCTCCTCGAAGTGCTCTCCTAGGATATCCGCTCTACCCTTGGCATCGTAACGACGTTCGCCCGCATTGTTGGTCAGCGGGCAAACGGGAGGTTTGGCTCTAGTTAACTGTCAGTTCAGTTTGTAGAGCGACGCATCGTGCTCCTCCGCCTTTTTTTTTTTTTTTTTTTTTTTTTTATAGAAGAGGGGGCAAACGAGCATGTGGCTCACCTGATGTTAAGTGACTACCGCCGCCCATGATCAACCGCAACACCAGGGGAATTGCAGGTGCGTTGCCGGCCCTTTAGAAAGGAGTAAGCTCTTTTCTTGAAGGTCCCCAGGTCGTATCGGTCCGGAAAAATCACCGGTGGTAAATTATTCCACAGAGAGGTTGTACGCGGAAGAAAACTCCTTTTGAAACGTACAGTGGTGGACCGCCAAGCATCCAGATGGTGTGGATGGTATCGGGACGTTTGCCGTGTAGTGCGTTCACGAAATTTGGCGGCTGGGATTAATCCGAACAATTCCTCAGAGCACTCCCCGTGATAGATGCGATAAAATATATAGAGATGGGAACAGTATTCCATGAGCGGCCGAACCTGCGCCTTGTAAAGTTGCAAGCGGTGTGCCGGCATGAAATACTGTCCCGCTCTGCTGAGCACGCCAAGCTTTTTAGAGGCCAATTTGGCCTTCCCTTCCAAGTGACCACGAAACTGCACGTCACTCGATATGTCGACGCCGAGGATTCCGTTACTGGCTGAGGCAACAAGGGGAGTGCCTTGAAACTGAGGGGATACGACAAAGGGGTTCTTTTTAGCGGTTAACGCGAAAACTTGTGTCTTCTGGGGGTTAAACTGGACTAGATTTAGTCGCCCCCAATCCGAGACTCTGTCCAGCAGAGACTCGACTTCAGACACAAGTTTGTCCCTGTACTCAGAGACGTTTTCCCGAGAAATATTGGCTCGGCCGGTGTAAAGAGCATCACCAGTGCTGTCATCCGCATAGCAATGAATGCTACGGGTTTGCAACATATCATTGATATGCAGAAGAAACAGCGTTGGCGATAGCACGCAGCCCTGTGGAACACCAGCATTAATAAGCTTGCAATCGGAGCTTGCACCGTCTACAACGACCTTGATGCTCCGATCTGCAAGAAAACTGGTGATCCAATCGCACAATTTCTCGGGAAGCCCATAGGAAGGGAGCTTCGAAAGAAGCGCTTTGTGCCAAACCCGATCGAAGGCCTTCGCAATGTCCAAACTAACGGCCAATGCCTCCCCCTTGGACTCTACTGCCTCCGCCCATCTGTGAGTTAGGTAGACCAGAAGATCACCAGCTGACCTACCACGGCGAAAACCGTATTGGCGGTCACTAATCAGCTGGTGATCCTCAAGGTACCTCATGAGCTGGCAGTTTACAATGGACTCCATTGTTTTGGAGAACAAGGAGGTGATGGCGATAGGCCGGTAGTTGGACGGGTCTGAGCGGTCGCCTTTTTTAGGGATCGGGTGGACGAAAGCCGTCTTCCATGATTTTGGGACTACGCCTAGGGAGTAGGAGTACCGGAAAAGACGCGTTAAAACCGGTGCCAACTCTGGAGCACACGTCCTCAGCACAATTGGGGGGATTACGTCAGGCCCACTCGACTTATGGATGTCAAGGGAGAGGAGTGCTTTGCGAACCGAGCGCTGAGTGAACTGCAATTCCGGCATGGAGCACTCACACCGCGGGATGGTCGGCGGCGTATTCCCCCCGTCATCGAGAGTCGAGTTAGACGCAAAGAAAGAGCCTAGAAGATCGGCTTTCTCCTTTGCGGTGTGGGCCAGTGAGTCGTCCTCCCTGTGCAGAGATGGAAGAGATGGCTGACAGAAATTCCCCTGGACAGCCTTGGCGAGAGACCAGAATGCACGGGTTCCAGAAGGAAGACGAACTAGTCTCTCGCCAATTCTGCCTATGTGCTCTGACTTTGCCTTGGCAATGACTCTTTTGAAGGACCTAGAGGCGGAATTATACTTCCTTTTTAGAGCGCTGGTGTTTACATCCCTGGACGCTGTAGCGTCAGCCCAGGCTCGGTAGCACTCCTGCTTATAGCATGATGCTATTTTACAGGAGCGACCAAACCATGGCTAAGATTTGCCTCCAATGGGCACCACAGAGGAAGGAATAAAAAGTTCCATACCCTGAAGTACCACATCAGCGACAGAATCCGCAACAACGTTGGGATCATCCGGCGAGAAGCAAACCCGCCCCCAAGGGTAGGATGCAAAGAAAGACCGCATCCCATCCCAATCAGCTGACCTATAGTGCCAAACACGGCGGCAGCCTGCAGAATGCAACCGCGATTTCAGCGTGAGTGAGGCACCACACTCCGGACAAGACAATGGTCCGAGGAGCCTAAAGGGGCGTCGACGGAAATCTGATATCCGTCCGGGTGAGAGGTCAGCAGAAGGTCCAACAGGGAAGGTGCATGATCCTCCACATCTGGAATCCGCGTAGGCGAAGTAACCAGTTGTGTCAGACCATATGCCAAGGCAAAATCATGAACAGATCTCCCCCGCATGATCGGTTAAACGTGAACCGAGCCATTCGGCGTGATGGGCGTTAAAGTCGCCGAGGATCACGATCTCTGCGGAGGGGATCTGCTGTAGCAACGAATCTGCAGCCATTTGGACGTGGTCGAAGAGTCGGTCTGTTTCGGCATTACCGCTATGGGACCTATAGAGGCACCCGTAGACGCGCGGATGGTCGTCGCTGTCTACGCGTAGCCAAAGGATGGACAGGTCCGAACCTTCAAGTCTGCCGAGGCGTCGAGAACAGATGTCCTCTCTGACGTAAACGCAAACTCCAGCCCGAGGCACAAAGGAGTGTTCCAGTTTGTACCCCGGACAGGAGAGATACGAGACATCAGCCGGAGAGGACACCTGCGTCTCGGTCAGAAAGAGCAGAGCCGGCCTCGCCGTCTCGAGATGGTAGTGGACGGCGTTTAGGTTAGAGTGAAGTCCCCTGATATTGCAGAAATTCACGGACAGCGTGGCAGGGGTCGCCTTGGTCTTGTTGATCCGTTTGCCCCGAGCAGTTTTAGTCTTGAGCGGAATATTGCCCCCCTCCCCCAGAATACGCGGGGCAGCCTGAGCCCCCACGCTCAGAAGTGGAGAAACATGGTCGTGGATGCTCAGCGAGGGATTCTACAGGGGTGCTGGTACCCTCCTGGGGTAGTCTATCATTTAATTCCGCTACTATGTTGATGGGGGGGGGGGGAATTGGGCCTCCGGCCACCTGCACTCACCAGACGAAACGCGGAAGCAGAGCTTCCACTTCACGCCGGTATTCTGTGAGGTCGTGGTACCACCCCGGTTTGAGCCGGCCCATACGTGCGACAGCAAAGCTGCCGCGTGGTTCTACCACTGTTAAATTTTCTTGCCTTCCATATGCGCCGCTCCCAGGCATCTCCTCTGTGTGCCTGGACTGCAACCGACAGTTCCTCCGATAAGGTGTTCAATTGCGTCTTGATTCTCGGGCAGCGAGTACGCGCCCAGAGCCTCCTCAACGCTCTTTTTCTCCTGATCTGCATTTTTATCTGTAAGGGCAGATCGTCTTTCCTTGTGGACATCGGGACGATCGTAGAGGCAGCTTGGAGGGCCTCCTGGATCGCCTTAGTGATGTTGTTAGCAGCGGCCTCTACGTCGTCCGCTGTGTTTAAGGGATGGTGTGCTGGAGGTCTCCTGCAGGCGTTGCTGGTAGAGCCTCCAGTCGATACGTGTCTTAAATGCTCTGGGCGGCGTAGTCACTGCCTTTAGGCCAAGGGTAATTAAGATCGGGAGGTGCTGTGAATTCAGGTCGTACAGCACCTCTACCACTATCGGGTGGTTGATGTTCCTAGAGAGCACGATGTCTTATACATCCGGACGTCTCCGCGCATCGGTCGGAACATGGGTAGGTTCTTCGGGACCTAAGACGTCATAGCTGTTTCTCTCAGCGTCTTCAAAAAGTGCATGACCCGGCGGGTTGATCACTCTGGATCCCCACGCCGGGTGTTTGGCGTTTAGGTCCCCGGCGATGATGGTTGGTGTTTCGCCATTCATTATCGTCCGGACGTCTGAGGAGCAGAATGGAGTCCCTGGCGGGCGTTATGCTGCATAAACCCTTAGTTCCTCGCCCGCCACCTCCATTTTTATACCGATAGAGCGCATCGTTTGGTACTCAGCTAATTCAAGCTCTTGATGGACGATGTCCCTTCTCACTAGGGCCGCCGTCCCTCTGTAGGCGGCCCCTTGAGAAGTGACCTCGTCCCTCCTGTATATGTGATAATTGGGCAGCTTTACGTGCGTATTTGGATTGAGTTTGGTCTCTCCCAGCAAGATGACATGTATGTCCTGTTGTTGGGCGACCGTGCGGAGTTCATGTAACTTCTGCTGCATCCCGTCTGGGTTCCAGTAGAGGAGGCGCAGGTTAGACTCCTCCACCGTAGTGTCGTGCCAGTAGATTAGCCAGCGCCTTCATAACCGCTGTGATCGGATCTGTCCCGGCTCTGATATCAGCCAGGACTTGACTGCCGACTTCAATTGCTATGCCAACCAAACGTTGGATGGCATCGGCAGTCTCGAAGCCGGCTGAAGGTGTTCTAGGTGTCTATGTAATAGTTGGCGCTGAGCTCGAGAGTTTGTGTACTGTTCTTTGTATATGGGTAGAGCGCGCTCTATGTGCAGAGCGGGCTCTACCTTTTCTGATAGAGCCCTTTCCGGCACTCTACCCATTCTGGCTTTTTTGTCCTCCTTGGTAACCTGCGCCTGGGCTATCGTTACCGCTGGGGTTGGGTTAGAGGTTGCTGCCTGAGGAGGAGGCTGCACCTTCTTCTTCTTCTTCCTCCCCCCGCTTACTCCACTGAGTGGTTTGGCGCTCTGTGGCGTCGTTAGCGGGGGCTGAAGAGTCGCCCCGGTGGTTGCCTTCGATGTAGTAGTAGTGGGCATCACCGTTACTAAGGGTGCCGTGACGGGTGGAGGGGGGGGCGGGTTGCCTTCCCTTTCCTCTAACTGTGGTCCACCCGTCTTCCTGGACCACGGCCCTGGGACGACTTTGGGGGATCCTCTTGGGCTCCTCTGGGAGTAGTCTCGGTAGAGTAATCCCCTGCTTCCTTGCGATCCTCCTCAGGACTGGGTAGCGGCGATCGTTAGCAGTATGGTTCTTTGCGCAATTTGCGCATCTCGGTTCTTCATCTCTACCCCTTGGGCAGTTACTGGCAATATGATCTCCGGCGCAGCGAACACACTTCACTGGCCTGAAGCAGTTGGTAGATGCATGTCCAAAGGCCTGGCAGCGGTGGCACTGCGAAGGGCCCGCTCTTCCTTGCCAGGCCTCTATGACGACTCCTCTCATATAGAGGAGCTCGTCTACCTGATAAAGCTCGTTAAGGCGCTCCAGGCTCAGGTGGTCCATCTGCGCGTCTGGTCTGCCTCTACGGGGGGGGGGATCCCTTTGACGTACTTAATCGGGAACCCCTTGGCCCTGATAGCCCCCTCTATCGTAGTTGGGTCCGTGCCCACTGGTAGCCCCCGTATGCCCACTTTCGTGGGCTTATCCTCCTCGGGGGTGTAGCAGTACCAGGACATAGCTGGTACTTTTTCAGTAATTTCCATTAGGTATCTCTGTACCGTCCGGAATTCTTCCGGACTCTGAGGGGTGAATCTAACCCCCCTTACCAAACGGACGAGCATTCGGTGGGTGAAGGGTCTCGTCAATTTGGGCAGTTGTGGGTATTCCTGCGGCTTGGATCATTTGTACGATCGTGGCCGCAACTTGGCTCATGAGTGAGCTTATGTCTATGGAAGACATGTTGATCTGGACAGGGGGGGTGACGTTTTATTCTATGAAAACTAGAGGTCCCTGTTCTGAGAAGAACAGGGCCTTGGAGGCAGATGGGGAGGACTGACGATCTGTTCCCAGAAGCTGGGGTCCCTATGTTCTGAAAAGAACAAGGGCTCGCTCTGAGAAGAGCAAGAGACGATCTTCTAAGAACAGTATATACAACAATACAACAAGTAACAGTATAACAAAAACAATAACAATAACAGAAAAATTAAAAATAAAACAAAACAAGCGAAGCGCGCTCAAGCCTCCCCGCCGGAGCAAGGGGGCAAGAACGATGCGAAAAACAAAGTGACTCACCAACGGCGTCTGCTCGGCCGGTGTTAGCCGGGGAGAGAGGGGCACTCACGACCGCTCGGGGGCGGCGCGCAAACGGAACTGAGCGGTGACTCTATTATCTTGATGTTAGTGCTGTTAGTCTATACGACTCTTACAGCTTCATCTTGTCACAGGGCTCGCGGTTTTTTTTTTTGCGCCCGAAGCAAATATGGGCAACCCTCCGGAAAGCGGGGGGAGAGAGGCGGTGAATGCTCATAGCATACCACGCAGCCGGCTGCGTGGTTATGTGGAGACTTTTACCCACTAAACACCGCCTTTTAGGAAATGGCTTAACGAACTGACTAGATATCTCTAAGCTGTATACGAACGCGACCCTCCTTGGTAGAAAGGAGGGCGCAGGGCTCGCGGCCTGCACAGCTGCTATTTATACACGCTGAAACAACGGCTCCCAACCAAAGTAGCGAGCAACCGCGCCGTGCGATAACAAACCTGCGACTAATTATCATTATTATTATTATTTTTAAATATTATTATCATTATTATTATCCCCTTCCCTCGCGGATTCTGTGTTATTCAGACGTGTCTATTAGTGCAATATCAAACTGCAAAATTAACTTTGTGAAATAGGAAAAATAAGAAGTTAAATATTAGGAGTGCATATCATTTAGGCGGCCGTAGAAAGTCAATCCAGCAAGAAATATGTACTGTGAACAAGCACGCAAGAGGCTACAAAGGCATATAGTATTATAATTCTCTTCAATAATACTAGGAGCACATAGAATCAGAGAGCTGACTTGCAGTGAAAGAGCAGTACAATACGTCATTGGACGAAGATGAGAATAACAACGTGAGTCACCTTATTACACATTTTGCTGCATTTTGCTATCCTTATTTTACACGTTTGTGCTGCTTTCGCGTAGCAAATCATATATAATATTCTACGCATATTGTGTTTTCGCTCTCACGGCTGTTTTAGCCTAAGATTTTTACGTATACCGCCTAATTAATTTAATTATATTAACGATGTCGATGCAGCGGACTCCGCCCGGCTCTCGTTAGCAACTGAATATACAAAATTCTACAATGCAATACAACTCAGACTTACTGTACGTTAAACATCGATAGTTTGGTAATCCGATAGTATCGATAGTTTAACTAAAAACTATCGATAGTATCGATAGTCTATCGATAGTTTAAAAACTTGTAGGATTAGCGTAACATCAATAAAATAACAAATGTTATACGAAACGTAGAATTTTATTTTGATATATATATATATATATATATATATATATATATATATATATATATATATATATATATTCGAAATAACAATCAAACAATCAAAAATCAGTATTCATCATTATTATAGTTAGAAATCAATCATTAAAATAACAGCTATTTTGTTTTATAAACAACAATTCATTTAATCTTTTTTCTTTTAACCTATTTCTGCGTTCGGTTAAAATTTGTCCGGCCTTCGAAAATATTCGTTCTGAAGGCACAGAAGATGCTGGAATACAGAGATAGAGCATCGCTAATTCCTTCAATTTATTGTTGGTGTATTTCCAGTATGTTATAGGACACTCTTTTCTGTCAATTACTGGCTTCTCGAGATATTGCCTGACATCTACCAATGAGTTACTCAACGGGGTCGATACGTCCGGAACGTCTAGAAATCCCAACAGGTCATTAGATGTTCCTGAAGACGTGGATGGTGTTGGTTGCGTTTCTTCTACAGCCAAGCGTTCTTTAGTTAAATGGCTAGCATAGGCCTTTTCCAGCCACTGACCAGCTCGCTTCTCGTCGTCACTTGTTTTGAACCCCTTCTTCTTAAATCTGGGGTCCAATATTGTAGCAAGTACAACAGGTGTCCTGCTTTCATAGGGACTTAGTCTTTTGTCAACTGATCCCTTCATGCAGAGTAATATTTTGTTTCCGCTTTCAGTAACAATTTGAGATTCAACTTCTACTAATTTCGTTTTTATTCCACGAATCAATGGTATTATCAGTGACAATGTTATATAGATTTCTCCGGAAATTTTTGTTGCAGCTAGATCGAAAGGTTCCAGAATTTGAATTGTTTCTTGAATAATTAGGTATTCGTCAGCATTGACTCCTGGTGGAGCCCGATTACATTCATTAAGTGCGAGAGTTAATTCTGTCTTCATTGTAACAATTCTTTGCAGCATGTGGTATGCACTGTTCCAGCGGGTGGGTACTTCCTGGATCACTTTCAGTTCTGGTTTATTTAATTCACGTTGAATAGCCCGTAATTTATCGCTAGCTAGAGTACTCATCTTGAAAAAAGTCACAATCGATTTACATTTTTTCAGAATCTGGTCTAAGCAGGTCACAGCAAACGAATCACTTACCGTCAGGTTTAGTGTGTGCGCAAAGCAGGGTATATGTCGTATATGCAGTTTGGCTGCGGCGTTAATCATTGTTTGAGCGTTATCAGTCGTTATTGCTTCACATTTTGACCTGATATCCCATTTTGAGAGAGTAGCATCCAACATCTGAAAACAATAATAATATTGTTTATGTCTGATTATAAAGAAACACTGAATTGGTAGGTATCAAGGCAATAAAATTTAAAAATACTTACACTGGCTATATTTTCTGTGTTATGACTTCCTTCCATCTTCACAACTTCCAATAATGGTGCAATTAATTTTTCGTTGTGAAAGAAATGACAAGTAACTGAAAGGATGCCTTCATTTGCAATTGATGTCCATAAGTCAGTAGTCACACTAACATGTTCTGCTTTCGATAATGCTATGACGAGCTTCTGTTTCACGTTTTCATAATATTCCGGCAGTAATTTCTTTTTCAATATTGTTGTATCAGGAATTTCATATCTACTATCGAGAGCATTTACAAAATCCCGAAATCCTTCATGTTCTCCTTTTCGCAAAGGTTCC
Organism: Parnassius apollo; assembly: GCA_907164705.1. Lineage (NCBI taxonomy): Eukaryota > Metazoa > Arthropoda > Insecta > Lepidoptera > Papilionidae > Parnassius > Parnassius apollo. Next base: position 8,442,910 of record CAJQZP010001427.1, on the reverse strand, counting down.
ATGTCAACAGCAATCATGCGCACGTATTTGTTATCCAAATTTTGCTTTGTTTTCCCATCTGGATATTTACTACTTCTATCAAAATAATTTTTTAGCGTATTTCTCTTTTTAGGGCTTGGGCCCATTTTCTCATTTTGCTCAGTGGTATCTACGTCTTGAGTAACAGAAACAGTGGATGACCACATCCATACCTCATTATGTTTTCTCTTCATATGATCGATCAAGTTCGTAGTATTTCCACTTAGTTTAAACTCTCTTTTACACAAAGAACACTTGGCAAACTTTTCATTAGTCTTTTTGAAGTAATCCCACGCACGTGACTTACTACTCATGTTTTATTGTTTAATTCTAAATTGTTTGTTACTCCACTCAACTTCAAACATCCACAATAAAAAACTGACTGACTGACTTTTGTCTTGTAAATGAATGATATACGCACGGTAATTCCCCAACCATAGAGAAGAATCTCAATGTCTACGCCTTTGAATGTATGATATACGCACGGTAATTCCCCTACCATAGAGAACAATCTCAATATCTATACCTTTGTCACTATAGCCGGGGAATAACTTACATACATGCATACCTCGACTCTAGGGATGTAAAAGTAGTACCCGAGTAAACAATCGATCGATAGTTTTAAAAACTATCGATAGTATCGATAGCCTTTTACTATCGATACCATCGATAGTCTATCGATGTTTAACGTACACTACTCAGACTCAGCCCTTAACACGTCAAGTAACCCTGATTTGGATGACTTAAGATTACAAAGAGCCTTAAACGTACGTTAGGCGATCTCCCATTTCAGCCGCTGTCGTCCATCTCTGAAATCAAAGTTATGTTTGCTGAGCTAAAAATCAACAAGATCAGAAATTTGAATTACTGAATACCGCCCTCATGACCATCGTGACCCAAAATCAAGATTTTCAAAAATCTGTCGAGACTCTTACTCACCAACATCAAGATTTGTTACCAAAAATAAATCATTTAGAGCTAGAAAGTAATGAATATAGGCAGCAAATCCTCACCTTAGAAACTAAACTAGACCTTGAAAAATGCGCGCGGGGTAATTCAATTGAAATACGTAACCTGCCGGTACAGACCAACGAAAATAAGATAGTCCTGAACGATATAATCCATAAACTTGGCTTAACTTTGGGTCTGAATACTCTCATTCAGGACTCGGAGATAAGAAATATATTCCGTACAAAGACAGACGCCATAATAGTAGATTTCAATTCAATACTGAGGAAGGAAACTTTTCTTTTAAATTATAAAAAGTATAATAAATCCAAACGGCAAAACGGAGAAACAGTGTTAAACTCGAAACACATTAATTTACCTGGTACAGAATACTTGACAACCAAATCAGGAAGAGTTTTTTATATAGCCCGTGAAAGTGTCAAGAACAAAAAGCTATTCGCTGCATGGACCACTTACGGTAAGATCTATGTGAAGAAAGAAGAGGGAACTAAGCCAATTCGCGTTGACAACGAATCAGAGCTATATAAACTTACTTTGTGACTAATATTTGTTTTGTCGTATTGTTTTTTCTATTTTTCTTTACTACTTAAGTTTTTCCAATATTTTTTATTAATGTAATTTTCTGTCGAATTCTACAATTACTTTTATTGTATACTAGCGAATTGCAGACCAGCACATACATTATATATCTCAAGCAAACATTACATACATTCCACACATAATATTCATCGCACTGCACCTTATCAAATTTTGACACAGGAATACAACAGTAAGCAATATTTCTCAATCGTCGATGTGGTTTTTTGCAGAATAACACATATCAGGCGCCGCAGATACTTTTGTTCCGGATTAACAGGGCATATGCGTTTCGCGTCGAAAACTACATGTTTTATGGTTTTTCCAAAGGCGATATCGTAACGACGTGAGGAGATTATTTGCTGAAAATTAGGGCTTTAGAAAGATGAAGTATTTATTTAGTACATAGCAGTGCAAAATCATAGTTTTTAATGACGGTTTTTTAGGGCGAAGACAATCCCTTCACTGTGTTTTACGAAAATATGCATCAGAGTTATCTTTCAGGTTGAATACAACCATTATTATAAGCTAAAATACTTTATTTTAAGCGTTATTATAATGAAATATATAGTATTTTAGGAAATAGCAAAACCTAAATTACGATAATATTTCGATTTAATGTTATAAAATAATATTATAAAATCACCAAAACTGTCTACTTCAATGTAATTTTTTCCATGTATTTGCTTATAAACATATCTATTTTAATTATTTTATCAAAATACATGTAATGTTAAATATCCAAAAAAAATTTAGCTCGTTTTATTTTGTCAATTATTTTATATAATTATTTTAAAAATACTATAAAACATCATGCGGAGACGCCGTTCGATTCAGTACGCTCCGGGTAATCACAACGACAGGACGTATTACTTTTTCTCACCGACACCGTGCGATCGCGTTGATACACCGATAGGGCTATACTACACCATACTATAACTAGATACCTATAGCACCATCGCACATTTTAAACGATTCACTTTTATAGGCGATATTTTTGGTAGTACCTAAGTAATTTTGAAATATGTTTATGATTGTATTTAAATATTAAATGATGTAATGGTGGCAAATTTTCATTTCATACATATTTTTTTAGAAATGAGTAATTGAACGTAAGCAATTCGGATCAAGTAAAAATACAAAATCGTTGCCTTTCACCTTTGGCTCCGTGGCGGAGTGACTTGGTAATGATTTGTAGCGCTGAGCGCCGCAGGTTCGAATCCCACATGGAACAAAAATTTGTATTACCTACAAATAATTATTCCAGGTCTGGATGTTTGTCCTTGTGAAATTAATTTATTTAAACTGCCCCAACGATGTATGTACTTAGGAAAAATTCCTAGTGTGGAGATAACGTTATGATTAAAAAAAGACATGCCATCAAAAACATAACTTGTAAAATAACCAAGTCTCGCAATGATGATACGGTCGTGCCGCTGTTTTGGTCTACATGGCGGGGGCACTACCGTGCCCCCAGATATAAAACATATGAGCCGTGCTTGAGTTGATTGCGCCCTCCTTTCTGCCAAGGAGGGTCGCGTTCGTATACGGCTTAGAGATAAATTATTATTAAGCCAATTCCTAAAAGGTTGGGTTTAGTGGGTAAAAGTCACCACATAACCACGCAGCCGGCTGCGTGGTATGCTATGAGCATTCCCAACCTCCCTCCCCCGCTTTCCGGAGGGTTGCCCATATTTGCTTCGGGCGCAAAAAAAAAGCTTGAGTTGAGTAGCTCAATGGCGTAGTGCTCGCCGTAAACGCGAACAATCCGGGCTCGATCCCCGCTAGTGTTGCCAGGTGTCCCGATTTGCGCGCGACGTCCCGATTTTCAAAGGTCTAGTGACACGTCCCAATTCATCATTGATCGGGACGCCAAATGTCCCGATTTTCACTAACCTTCTTATTCTATACTTTAATCCATAATTTTGACAGCAAAAATGATTATATCTGTTGGCTACTACCACATTAAAATATTTTTACTACGACATTGTCTCACCAGTCGAAAAAAAACCACAACAGTTTTAAACAGAATTATATTAAAATGAGTGATTTGAAAAATTCAGGGACTGCAAAAAAAAAACAAGTAGTTCAAAAATGTTTTAATTTGCCTAAAATGAAAAAAATTCAGTTTTTACGATGTTTGGATGAAAAGTTATTCATTCATGAGATCAGACTCGAATAATAATTATAAAGCACAAAAGTAAAGTTACAGTCACAATTTCTCGCATTACTCGCATTTTTACAGCATCTTCTTCATCTTCGCATATTTACAGTTAGCGTTGACCATCTGAGCTACCACGGCTCTCAATAAAGCACAAAAGGCTACAAAGAAACCTATATTTTGTAGTCATTCTGGTTGTCCGGATATGAAAACCAAATCCCCGATTATTTTTACCTTCCGTCCCGAAATTTTACTTGCTAGACCTGGCAACACTAATCCCCGCCGACACTGATAAAATTGTTAGTTTGATGATTATGTTTGAATTATGTTTACATTATGAAACAGAATAAAAGTTTATCAAATGATATATATTTTATACAATACATATTTTTCAATTAGAACATATACATATTATAATATACTCAATAGGGTGAAAATGTAAAGCCGACTTCAATTTACTAAAAGAATACCTGAAACAATTTCCACATACATATTAGCCTCCGATTTCTATACACCATATAAGTAAGCCATTATATGGAAATTATTTTTTTATTATTTTAGTTCCAACAGTATCAAAGACAGATATATAATCAACGATCAAAGTGATTCGTAGTCGTCGTTAGGCAACTATTATAGTGAGGCTATAATAGTTGCCTAACGACGACTCTCTCCCTGACACGCTCCCTGGCTCGCCCTGACACGCACACAGAGATAACATTGTAGTGTGCGTCATTATTACGCCGTTCCAAAGCGATCGCGTAGATTTCGACTTGGACATATTTGAATATGCGCTCTTAAGGTTTAATTTTTTTCAACAAATTAAGACTTTCAAATCACGGCCGTGCCGTGATAGTATATATTTTATTAGATATTGTTGTATTTCGTAGATACGAATGCAAAATATTGAAACTTTAAATTTTGATCTGGACACTTTTCAAGTGGCTAAGGCGATTACCTGTGACGTCGATGATGTAAAGAACCACATTTTAAACAACAATTGTAAACTAAACATTTTGTGTCAAAATATACGCTGCATTAACTGCAGCATTAACTTATTACAAGTATGTAAGACTTCAAAGCAATGGTCGCTGGCTAGGTTGTGTCCAGCGTCCAAGAGATGTTTAGCAAAATGGGATTTATCATGATTGCAAATTCTGTACGCGGCCAAATGCTCTTTGATCTGACGTGATTGCATTGACTGATCGCAATTTCGGGACACGCTATAAAGAGCATTTGGTCAACCAGAAACAACGAGGAACCACCCGTCCGCCTATTTGTCCGCTTTGACCAGCAGCCAGTCTCTGATGTTTACCCAGTGGTTCTGGTAAACAAGCACACGACCAATGTCGCGTGAGTCTTTCCAGACACTTTGGGCTTCAGGGACAAGGATATCACATTTGATTCTTTGTGGGATCTCTTACTGTTTCTTTATAGTCAGCGAGGTGTTGGATTTGAGGTCGAGGGTATTAATATTCCCCTTCAACCAGTCCAGAGCCTTCTGGTCATCGCACCACAGCCTCAGGATACGCCCGACGCATCAGGGTCCTGGTTACTCCATGCCTCGCTGATCATCTTCCTCTGTATAGCCACGAGGATGTCATCAGCTACCTCCTTTGTTATGTGACCTGACCGCGCACACGTTAAGGCCACACCCAAATTGCTTTAGCAGCAGAAGCATAGCTTGTTCTTGCAACCTTTAGTTGCTGTTCGATTCGCACTTTTTTGTGCTCTACTCTCGGCGAGGTGGACTCATCCAGCATCCTTTTGGCTTCTCTCTCCTTCTTTCCAGGACGCTTGGCTGCTCTCTGGTTCCTGGCGGATCTCTTTGAGCTGATTCCGGCGGTTGTGTCTACTGCTCGGGCTGGATTTTCATCCTTCCCAGTTTCAGCATGGCTACTGGTTCCAGCCCCAAGCACCGCAGTGGCAGTAGCTTGCCCAGCTGCCTGAGTGTTGCTCTTGGAAGCAGCGAGCACGGCTCTCTCTCTGCGGCCTTTTTCTCGCTGCTTCTTATTCTTCTTTTTGCCTTTCGCACAACTGCCCGCTGGGATAGACCCACCTGATGGTCCGTCAGGTGGGTCCCCTTCCCCTTACGGCTCATCACTTTCCAGGCAGCATAGAAAAGGTCATCGGGTTTTTGGGGCTCCGCAGGAGTTTTGCTACTCGCAGCCCTATATTTTTAATTATTAATAACTAATTAAGTATTGTAGTAAGGCGCTAGGATAGCTCGGGTGGCGAGTAATATTAGACGGAGATACGATAAACTAGCTATTAATATATGACACGTTATATATATATATATATATATATATATATATATATATATATATATATATATATACCTTTACAATAATATTAACTGTGCTGTGCTTCGCTCCTATAGACAGCTTACAACATTAAGTTCCACGGATGAAGCGTATGCGTAAGGTTTGCCACCTCTGTAGGAGCGTTGTTAAAACATACTGTCCCACCAGGTGTAGGCTCTAGTAAAACTGTATCAACAAAAGCAGGCTTCGGACCCTATATAGCAAATCGGAGTACATCTTGTTGGCGTGATTTATCTACGAACAGCGCCATCTAGTTTGGTTTGTGGAAGTTAATGATGTAATGTTACAGTATATAATAAATAAATAAATAAATATAGTGTGAGCATTTGCGGATTTGAATTGAGCAATTAAGGCAATTATTCTTTAATCTGAGCGGTTTTGGCAAAATTAATTTTGTCCTTTGATTATTGATTAAATAATTAATTAATAGCGTGAGCATTTGCGGATTCGAATTGAGCAATTTGTGAACAATTAAGAGATTTTATTCTTTAATCTGAGCAGTTTTGACAAAAGCAATTTTATACTTTTAATTACTAATAAATAATTAATAGGGTGAGCATTTGCTGATTTAAAGTCAGCATTTAGTGAGTAATTAAGACCTGTTATTCATTTTTAGTAAAGTTTATTGGTTTTAAGTATAATAGACCAAATTAAATACATAAAACTAAAAATAATAAACAAAACTGATTAAATAGTTAATTAAATTTAAAAATATGAAAGTTGAAGAATGCGGGTTAAGAATGGGTAAGTTAACCGTCAAACGCTTTTTCTACGCTGATGATCAAGTTATACTTGCGTCGTCGGCGGCCTAGTTGCAAATGATGGTTACATTAATGAACAGGTCATTAAAAGAAAGGGGAATGAAAGTGAATGCAAGTAAGACGAAAGTTATGGTTTTTGAAAGAGAAGAAAGTAAAACGATATGTGAAATAAGAATAGAAGGGGAGTTGGTCGAGCAAGTAGATGAGTTTGTATATTTGGGATGTGTATTCAGCAGGGATGGGAGATATGATAAGAATACAGAACGATGAGTGAACGCAGGAAATAAAGTAAATGAGGCTCTACACTCTATTATGAAAAGTCAGAATGTGTTAAAAAAGGCACGTATGGCAATTTATAATGATGTCTTAGTCCCTATTTTAACACGTGGCAGTGAAAGTTGTGTGTAGCAAAAGAAGCACGAGAGTAGAATATTAATGCAGTAGAAATGCGGTTGCTAAGGAGTATGTTAGGGCTGAATCTGAGTGATAGGGTGAGAAACTGTGTGATAAAAGAAGAGTGTGGTTTGCAAGATAATACTGTGACCAGGATTAAGAAAGGAATGCTTCGTTGGTTTGGTCATGTAGAAAGAATGAATGAGGAAAGAGTGACAAAGCAAATTTATGTTGCAGAAGTGAATGGCAGAGTTGGAAAGGGACGTCCTAGGTGAAAGTTTATCGACCAAATTGGCGATATATTGAAAATGGGCCAAATTAAGAGTACTCTTAACCGACGAGCATGTATGCGTAGGTATATGGATGTGGAGGAGGCGAGAGAGGTATGTCAGGATCGTGCTAAATGGAAGTCTCTGGATCTCTGGGTGACAGGCGTGAGTGTTTATGTATATTATGTAAATAATTAATTAATAGTGTGAGCAATTGTGGATTTAAATTCAGCATTTCGTGAGAAATTAACTTTTTCTCACAGTGATACGGTGGCAAACGTATAACACTACGATTTGCTAAGCGATCTTTGTTTTGCTTAACTAAATCCAAAAGTTGTAATTTTAACAGTGATTCGTCACAAGCAATATTTTTCGACCGTAGAAACGCAATAATGTCTTGTTTGTTAGATGAAGTTGTAGGTGTTTTGTCAAGTTTTCGAGAATAATACGATGCAATAACTAAATCAATAACTGTATTCTCCACCAATTTAGGTAAAACATCTTAGAAGCAATTTTCAAACACTTTGACGTCCATATCTTGGTTGTGGTCACCGGTTTTATTAGATTCAAAATATTTCAACCCTCCTACTACAAATCCATTAATACTGTCGATATGTACAATTATAAGCTGCTTGCCTTTTCCTGCAAGAATAACAATTAATTAAAAAAAGAAAAGTACTTTTTGTATAATCATCATATTTTGTTAATAACACTCTAGCGATGTGCCGTGTAGTGGCGGTTGAGAATATCCACTACCCCATATCTTCCCGTGGGTGTCGTAAGAAGCGACAGAGGAAGACAGGCAGGAGATGGGCAGAAGCATCTTCCTAATAACAACAATAATATAATAAAAAACAGCGGTTGCCAACCCGCTCGCCAAGCGTGGCAACTATGGCAAATATCCCCCCATGAGTAACGACGCAAACAAACGGCCCCCAGTCCCCGGCGGCCCCGCTATTCCTGGCTACGGTGGCGACCATGGTAACGGCGGGGCAGGGGTGCTGAGAATCTCCGGTGGAGGTTCGGTTGCCACCTACGACGACTCGACCTGGCAACTTATAACGCACGCACCCTGAGGACTGACGCGAAGATACTGGAGTTGGAAGAAGAGGTAGACAAGTTGCGCTGGCATATTATTGGATTATCCGAGGTCCGAAGAAAGGAGGAGGACACGGTAATCCTCGAGTCCGGCAATTTGTTCTATCACCGGGAGGGCGACCATCTGTCCCAAGGAGGTGTCGGATTTATCGTCCACAAGTCTCTCGTCAACCACGTTGTAAAGATTGGGAGTGTGTCCACGAGGGTCGCGTACCTGTTTCTCAGAATCACCAAACGGTATTCGCTAAAGGTCATACAGGTTTACGCATCAACCTCGGCACATCCCGATGAGGATGGATGAGGAGGTGGAGGAAATGTATGAGGATATTTCTAGAGCCATGCATTCCTCCAAAACCCACTACACGGTGTTGATGGGAGACTTCAACGCAAAACTAGGCACAAGAGAAAGCGGTGAGCTGAAGTTAGGGAAATTTGGAGAAAGGCAACGGAGCCGTAGGGGCCAGTAGCTGGCCGACTTCATGGAGAAAGTGGGACTCTTTATGATGAACTCTTTCTTCCAGAAGCGGCCCCACAGGAAGAGAACCTGGTCAAGCCCCGACGGTTCGACAAAAAATGAGATTGACTTTATTATGACGACTAGACGCCAACTGTTCAGTGATGTCTCAGTTATCGCAAGGGTGAAAACTGGCAGCGATCACCAAATGGTTAGAGGAACACTGAATCTAAACGTTAAGTTGGAGAGGTCTCGTCTAATGAAGTCAACGCTCCGTCCCCCTCGTGCTCTAATCCCGAATCCCGAAACCTTTCAGCTCGAGTTACATAACCGCTTTCAGTGCCTAGAAGACTGCAATGCAGTGGACGATATGAATGACACGCTCGTGGAAACTGTCCATGCGGTCGGAGAAAAGTTCTGCAAGACCCGCCGCAGAAGAACACAAAAGCTCTCCGATCACACTCTTAATCTCATGGCTGTTAGACGGGAGATGAGGCTCCAATCGTCAACAGATTTGACAGCATACAGGCAACTGAACAGATAGATCTCCAAATGCATGCGGCGAAACCTACGCAACTTTAATACTGCTCGTATTAAAGAAGCGATTGAGCGGAATCAGGGATCCAAAGTCTTTGCCAGAGATCTGTCTGCCAGAAAGAGCCAACTGTAAAAGCTGAAGACTGAGTGTGGCAGCATCGTTTCCGGGACTCCTGAGATTCTGAGTGAGATTGAGAGGTTCTATGGGCAGCTGTACACATCATCGTTGGAGCCACACGCAAGTGTGCGATCCAAGAGCAAGTCTTATCCGACACTATTCCGATGATAACCCGGACGTCAGTCTGAGCGAGATTAAAATGGTTCTCCAGCACATTAAAAACGGCAAGTCCCCGGGCGAGGATGGAATTACAGCGGAGCTTCTGAAAGCTGGTGGAAAACCGGTACTTGAAGTCCTTCAGAGGCTCTTTAATTCCGTCCTCCACGGTGGCACTACTCCGGAGGCGTGGAGCAGAAGTGCGGTGATCTTGTTCTTCAAGAAAGGTGACAACGCCTTCTTGAAGAACTACAGACCGATATCCCTTCTAAGCCGAGTCTACGTGCTGTTTTCGAGAGTCATTACGAATCGTCTCACACGCAGACTCGACGACTTCCAGCCTCCCGAACAAGCCGGTTCCCGAAAAGGCTTTATTACCATAGACCACATACATACCCTTCGGCAAATTGTATAGAAATCCGAAGGGTACAATCGGCCACTTTGTCTGGCGTATGTGGGCTATGAGAAAGTGGGCTGTCGGTATATCGAAGTGCTGAAATATTTGTGCAGTAGGGCTACGATGGCCATCCGAGTACAGAACCAGAGTACGAAACCTATCCGACTGCAGAGAGGTGTAAGACAGGGTGATGTTATATCCCCTAAACTCTTCACCGCTGCGTTGGAAGACGTTTTCAAGCTACTGGACTGGAAAGGATACGGTATTAACATCAATGGCGAGTACATCACTCACCTTCGATTTGCCGACTATATAGTCCTTATGGCAGAATCGCTGGAGGACCTTAGCACTATGCTCAATGACCTCAATGGTGTCTCCCAACGGATAGGTCTTAAGATGAACATGGACAAAACAAAGATCATGTTTAATGTCCATGTCACACCTATGCCGGTAATTGTTGGGAGCACTATGCTCGAAGTTGCTGACGAGTACGTTTACCTGGGACAAATAGTCCGACTAGGTAAGTCCAACTTCGACCGAGAGGTCAATCGACGGATTCAACTCGGCTGGGCAGCGTTCGGGAAATTACGACACATCTTCTCGTCAGGTATACCTCAAAACCTGAAAACTAAGATGTACAACCAGTGCGTGTTGCCAGTGATGACATATGGAACTGAGACGTAGTCCTTCACTGCTGGCCGTATGAGGACGCTCAAAGTCGCTCAGCGAGAGCGGTGAGGGCTATGCTCGGAGTTCCTCTGTGTGATAAACTTAGAAATGAGGATATCCGCAGTAGAACCAGAGTGACCGACATAGCCCAACGGATTAGTAAGCTGAAGTGGCAATGGGCCGGCCATATAGCTCGAAGAACCGACAACCGTTGGGGAAAAAAGGTTCTCGAGTGGCAGCTTCGTACCGGTAGGCGAGGTGTAGGGCGACTCCCCACTAGATGGAGTGACGACCTGGTAAGACATGCAGGAAGTCGATGGATGCAGGTTGCTCAGGACCGTGCTTTGTGGCATACCTTGGGGAGGCCTATGTTCAGCAGTGGACGTGTGAAGGGCTGTAATTATGATGATGATGATGAATCTAGCGATTTCTTTTCTTTTTCGGTGATTTTGGTGGTCCACCTCATTTCACGTCTCCAATAACCTATAAAAACGAAACATCGAATAATATATATAATATAATGTAATTAATTTATGATTAAGTTTTTAAGCTATTGCATAGCTTCTATCGCGGGCCTTGAGCGCGGGGACCGAATCCAGAAATTCCGTAACGAAAAAAAAACCTCACGCTCCCCACTCCGACGGGCACGGAGGTGTGGCGTTGAAAGCCGTGCATCGTCTAACGTCGTTTTAGTTCGGCAGACTTCGGCACTCGGCAGACTTCGGCACGGTGTTTGCGTGCGTGTACACTAGCTGCTAACTCAATGATAAAAATTCCTGAATAACCTACATGTATTGTAAGATATTAAAAATATTTTAAACAATATTAACTTCTCATTTATTCAATAAGAGAAAAAAAATTTTTTCTTATCGGTCACCACGCTCAAAAAGTGTAACTTGATTTAATATCAAAGACTTAACTGCATAACTAAAATAAATAAATAATTATAATTGCATAAGTTGATATAAAATGATATGCAATAGCTTTACCGCGGCAGTCACCGAGTGCCACACGTATTTTTTTTATAATTTAGTTAGACGTAATTAGTAATTTACTTATGTGTATTTAATTCATTTATAATAAGTGATTTATAATTTTATTTTATTTTTGATTAAGTAAAAATGTTTAGCTTGTACACCGTAGAGACATGAATTCCTATTGAACTTGATATTGTCTAGGCCATGTCATTATGTGATTTGTCACAATCAGAATTCTTAAATGATTTAAACAAATTGTATATAATTTGTTATTCTGTAGATTGCAAGGGCGCTTAGTACCCATAACTACAGGAAATATGTCCTCCATGACTCACGCACGAAGCACGAACAATATCGTCTGGATACTCACTATCACTAAAAAACTTTCGACGCGCAGGTAGTCATTGAGTTTACTGTACCCGATATATTACTTTCCTCTATGGTCAACTAAGTGTGCATGTAACTACAGCCCCAATAACAACAGGGTTTTGGCGGGAACTTGGCCGTAGACGGATTTTCGCTCCTGTTTTGTCGCTTTAAAGTGGATTTTGATTCGTAAAAGTGATGCGATTTTGTGAATTAAGTGTCCTTGCGTGTAAACTATTAGAGAAAACGACGAAACAAGTGCTTTGATGTCGATATAAACCTCAAGTTATTTTGGTCGCTTGGGCACTTCATGAACATGAGTGGCTGTCGTTATCAACTGTCCGCTGGGTTTAGCTTTCGTCAAAATCTCCCAAGGGTTTCGCAATGTGTTGTATTAGCATATTGTGAAGAAAATAATATAAAAATGAAAATTCCAAAAGAAATGATAGGCTCAGAAGGGCTAGAACCCAGAGCCGTAAAGCCAGTTAATAAAAAAAAGCAATAACAACAAAGTCAAAATTTTCGGTATTGGTATACACAGGTACATAAATATATTTTGTCCTAGGTGTGACATATATAGACTTTTTATATACGGAGTAATAAAATAGTATAGTCGACCTCACAATATTGCGCCGCTTGCGTAATTTTAAGCCATTTTCTCGATTTTATTACGCAAATGTGTCCGCGGTGAACTAGCTTTTATTCTACACAGATGGAAAGTTAAACCAATTTAGATTCTCAAACAAGCCATAAATATTCCTTATATTTGATTACTGAATGAGTAAAGTGAAGCCGATTTCTCACCTCATCCGCGATGAGGAGTTACAGAAGGGTAAGGGAAAGGGATGACTTTAGTGATCATTAAAATATGTGCATAATGCTAAATAAGTAGGTGTTTAAAACACAAATTACCATAATAGTTCAAAGTAAATTAATAGTTTATTCACGGGGTTCAGAAGGCATATCAATGTTTTTTTTTCATAGGAGAGGTTGCAAAAAGCATACGGCTCACCTGATGGTAAGTGATTACCACCACTCATGAACAACTGCAATACCAGGGGCATTGCAGATGCGTTGCCGGCCTTTTAAAAAGGAGTAGGCTCTTCTTGAAGGTCCCTAAGTCGCATCGGTCTGGAAAAATCTCTGGTGGTAGTCGATTCCACAAGGAAGTTGTACGAGTAAGAAAACTTCTTTTAAGACGCACGGTAGTGTAGCGCCAGTCATCCAGATGGTATGGACGGTATCGCGAGTTTTGTCACGATGTGCGATGGTAAAATTGTGCGGCTGGAATTAGTCCGAACAATTCCTCAGAGCACTCCCCGTGGTAGGTGTGATAAAATACGCAAAGAGACGCAACATCTCTTTGCAGTGCCAGTAAGTCAAGCCAATCGGAAAGAGCTCGGTCGCCGGCGATCCAAACAGCTCTGCGCTGGATGCGATCAAATGAAAGGAGCTGGCGCTGGGGAGCCCCGGCCCAGAGATGAGAACAGTATTCCATGTGTGGCCGAACCTGTGTCTAGTAAAGTTGCAGGCGGTGAGCCAGCATGAAATACTGGTTAAGATAACGGTCACTAAATCCCGGTAATAGCACTACCTACGCCGATCACTACTTATTAGCCAATAGTAGGCTTTAAAAAGAGATCATTTATAATGTTCAATTCTTTGATAAATTGTAAAAGTGAGGATTAGTGTAATATACCACTCATTAAAGAAATAAATTTTAAATATGGACCACGTACACGTAACGTTTTAAACTGACACGAATTCAGAACTCATTCAACTTCCTAATTGTATACCCTTTTCACGTTTTCTACTCTTTGTGGCTTTATACCAAAAACGGAATATTAATAATAAATTGTTTTATTTATTATACTGGTAATTTATTTTCATACTTACAGTTGTAAATTATTGTTGAGCCAGTATCAACAATAATTTTTAGTAATTCGCAATGTGCTAATACGCTAAATAAGAAATACATAGTTATGCATCCCGGTATTCCCGGAACTGCACCGGAGACCATCACAATTCAAGCCTAAGCGTGGATGTAGATTCCTGAATTACGTCTGGAAGACTTCGTGTGAGCACCGATAACTTTTCTTTAGTTTAATGATCTAGTATAAGAATTAGGATAGTCATAGGCTCTCACATCTATCGGACATGTAGTTTTAAGTTAGAATCCATCGAGGATTAATTACGTAGTATATAAGTAATGTATCGCACATTAATAGTAATAAGTTTAAAATAAAGTCTTTTTAAAAACGTCCTGAGTCAATTTCGAATATTGACTACATTTTGTTTATTGGTTAGAAAAAAGAAAATATTGTTTATTTATTTACTTTTTTATATAGTTCTTAACGCATTATTTAGTGATCTAAAACCAACTTCTAATGACACCGATTTGGGGAACATCGATGGGATTATTAATCTTTGATTTTAATACACTTCTGGACTCTGCGTACGATTGACTTTTTGTATTTACGTTTTTTGCTTAAAAAGCAAGCATCCAAGCCAAAACTCAATAAATAAAATATTACGCCGTATTTGTATTTGATATAAGAAAAATAGATCTATGCGCCGTATACGTCAAAATTTATCCAAAATATACATTTGGACGTGTTTTCATGAATTTGTTCGTAGAAATGTCAGTGTGGAAAATAGTAATATTAAGAGTACTGTGATGTTGCTAAAGTGATAATGACTAGCGTGTTAGTGTAAAACAATTGTTTGAAAGTGTTAGTGATCAATTTACTATTTAACTACAAGTCTTAACTGGCGATCATCTGGTATTTATGCTTTTTGAGTTCTTTTAGACGTATGTAGTATTTGTAGAATATAGTAGGTAAAGATTTTAAGTAATATGTTTTTTTAGTAACGTGTATTATTGTAAATACATACATTGTCAAATAATAATAACACTACATAGGAATTTGTGATAGGACTTCCTTTGCTCTTTTAATAAAAATTTGCACACTGCAAAAGTCAACCAATAGTAAAAAGGGTTGGCATTTCCAATATGGGCCATCGATATCTGGTGGTTTTTTTGGGGGAGGGGGGAGTGGGGGCTACCCCCTGTGCCATCCGCACCCTGCGGAACCCCATGATTATGGATATATTCACGGTTAAGTGTCTGATGAAATGGAGGGCGGGGATATGGGATAGGGGCGGTAAAATGAACTAGATTAAATGAAGGTAAGGGTGGGAATTATGAGAGGTTGGGGGGGGGGGATTTTTTTATTTTGCGCCCGAAGAAATTTAGGGCAACCACTCGCGCACTACTTGAAGACTGCGCAGAAGAGGAAGCCGTAACAAGTGGCTCATTTGAGCCCAACACTTGCACTTCACTCAACTCTTCAGACACAGAAGTCTCCGAAGCCCCATGCTTCGGAGACGCCATGGTAGTCAAATGTTGTAAGCTTACAGGAGTACGTAAAACGATCTCAACTGCAAGCGCAACGGTCGACAATGATGTCGTTTCGCGGTTCTTTCTAAGCAGTGTAAAAACATATTTAGTGATCCGCAAAAAGTATCGATACCTGATTAGTATCGATACTTTCATTTCAATACCATGTATTTTTGTACTCGATACAATTTTTACGAATAACAAATCTTTAGCTAAATTATCAGCAATTTCATTGCCCTGAATCCGGCAGTCGCTAGGGATCCAAGCCAATACAATATTCAGCCCTTTTTTTATGACAATAGTACAGAGACTTTCAAATATTTAAAATTGGCGGGTATCTAATGGCTAATATTTCCAATATGGACCATCGATTTCAAAGCCCATATTTTTTTTGTAGATAGTACTCACTAAAAGAAAGCGTTTTGCAAAGTTTTAGGTTGCGGAAACTTACGGTTCATGAGATATATTTTTTTAAACTTTTCATACAAATTGGTAAATAAATTTGACAAATGATTGATTTCAAACATCAGTTAGTGTAGGGTTCCGAATATTTTGAAAGTATCGATACCTACTCGATACCAAGTATCGTATCAAAAGTATCAATACTACTTGGTATTGAGTACATTTCGTTAATTTTGGAGATGAAAAATTATGACAAACCAATTAGATGCATCGGAAGAGCTGATAAGTGCAATTACATATGTATATAAAGTAGAATAAAGTTTACTCTATTTAAGTTCCACCTTATTACTTGTATTTCATTGCTTGCAACTTGTTTGTATTTCTTAATTAGTACAGCTTTTGTACTTTTATTTTATTGTTTGCAACTTTCTGTATTATCTAATTCTTACTACAATAAAGTGTTTACTTACTTATTGACTTACTTATTTAATATCCAAAAAGTACCCAAAACCGAATCAGAGCACCCCACTATCCACGTGGTCTTGTCTGCCCTACCCCTAGAGTGTATATAAGAGCCCGGAGGCGACCAAAAAGCCGAAGCTGCGAAGGCGAGCTCAGGTGCCTGTGCTTCCCTACGCTAGAGCGGAGGCACTGCTCATCCCGCAGCGCCGGAGCTGCCACGGAGCGCCGGAGCACAACTTCCCGGCTTCTACCCCCTTAGTCTCCAAAATTAGCGAAATGTACTCTATACCAAGTAGTATTGATACTTTTGATGCGATACTTGGTATCGAGTAGGTATCGATACTTTCAAAATTTTCGGAACCCTACACTAATTGATGTTTGACATCATCAATCATTTGTCAAATTTATTTTGTAATTGCGTGTTATTTGCCAATTTATATGAAAAGTTTAAAAAAATATATCTCATAAACCATAAGTTTCCGCAACCTAAAACTTTGCAAAACGCTTTCTTTTAGTGAGTACTATCTACAAAAAAATATGGGCTTTGAAATCGATGGTCCATATTGGAAATATTAGCCATAAAAAGTAATACAATAGTTTGATTATTAATAAAAAAAACTCATTGTTTTTATACACCTGATTCTGTTATTCCATGGGATAACATTTGAAAGGAAGAAAGAAAGAACAAAATCAAAACAAAAGTGTATTGTTTATGACTTATCACATATTATAATATAATAAAGTGGAAGTTTTTTTGTTTAAACGTGCTAATCTCTGTAACTAGTAGTTCAATTTCAATTTTTTTAAATTTATTGTAGCCAGATTCGTGAAGAATAGTATAGGCTATCTAGCATTACGCTACACTTTTCATTTATCCTTAAGTATTGATTTTACCACCAACATTTGGAACCAGTTGGAAATAAAAGCACTCGAACTGCTTCATCCGCATGTGCTGTCATAATGGCTAGTGATATGTAAATATAATGATCTACAAAAATATAGATCTTTTGACTCCATTTAGAAAAAGTCTGCAATACCATATGCCTATTTCTTATAACTGAGCCACAATAAGGTATTTTATGACAAAAAATTATTGAATATGAAAAAAGTGTTATGAGTATATATAGTATATATAGGCATGGCATATTATTCCTTTTTTTAATTTTGTGACGATAAACTTTTCTCTTAATAGCATGTTATTTGGATTCATAGTTTAAGACATAAAGGCCTTTGACAAGGTTGATCACTCTATTTTACTTGTCAAACTCAAAAGGATAGGTATAGCATGTATTGTTGATGGTTATGCTACTGAGCCGTTTTTTGCCTATACTGGCGTACCTCAAGGATCTCATCTTGGGCCTTTGTTGTTTAACATTTTCATCAATGACATCAGTAATTGCTTTAAGAATTCAAAATCTTATTTGTTTGCTGACGATCTAAAGATCTTTAGACCTGTCTCCTCAAATTCTGATGCACAATTCTTACAGGAAGACTTAAATAACTTGACATCTTGGAATGACACTTTGAATTGTTCTTGTTCTTCATCGTTCCAAGAAAAGAACAAGTCAAAGTGTTCAAGCAAGGTTTTGCAATAAAAATTAAAATGTACAATAAATTGCTAATAGAAATAACAAGACTTCCGCTATATGCGTTCCAACAAGTTATAAAAACATTCTTTTTAAATCACGCTTTTTACAACATAGAAGAATATATGCAATGTTCATTTTCTGACTTGTTTGACACATAAAATAATGTAATGTAAATGAGATGTATGTTAATTTGTAATTTTAATTATATTATTGTAATTGTATAATTTGTAATTTTAACTATATTATTGTATTTATATAATTTTAATTGTAATTTTGACGTACCAATGTTACGTAATGTAACGTAATGGCAAATAAATAAATAAAATAAATTTATTTAATCACTTTCACTACAACTAGATTAGTTATCCTCATCATCATTGTTTACATTAATTATTATTTTATTTTGTACAATTAATTTAGTAATAATGACGAAAAAAAACAGAGGTTGCCAACGTGCTTGCCAAGAGTAGCAACTATGGCAAATATCCTCAATGACTCAATCTAAGGGGGAGGCATATGTTCAGCAGTAGATTTTAAATGGTTGTAACTGTATCACATTCAAAATGATTGATTCTTTTATAGTCGTCTATAACATTTTTCTTTGTTTTGTCTATCAATTTGGCCCAGTAATAGTTTGTGAAGTAGTTGTATTTTCTACAAATCCTCCTCCGGCGGATGTCACATGGTAAATTATGAGGCGCCCACCTTTTTCCACAGGCACATGTCACCTGTCTATGTCTGCGGCACAGTTTGGTTGGTGTTTAGCCATGTTTCATCAATGAATATAACATTGTCCCAATTGGTTATATTTTAATTTTTCGTAAAAGTGTTATTCTTTACATCATGTGTCAAAAATAATTATTTTGTGTTTGTCAATTTTTTTGTATCGGAAGCCAATTTCGGTTTAAATGGTTTTTAATGACTCTATACTACCATATCACAATCATGATTCATGTAATTTTTACAGGTCTCAAAATAAAAATTTACATAAACAAATAATAAATTAAAAAAGGTTCGATTATTTAAATATTTTTACCGATTATTCGCATTAGAATGATATTGAAGCATCCAAGCACTACGGTGGGGTACATTACGACATATAATTGAAACAACATTAGTAAAGTAAAACACATACATTGGTAAAGTAAAAAATGACTGTCAATAAGAATTACATGTAATCTATTGTTGCGCGGCTAAGTTGACATCTGACACTAGCGCCATCTAGTGTCAGGTAACGGAGCGAGGGGAGAGCTTTCCAGAAAATGACATCACTAATCTTTCAACCGACAGCGCCATCTGTTGTCGAAACGAAGAACTAAGCTTCTGGAAGCTGACTCTCAAACTTTCGGCGCTTTGTCGATTGGTGCGCGTTTTTACTTGAATGTTCTGGATGATTCGGTACTAATGTGTATTTATAGGCGCTGTAAGGTGCGATCGGGGAATTATGGAATTCGGCGAGACAAGCGAAGCTTCGGAGCGGAATAAAGTTAATTATTAGTGTTTTAAGTTTTAATTTGTGTAAAGAAAATTAAAGTGTTAATTTAGGTAGTTCTATCGGCAATTTTTATTATCACGAACCTCAAGCTCGTAACACTATATTGAATAAAAAAAATATTCTATTCTATTCAACCTCAAGCATAAAAGTTGATTCTGGTAATTTGTTTTTATATTTTGCTTTATTTGAAAAATTCGAATTTTAATGAGTGATAGACAACTTTACATGTTGTAATGAAATATAGATAACTTTATAAATCTTTGAATTTACGTAAAAGGTTATTTTAAATTGTATTAGTACCCTTGTACAAAGTTATTGCGGAATGATTGATGCAAAATGTCTAAAGATATTTCTTAAACTCGGTTGGGTATAATATATAACCAGTTTTATTATATTACACTATTGTTATAAATAATCATCCCACTTCTGATGTTAGAATCATCATTATCATCATTACAGCCCTTCACAAGTCCACTGCTGAACATAGGCCTCCCCCAAGTAATGCCACAAAGCACGTCCTGAGCCACCTGCATCCATCGACTTCCTGCATGTCTTACCAGGTCGTCACTCCATCTAGTGGGGGGGTCGCCCTACACTACGCCTACTGGTACGAGGCTGCCACTCGAGAACCTTTCTTCCCCATCGGTTATCGGTTCTTCGAGCTATATGGCCGGCCCATTGCCACTTCAGCTTACTAATCCGTTGGGCTATGTCGGTCACTCTGGTTTTACTGTGGATATCCTCATTTTTGAGTCTATCACGCAGAGAAACTCCGAGCATAGCCCTCTCCATAGCTCGCTGAGCGACCTTGAGCGTGCGCATACGGCCAGCAGTGAAGGACCACGTCTCAGATCCGTAAGTCATCACTGGCAACACGCACTGGTTGTACACTTTAGTTTTCACTGATTGAGGTATACCTATATACCTCAATCACTGAAAACTATATATGTATATAGGTAGGTATGTATGGGTATATGTTAGAAATTATCAGCAAAATTATTTAAATATGTAGAAGAAAACTTTGTAAAAAAACCTCCTTACTATCAGAAACCATTCAGGACGCCAATTAACAAAAATAACTAGTGTGAGAGGGGATGCCCAACTTGATCTCCTGCTTACGCAATTGATCATTATAAGCAACAAAACAGCACACTGCACCATACATTCAGTGTGGACCAATACAGTTCGACCAACCGTGACATGTTCCTGTCACAATAACACGCCGGACCCAATTTCCCAATAACACTAAAGTATGTAAGCCAACAGCAACACTCATCTCTCATATGTCAATGGGTGCGTTTGGCAGAAAAAAGCGCTAGGGTATAACTCAATCCAGGAAGATTTATTATAGCGCT
This sequence comes from Parnassius apollo, assembly GCA_907164705.1. Classification (NCBI taxonomy): domain Eukaryota; kingdom Metazoa; phylum Arthropoda; class Insecta; order Lepidoptera; family Papilionidae; genus Parnassius; species Parnassius apollo. Next base: position 8,421,964 of record CAJQZP010001427.1, on the reverse strand, counting down.
GACACAATCACCATTTTGCTTATATTTGTTTGTTTTGAAGTAGAGTTTATAAGTTGTTTTGTGCAATTTAGTTTTAAGTAAATAATGACATGAATAAACATATACATGCTATTAAAAACTCATGATGGTAAGTTTTATATGAATACTTTACAAACATATTTTTAGGAGATTCACGGTTTAATCGTGTCCTGGAGGAAATAGTTTGATTTGATTGATCGCATTTGTTACAAGCGCTTGCTAGCGCTTTTTTGACCCAATGTAACACAGGTAACCTCAACAGGTGTAGTAACAACAGTTAGACTTGTGGAATTACCAAATAATCCCTCTAAGTCGCCTGCGCGATACTTAATACTGTTAGAACAAGTGGGTGATTAATTTTGTCCTCATTTGTTAGTATTTTCTTTTATTTTTTTACTCATTCCTTATGTACTTATTACAGTATTTTATAGAACTGTTAGAGAGTACTAAAGGGATACTTTTAGGATCCACATTGTATGTACATATCTCAGCCTGATGTTCGAATTTATAAATGAGGAGTGCACTTCAAACAGCTGGCATAAAAGTTAAGTTTTATTGTTTTAGCCGTGTGCAAAATTATGCTTTTAACAGACTTTTGAAACAGTTGACTTAACAAACTGCTTACTTTTATCATCAATACCATGCTCAATTAAGGCATTTTACTCTCAGCTTACAAGTACAAATACAAACATAGAGAGAATCCCAAAATACAAACAAAATGCTCTTTATGCATATGAAATTTTATGTGATGCAAAAAAAGATAACTGCGTTATTGTCACCTTCATTCTTTAGCAAGGCCGTTGCCTTTTTTCCTTTCAATAGATACCGCAATTGATTTTCCATTAGTGAGACAAAAAACTTTGTCGTTAAAGTCATGTTGTTCATGAGTTTACTATAAGTATTTTGATATATCCAGTATCATATTATTCTTATTAATATCAATAAACGTAAAATAAAGAGAGTTATATCTTAAAGCAAAGTCATAGTCAAATAATGTGGAATTTCGCACAATTGTCATACATTAAATAATGCTGTTGAAAAAATCACAAAAATCTACTTAAATTCAGCCAGTATAGTTCTGCCAAAGTATCCTAATCTGGTACCACATATCATGTCATGGGTGTCGTAAGAGGCTTCAGCGGGAAACAAATCAGGAAATGGGTAGCAGTGTCTTGCTAATAATGACTAAAAATAAAAAATTGCGTTTGCCAACCCGCTTGCCAAGTATGGCAATTTCGTCAAATATCCCCCTATGAGGCAATCTATGGGGAGGCCTATGATCAGCAGTCAACTTTTAGAAGCTGTAACGTTAACATGCAAATAAGGGAACAAGTAATTTTTGAACTATTTTATTTGCTTATGTTTGTTTAATCGACACCTGGTTTAGGACACGTTCTCTCTCCATCTCTCTCTCTCTCCCTCATTACTCTGTGGTGTCTTACAATACTGGTGAAATGATATGGGGCCTTAGAGCTTAAGTTTGGGTGGTAGAAACACTTACGCTGTTGCTTCACGGCATTAAAAAGACCCTGCCTCCTTTATCATGCTCCTAATATATATACACATACACAGATATAGCTTCCTCAATAGTTCCTTTTCTAATGAGCAAGAGATAAATCAGTATATAAGATTGTAATTAGAATTAAATGGGATCCAACTCGTTTATTATTTATTATGTGACCTTTCTCATCTTGACGTCTTTTAAGGTATTAGTAAAGCTTTTCAGTAAAATAATCAGTACAGTATGTTAGTGTAAAGATCAAGTATTCATACCTCACTAACATTGTTACAACATTATTATTAGACATATTATAATAGTGTAATAAAAAATAAAAACAATAAGCAAACAAAAATGGGTATCACCCACTCTGTTTCTTCTGCATATCAATGACATGTTATAAACCGGTAACATTCATTGCTATGCAGACGACAGCACTGGTGATGGTTTATACACCAATGCCAATATTTCTCGGGAAAACGTCGCCGAGTACTGGGACAAACTTGTGTCTTAAGTCGAGACTTTGTCGTACAAAGTTTCGGACTGGGGGCGACTAAATCTAGTCCAGTTTAATCACCAGAAGACACAAGTTTGCGCGTTTACCGCTAAAAAGAACCCCTTCGTCGTATCTCCTCAGTTTCAAGGCACTCCCCTTGTTGCCTCAGCCAGGATCGGAATTCTGGGTGTCAACATATCGAGTGACGTGTAGTTTCGTGGTCACTTGGAGGAGAAGCCCAAATTGGCATGCAACTTTACAAGGCGCAGGTTCGGCCGCACATGGAATACTGTTCCCATCTCTGGGCTGAGGCTTCCCATTGTCAGCTCCTTCAATTTGAGAGCTGCTCGAATCATCGCCGACCGAGCTCTTTCCGATCTGCTTGACTCACTGGCACTGCGAAGAGATGTCACATCTTGCGTATTTTATCGCATCTACCTCGGAGAGTGCTCTGAGGAATTTTTGGGACTTATTACAGCCACACAATTTCACCATCGCACATCGCGACAAAACTCGCGATATCGTCCATACCATCTGGACTGGCGGTCCACCACTGTGCGATTTAGAAGGTTTTCTTCCTCGCATTATTTTCTTGTGGTATCGACTACCACCAGAGATTTTTCCGGACCGATACCACTTAGGGACCATCAAGGAAAGAGCCTACTCCTTTTTAAAAGGCCGACGACGCATCTGCAATCCCCCTGGTGTTGCGGTTGATCATGGCCGGCGGTAGTCACTTAACATCAGGTCGTTTCCCCTTCCTCTTTTGTGTTTGTGTTGAAGCAAGTTTAAATTTTTTATAAGAAAAATTGCACAATGAGGTTTTTGTTATATCAAGCAGATATGAAGGAGATAAGCCCTCGGCATGAGGTGATCGCCACGATGCTGATTCTGTGAAAAATAATTTTAAAATTGTACGAACAAAATAATTATAAAATGATATATGTTTAAAAATCCCGCTAGATTTCTTGCTGGTTCTTCCCGGGACAGAGGTATTTTTCGAACCAGTTGTAATTAAAAAATGACTTTCAATAAGTATTATGTAATCATTAATCAATATTGAATAAAAATCATTTTATTTTATTCTTACACCGCCACTACACGGTCCTACATAAATGCACATGTTACTTTTTGCTTTTATGTTTTCAGTAAGTGAGTTACTTACTTAAATCGCATTTCTTATGGAAAATCTTTCCTACACTGGTAGAGGCCCCATGACTAGTAATTCGATAATTAATATTTTACTTGTAAAGATACCATCTCTATATATGTCTTATGGGCACAGACCTCTAATTTCTGCATATTCTTTACTCATATTTACTAGTTGCAAATTTATTCCCCATATTGGTAATACATAGTACAGAAATTTCCTTTTGTACCGAAATGAACTTCTTTTATATATTTCTTATAATGAAGTTGTTTTAATATACACAAATAAATAAAATTGAGGTGTCCGTTTGTAATGTCAAACTAACAGCATTTTTACTAAATACATACCTATGAAAGTATATATACACGGTTTTTTTTTTAATTTTTGTCTGTCTGTTTGTTCCGATTAATCTCCAAAATGGCTGCACTGGTTTTGAAGGATTTTTCTTTGGCAGATAGGTGATGTTATAAGGTATTATAACTTAGGCTATGTTTTTAGAAAAAGAATTAGAGTTCCGCATAGTAAAAATTGAAACCCATGCAATGCAATCGCAAATAAATTCTACGCAAGTCGCGGGGAACAGCTAGTGTTGGATCAAATTACAAGTTTATTAACTTTATAAATTATTAATATGTATTAATATTATTAACTTTTAGACAGTAACCAACCTAGTAATGATCTCGACATTAAAATACATGTCTATGATTGTGGTAAAGGTGCTAACTGTCGCTGTTCCTCTATGTCTAAGGTAGCATCAACTAAATACCCTGGTATTCTGCTAGACGAAAGACTTTCCTGGCAATCGCATATTGATCCCGTCGCGAGTAGAACACGCAAGTTAATATGGATTTTTAAAATGTTGAGACATGTTGCCGACAAAAAACTTATCAACTAAGTGTATGCGGGATAAGTACGACCCATATTAACTTTCTGTCTGACAGTTTGGGGAGAATCACTAAAAACTAAATTTCTCGTGGCTCAAAGAGCGTTACTAAGGGTGATATATTTTAAAAATCGCAGATTTGCAACACAGACTCTGTGATCCGTTGTTGATGTGCTGACTATTAGAAAACTATACTCTCCATAATGTAGTAAAAAGCACAAGTCATTAAAATTTGATCCGTTCATATTGCATAAAAGAGGACATAATAAAGTGACCACAGTTAAAAAGCACTCGTACCCAATTTGCAAGAAATCAATTTCTCATCGTTATTATACAACCGCTCCAATCAAAATCTACAACTACTTATATCGAGTGGACATGCAGGGAATGTAAAATAAAGGTGACCATTTGGCTTAAAAAACTACAATAAATAAAATAATAAATAAGTTTAACTTATAAATAAAACTTATTGCTAACTTTAAATGGAATTAATCATTGAATAATTACGGGCTACGACTTTATAATTTATGTAAGTATTTTATTGTCTCCAAAACTAATGTGAAACATTGTATTTCAGAAAACTGGCAGTTACATAAATATGGCCGATGACCCCGGCCAGTCACCTTCATCTCACGCAGGTAAGTTTGTTTTTACCAAATACAATTTTGTTCCTTATTTACATATAATGCCCATTTAACTACATAATCCTGTTTTGAATGTATGGGAAAAGCAGAAGCAGATTTTTTTACCTTCCAATAAAATAGGTTCACTACATATTAACTTACTTTATTAAAAGCCACAATAGCCTAATGGCAGGGTGCGTACTGCGAATTTAAAAGGTCGTGGGTTCAAATCCGCTTAATTAAAATTTTAGGTTTACCTGGTAAAGGAATATTAGTAAGCATTTCATTAGCAATGTTAGTAGCATTGGTAGTGTTTTTCTTAATAAAAATAACGAAAGAATATTCACTACGCTGCTCGGTAGTGGTACTTAAGAGGCGACAGAGGAAAAGTGGTGATTGAAGACGGAGATAGGCAGCAGCGTCTTCTTTACAACTCAAAATAGTAAAAGAACTGCAGATGGCAGCCCGCCTGCCAGGCGTGGCAGCTATGGCACAATCCCCCTTCCCAGTGGTTGTTATTGTATCATTCATAAATTTCTTAATATTATAATAACCCTATTGATGCAATCTTTGTTTAATAAAGTTTTTGAACTCTGCTTAGACAGTAGACAAATTATGTATATTTTGTTTTGTATTTTGTTGTAAAAGCGTATGTATTGGCCCGCGAAGGAAGGGTTGATGATGAAGGAGAAATAACTTTAAAATAAAATTATATAATTCTAATTAATATAGCTGGCTAGCAGGTGTGCCGTATGAAAGTTTGACCCCTCTTATACATAAAATTAATTAGTGAATTTTATACAAGATGATTATAGTCAGTCCCGTTTAGGGCTGACCACACTGCTCTTGGGAAACACTGTCGATAATACGACACGCGTTCAATCACTAAACGAGATATTATCGGGTGAAATACGTATCGTTGTGTATATTGAGCAATATTTGTATACTATATATATATATATATATATATATATATATATATATATATATATGTAAGTGTGTGGCCCATAGCCACAGCACCCCCTTCATCATCTGGTGGATTGTGTTTCGTTAGTCACCATCACTTCTATAATAAAATACTTGCTTCTATAATAATATACTATGAGATTGTACTAAAACCATTAAATAAATGCCATTTAGTGGCGTAATTATAGGATCTATTTATTTATTGGTGGCAGAGCCATGTTGCAGCTGCATTACTGGTATAGTTGTAGCACGAATGGGTCGGCTCGACAGGGGAGAGACCACGCTTTCACAGAATACCAGCGTAAATAGCAGCTTAATGCTGAAACGGACACCCAGAGCAAACAACCAGACCCGGAACAATTATTTGTAGGCCATACAAATACTAGTTCCGTGCGGGATTCGAACACGCGGCCCTCAGCGCTACAACTGATTGCTGATCCACTGCGCCACGGAAACGTCATTAAGCGCTCGCTGTAACCTATATACCAACATTCCGGGTACGATCCCCTCCGATATCAATGAAATTGTTGTTATTTTAAGTACTGATTCACGATTCACTTGATACCACGTGCTCGACAGTGAAAAAAAAACATCGTGAGAAAACCTGCACTTTTTGTAACGTCTGAGAAGTTACATGATAGATATGACGAAACGATCAAGGCGACGATAAAAGAATTATGTCTCAACAGCTTTTTAGCAAGAACAAGAAGCCCGTTTTTAAAACAAAAAACAAGGTCAGATTCAATAAAGTTACCACAAACCAATATATCAGCGTGTTTCGTATGGTTTTAAAGAGTACCGGAGCCCACTTTTACTGGATACGATGCGTTCCATTTAAGTCCTCAGGAGTGACAACGCGTCTGCATTTTCATTTCTAATCGATGATAAAGATGATAGTATAATGAAGAAAGATGAAGAGTGATGGAGGTTGTACTGTATGCTTGTTTGTCACCCTTATTCTATTAAAATACTCTTATTTTTTAATCAGAGTTCTCCTTGAAAACGCGTTTCCACATTTTGAAAATTGGGAAGCATTAATTTGCTAATGGCAATTTGTAATCGCGTCGCGATTGGGCGCCGGAAGATTTAATGTGGTTGAGTAATGTTTCCGCGGGCCCGCTTCGCGAGGGTAAGTCGGGGGCTCGGCCCCACGCCCCGATCGATGCTCCCAAGGCCACGGCCGGGCCGCTATTGATTTCCGTATAAATAGCGCCAGCCCCGTCCGCGCGCCCCCTCCCAGCCCCGGGCTCATGTCGACGTCCGGTCGACCTTGCCCGTTCACGTGTATCGTGGAAACTTCCTCGGGGATGTTTTCTCGCAATTGGTAGTGGCGATTTATTTTGATTGTGCTAATAGTTAGTGTGTACATAGTTAAGATTTGTTGTAAAATTTTTACAGGAACAAAATGGTTGAAACAATAATTTAAAATATTCGACTTTGTTAAAAAGTTTACTGATACAAAACCTTATTTGCAGATACAATTTATAAATATCATGTAACTTAACTCACTCACAATTAAGACGCATCTAACGATCATAATATGCTAAAATCTACAAGTCGTTTAGGCTACAGAGCGTGCCTATAAGCTTACATATTATATAAATACTTTCGAAAAAAATTACCATCTTTTTGCAACAGTCGGGTAAAAAAATTAAAAGTTTCTATAGTTGTGTGCCGCTACGAGCAACCCAGATTCGATCCTCGCCGGCACCAATCATATTTTAGGTGCAATTTTGAGGCCAATCCTGGTAGAGGAATGGGAAATTTGTGGTCAGTAGCGTGTGGGACCTTATATTATTCCATCTAGGTTGGGTTAGAATCACTTATAGCTATTTCTGCCGCTCTTAATAATAATACGTAAAATAATTTATACGTGGTAGAGCCATGCTGCAGGTATTATAGTTGTAGTACGAATGGGTACGAAAGGAGAAACAAATTTGACCGGGGAAGAACCACGCTTTAACAGATTACCAGCGCATAAACGCAGCCTAATGCTGTTTCGTATGTTGAGTGTACAGAACCGGAGACCCTTTTTACTGGAGTCGAGGCATTCCATCTTAGTCGTCAAAGGTGACAACGCATATGCATTTTGATTCTTAATCCACTTACCATCAGGTGGACTGTGTGCTCGTTTGTCACCCTTATCCTACGAGTATAAAAAATCAGTAATGTACCCACTGCTACGCTGTACCTCTTGCCGTGAGATGTATTAGTAATTTTCAGGACACACATAGCCTGCGTTGTTCGAAGTTGTTTGCAGGCTTTATCAATTATAAAAAAAACAAGCACACACCACAGATAGTTCCTAAAGCCTTTCATTTGGTAACTACAGCAGAGACTCACTAATTCGGCACTATAATATAAAAGATACTATACTACACTATTGTATAACAGACCAAGAGGTGACGGATTATTGGAATGTTCCGATTACTGGATTCTATAGGGAAATTCAAGGTAAATAAAGCAATACGTATATTACATAGATACGTATGTATTTAAATATTTATTTGTGACAATGTTAAAGGTCCCTTTTTCACAACTTGTACTTTTTGTTAATAAACTTTTTCTCGGAAGTTTCATTGTACTGTAATATCCTTGGCAGATACAACCTTTTCTTCAGTCCATGTTATACAGGTATTGATATGATTGAACGCCGTATCTGGTTTAATTTTCGTTGTGGTAGTTGGTGGCTCTAATATTTCTGTAAAGCTTTTCTCTTTTTGTACCTCTTCACTTCTTCATCTGTCATTTTTTGCTCTGTTTGTTCAGTGTTTCCTTCAAGCCAAGAATTTAAATCTGCTTCGCTTATCGCTTATCCAGACTCCATCGTTTTCATGCGTTTTCCTACCTTCTTTCTGTTTTTCTAAAGATCGTGCACAGCAGCACGCCCAACTCCATACTCTTTCGCCAGTTTCCACATGTTTTCTCCACTATCTAACTTTTTTTTAAAATCTCCATTTTCTCTTTCAATGCTAAAGTTTTATAATGATTTCTTATATTTACGCGAACACTACACATTGAAATAATACTAGTTTTTACGTGCGTGCGTTTTTAAGTGCTAAAGTTTTATGTTTTCGTTTGCTCGATATCGTTTATACAATAACGCAATACCAACTCAGAGTGTATTTTGATAGTACGTAGTTATGTTTATATATATGATTACAATTATTAGCAATCGTTAGTTATAATATCTAAGATCACGTAATCTATTACAAAATTTGATTTGCAATACCTATAACCTCATGATGTTTTGTTTTGTATAAACGATAGTTAAATATAAGTCATACTTCCATCAAATGATCTTCACAGAAGTGTAGGGTAAACTAGCGTAAATATGTGACTCACTTAATTCTGTGATAATATGTTTTGATGCTTCCACTGCTTTATAGGAGCAAAATTTACTACTTTAAATTCAACTTTGTGATAGAACGATAAGGCTTCTTTTTGTGTATAAATTTTTTTTCAATACTTGTTAGACAAATAATAACAGTCACGTGATTTGTCATTTCACCCGCCATTTTCGCTTCCCAGCGGCAACGTACGTCTTGAGTTGTGATAATTAATACATTTTAAATGAAAAACATAGGTGTAACTTTATGAAATTTGGTGAATCAGTTGTTGAAAACATATAATTGCTGCCACTGTGAATGGTTTTGATCAATTCTGATTAATATTTGAATAATACCTTATCTACTGGATTCAAAAATTAACGATTTTCGAGATTTAAGCGCGAAACAGTGTCACCGAATTAACGAAGGTAAGTGTGATGTTTTTCTTATTCTTATATTAATAGTTTTAGTTATTGTGACTAATATAGTAAAATATATTTTTAATTGTGATATAAGAGTAGCGGCCATTTTCAAGCTTTTTTAAAATTTTTGTTAATTTTATCACGTTTTTTAGTTCTTTTTATCACGAAATTAAGTGAGTTGTTATGTTATTTCAGACACCATGGAGGAAAATAAGAATTCGAAGAAAAAAAAACAGAAAATATAATGAGATAATGTTAAAATCAGCCATTGAAAGTGTTTTACAGTCAAAATTAACTTTGTACATGGCATCAAAGGAATTCAACGTGCCGTGGAGTACATTAAAGGCCAATGTTGAACGAGTTAAAGAAGAACGCAAGCAGGGAATAACACAGATTAGGATGCTCAAAGTAGGTAGACCATTTTCTTTGTCAGCGAATTTAGAACAAAGCTTACTGTCATACATTATACAAATGCAAGAGCTTGGATTTGGCCTTACTGTAAACCAGATAAGACAAATAGCCTTTTCACTTGCTGAGACAGCTGAATGTAAGCATTACTTCAACAAAAGCAAAAGATGTGCTGGATGGAATTGGTGGGTTAGTTTTAAAGGTCGTTACGGTTTAAGTTTAAGGATTCCGGAAAATCTTTCATCCGGTCGTGCTATTTGCTCAAATCCCACAATATTAGCTGATTTTTATGAAAAATTAGAGGCAACTTTAGTTAATCATAACTTGTTGGATTGCCCAGATAGAATATGGAACTGTGACGAAACGGGTCTTATGTACGTCAACAAACCTACTAAAATTGTCACCAAAATAGGAAAAAAATACGTATATAATCGAACATATGCTGAGAAAGGCACTACAACTACAGTGCTAGCTTGCATTAATGCAGCTGGGCATTTCATTCCCCCTTTGGTGATATTTAAAGGGGTAAGAAATATCCCTGGACTATCGAATGGGTCTCTGCCAAATAGTTTAACGCGACTGTCGCCAAAGGGCTGGATAAATGCAGATTTATTCTATGAGTGGTTGAAATTTTTCGACCGAAACATTCCTCCTACAAGGCCGGTTATGTTGATTATGAATTCACATGCGAGTCATATAGCTCCAAAAAATTCTTGATTATGCTAAATCCCACCAGATAATATTATTTACTATGCCTGCTCACACAAGCCACATTTTGCAACCACTGGATGTTGGAGTTTTTCGACCACTTAAAGCGGCATGGAGAGCAGAGTTGCAAAATTATAAAGTAAACAATCCCACCTCAGTACCTACAAGATTTGATTTTCACAAATTCCTGACACCGGTTTATGTACAATGTTTTACGCCTACCAATATACGAGCAGGATTTAGAAAAGCTGGAATATATCCAATAAATAAAAATGCTGTATGTTCAGAAGCTATTGCACCTTCAATATTATCAGATCAACCTGTTCCTACATCACAGTTCTCTATGGAAGAAATAATTATCGGTCAAGACTACGATGTTGATATTCCTCAAGCCGAAATAATAAAAACTAATTATGATCCCCTTAGTGAAGGAGCAATCAACGAGAAAGACGCTAGCAAACCTTCAATCCCAAGCATTAGTTCTATTGGCGAGGCACAAATTGAAAATAGTGCTCCTTCTGAGACTTTGCAAATGGAATGCGAGTTAGAACAAGTTCCGAACTCAATGTATAATATAAATACTGTAACAAATAATATAACCATTGACGATATACCGAGACCTATTCTTCAAAATAAAAATAAAATTGAGATACACGACATATTAATATTACCAAAATGGAAACCTAATATAAAAACACGACAAAAGAGAAATGTTCCCAAAGCTCAGTGCTTAACACCGGTCGCCACAACATCATCTACAAACGTATCTTTAAGACATGTCCGCCGAACAACTTTTAAAAAAGAAGATCAAAAAGTGAAAGATCGGCGAACACCACAACCAAACTTAAGAAAACAAGTAAAAGAAAACGTCAAACAAACTTCTCAACCATTAAATAGATTAAAATCTTCAATCTCGGATGATGAATGGGTTTGCCGATCTTGCAATGGGCTGTACTCACAAGATGTAAAGTTACAAAATGGAGCCGACTGGATTACATGTTCTTTCTGTACTAATCCTTATCATATCCATTGCCAAAGTCAAATTATAGGTGATAACCAAGAAGTTTTTATGTGTGATAGTTGCAGCATTGATGAATCTAGTGGTGAAGAGTAAAATAACATGAATAATAATAATAAGAGTATCTTAAAATATTTAAGAAATTCATTGAATTCTTACATAAACTTTTTATTATTAATAATTAAAAATGTACAAATTTATTCCTTGTTTCTTAGCTTTTAGTTGATTAGTAAAATAATTTTTAATTGGAATAAATTTCGCGAATTTTGTGAAGATTAAAAATAAATACTCACCTAATTCTGTTATATCACAATTAGAGTAGTACCATCACCGAATTAAAGTGATTGTCACCGAATTACACAAATCATCAAGCTATGCATAAAGTTCATTTACTTTAGGTTTATCATTTGAAAAATATGATTACTATTGCTCATATGGTAAACAAAAGTGTGGTTGATTCTCTTATATAAAATAAAACATTTTTATTAAGTTTCACCCGATTTTTTTTGCAATATTCTGTTTTATCACAGAATAAGATGAGTACACCCTAGTCTAGATTTTGTAGACAATGTATTCGCGTATCTTCTTGCCAGTTTTAACTAAGTATTTCTCATATTTAAATCAGTTGGCACTCGAATCCATAACTTCGCCAGCATTCTTATGCTCGTATTTTTGCAATCAAGCACAACACACCAGTGATAAAGATTGATAACTCATTATTAAACATTCAAGCGTATCTTATTCCTTTGTACAATTGGCAATGTTCTAGGGCAGTGACGTCACGAATTGAACAGCATGGCGGCAAGCGTTTTCACGCGAAAATTTAAAACGATAAATTAAAGTAATGTTTATGGCACTGTTCGGTTTTCAAAATTTATATAAAAATTAGAGTGATTCATTATCACTCAAGAATTTATTTAAAACCTTTTTTGAAAATGTGGGTAATACCCTATTACAGGCTGTGAGTTATTTCATGTTAGTTTCCAGAGGAGACCGCGCATCTGTAGCTTTCTTTGTTCGCAGGTGCCATGGACTGCAGCAGCCGCCTACCATCACGTGTACTCTAAGTTCGTTAGTCACTTCAGCTTTATCATAAAAATACAACGATAAATTTGATTCTTTTTCAAAACTTCTTACGAAAGTTTTTGTTTTGTTTACATCACAAAGGTAACAGAGCAGCTGTAATGCATACAAAATTGAGCAGTGCGCAGATTTGCATCACCGACGTTGCGGTGTTACGATGGTCTCTTTATATATTTTTTTATTCACCATAAGGTCACCATCTAGCACTCTGCAGTATTTTTGTACGTAGGTACTTATAACAAACAACATTTCACTGAAGTACAAGATTTATTTTCTTCACATTAATAAAAATAGTTTTAATAAAAAAATGACACACAGTAAACATAAGCAACACAAGCTACCAGTTTCTTGACTCAAAGTCAGTAATTCTTTCATGGAACAACGTACGAGGGTGGATTGAAAAGTACTCGGCCTAACCAAGAAAATAAACACATACTAAATCAGTTATATTTTTATTTTTCTACATAATCACCATCAAGTTCAATACACTTTTGCTACCTCCCCTTCCAAGCATTTAGACCGTTGAAAAAAATGATTCTTCCTTAGAGTCAAAATATGCGTCTACAGCTGCTTTGACCTCGTCGTTTGTCGAAAATCTTTGACCTCCCAAGTGCTTTTTTAGGTTAGGGAACAGAAAGAAGTCTGATGGTGCCAGATCAGGTGAATACGGCGGATGCGGTAACAGTTCAAAGCCACAGTTGTGAATTTCAGCCATTGACTGTACTGACGTGTGAACACGGGCGTTATCTTGATGAAACAGGACTTTTCTTCTGAGCATTCCTCGACGTTTTTCTTTTATTTCCCCTCGTAAACGACGTAGTAAGGTGCAGTAGTATACAGAGTATATAGTCTGACCCCTTTCAAGATAATCAATCATAATCACACCTTTCGAGTCCCAGAATACTGAAGCCATCACCTTATTTGCCGACAAAATCGACTTAGCCTTTTTAGGGGGTGGTGAACCAGGTCTTCTCCACTGTTTTGATTGTTGTTTCCGGTGTAATGTACCCATGTTTCGTAATGAACCCATGTTTCGTCCATAGTAACAAAACGATTCAAAAAATCATCTGCATCGGCTTCAAATAACTCCAAACAGTCGCGTGAAATAGTCAATCGCGTCCTTTTTTGTTCAACTGAAAGCAGTCGCGGAACCCACCTCGCAGACACCATGTGGAAACCCAACTCGTTGACAATGATGTTTTGAGTTCGTTCATAAGAGATGCCTATAATCTCGGCTATCTCTCTAATTTTTAATCTGCGGTCTCCCATTATTAAATCAAGTACTTTTTTTAATATTTTCGTCAGTAGTTGACGTCGAAGGCCTTCCAGAGCGGGGTTCATCTTTCACACTCTCTCTACCACGCTTAAATTCTGCTATCCATTTTTTGACGGATGAATATGACAGAGCACAATCGCCTAATGTACTGACCATGTCATCATGGATGGCTTTTGATGATAGCCCCTTCTTATGGAGGTACTTAATGACGGCACGCTGCTCGATTTGCTCCATTCGCGGAAATTATGTCCGATTACTTTGTTAATAAATTTATAAAATCACAACTAATTATTGCACACGTTTCGAACTTCACACAATGAACTAGTCTGAACTGAACTAAATAATGTGGGTAGATTTGATTTTTAGAATTGAATGGATCTGTGTTAGGCCGAGTACTTTTCAATCCACCCTCGTACCTATAGGCTATTACAACAAAGTCCCAGTAAAAATACAAAGTCTCGTCTATTATTAAGTTTAAATATTGTGTTAAACAAAAACTGTATAAAAAGTGTTATTATAATATATATGAATACACGGTTGACAATAAATAACCCCTGGGAACGAGGTGGTCGCGTTCAACTGTTTCTTAAATAAGTTTTGTAAGTTAAGAATGATCTTTCTTATGTAATTTCTAATTTAATTTGGAAAAAATGTCCCGCAGGATTTTTCCAGAATAGAGGTTTTTTCCTAAGCAGTGGTAAAAGTAATCATTGGCTTTCAATAAAAATTTCCTTTTAATATTGATAAAAAAAGTCTATTCTGTTACTTACTTTTGGTACAAATAACTTTCGTTTTAAAAATATATATTTGTATCTTAATGCTGTCGTATTTCGTACGGTGAGCCTATTGAACCACCCATTATTCTCGTGGAGTAAACAGATATTAGTGGAATGGGATGACTGTAGCGTAATACGCTACATACGTATATAATATTTTTTCTCCTAATTTCAAGGTCATCTTAAAGCATTCCACTTACTGATTGAAGGTCGGTCGGAGGCTTTCGCGTCCGACCGATAGCGGCCGGTCGGCATGCCGGGTGCTGCAATAGAATCGGTAGTGGATCACATCTTACCATGGGAGCCGTGAGACGTGACATACAACCATGAAACAGGTGGTGACAGTAGCAACTTCCTAATAACAATTCAAAATAATAAAAAACTGCAATTGTTGACTTGAGCTTGAGCTTGAGCTTTTCGAGCGTAGTAGTTGTTTAGCATATGAGGCTTTCTATGGTCAGCTTCATTGGCAGACTTTCTTAGGCTGTAATGAATATATGTCCCATATTGTTAATGTGTCAGCTTGTTAGCTGTAAGTTCCGTTATTTTTAACGCTTTTTATAGTGTAAGAGCCATGTTGAACCGTATTACGAATAGATTGCCTCCAGCGGAAAGGGGTTCGCTCGCACAGAATACCAGTGTGAAGTAGCAGTACAATGCTGCTGTGCTTCGTACAGTGAATGACGAGAACCATGTATTCTATTTTAGTCCTTAGGGTTGACAACGCATCTCCTTTTTGATTCTAAAAGGTTGATAAACAATAGCTATAGCTATAGCGTACCAGCTAGCAGCAGCAGCAGCAGCTATTTACGACCCCCTAAGACGCAATTTATGGGGGATGCCTATGTTCAGAGTAGGTGGAAATATGTGATGGGTCTGTTTCCAACTCGCCTGTGATTCAAGGGCATGTCCTCTTATTGCAGAAAGGTCACAAATAAGAGAATGGAACCAAGTTCACAGTGTTTCTCAGTGCTGTCTTGGTGGATTTCCGTACTCTTTTTTAGGCTACGGTCTCCTATTAAATGCTATACGCGACGTCCGACTTCAGCGTAAACGTTCCGATTGGCGTCTGAACGCCAGACACAGCGTCAGCGGTCAATACATGTCTTAGCAATGGACGACGTCTAGACTTTCGATCAAACAACAGTTAAGTAGCTGATAGTGCCCACGTGTGGTTGTGTGTGATATTTGTACATAAAATAGATATAAATTCAATACTTTTCGCGATGCTTGTGTTACTTGAAGAAGAGACACAAGGCGACGTATACGAAGAAAAATAAAGGCAACAAGGCACCGATTATTTATGAAGAGAAATGAAGAAGGATGTTTCCAGCTATTATAATGAAACACTTAAAAAACAGCAACTCTAAATTTACTGAATATTTTCTTATTAATCAAGAACAATTTAAACATAATAATAAATCAATAACTCGTCTTTTTCTTTATAAAATTTTGTCATTTTGTACTGACGCTAGACACGACCTTTACGCTGCAATGGGTCGAAATAACTAGAGACGCAGCGCAAAGCGTCTTAACGCCGCCTACGACGTCCATACGCCGACATCAGCTTGTGAAAGAGACCACAACAGTACATTTCTATAGTAAGCATCGTAACGCGGCGTACGGCGTGACGCTGTAAGCGGCCGATGGCGTTTATAGGAGACCACCGCCTTAATGAATTCGTTCTCAAAACGCTGATGAAATAATTTCTGCGATCTTGAACTTGAAAACCTACGCGTCCGACGCAGAGTTGACGCGGCGCATAAAATCAATAATCGATTTATTTATGTACCTTAATTATCTTATGCCTTAACCGTATGTGTTAACGTAGCAACATAGCATATTTGGGTTGAGGGTCGATCTCCACGAATATCATCATGAAAAGAAACTTGGCCACCAATAAATTCTGCGTACCAATGCCTTACGGTGCTTCCCTCCCAAAAGTTTTGAAGAAGAGCTGTGCAATCTTGCGCTGAGAGAGAACTTAAAATCCTCGCCATATAATCTTTTTGCGTTAATTCCATTTTCACTACGGTTGACGAAATTCAACTTGTTATAAAAAAACAATTGACGCGAGTTTTCTCTCCAAAAATTATTTTAATCATTAAATGAGTTTCTTATGCTTTAAAACTCTAACATTCGAAATTCAAACATTTGCCCCATGGGTATTAAAATAAAGGAAAAAGTCTAAAAAAATTGAAGTTAGGCCAGCACTGCTGTATGATTCAGAGTGCAAGGTAACCTTTTTGTTTACCTTGGACTCTGACTTGTCATGACCTATGAACTTTGACTTTGAACACAATGGGCTGAATGTTCTTAGATGGGCGGAAGTCTTGAGGAATGACATAATAGGTTTGATAAGGCACGAAGCTTAATGTTGTTTAAAAGTTGCATCATTCACAGACAAAAAGGTAGAGCTTTGCTGCAGTGGCAGATATTTATGTCTACTACGAGTATAAAGATTGTGAAGGAAGACAACTGGCAAGTAAAAAATTTTAAGATTTAAAGAAGAAAGATTCAACCTTCGAAGATCGTAAGAGAACGACCTCGTACAGTTAGGGCACCCGCGATCATCTAAGCAGTTATGGCGCGAATCCAATGAAATCCCGTTCGTAAACAAAAAATCATAACTCTTCAGATGGGCCCAAGCAGAACCACGGTCAAAAGAGTGATCAATGAAGACCTAGGACTACGAGGTTATCGTAAGAAGACCGGGAATTTTTTGAACGAGCGTTTGAAGAAAATTAGCCTGGATAGATCCCGCGCTTTATTACGGCGGTACGCGGGAAAAAATACCGCGAAATTTTGTTTTCGGATGAAAATTATTTTAACATCTAAAAAAGTTATAATAAACAAAATAATAAGGTGTATGCCCACAGCAGTGAAGAAGCCAGCACGCGTTTTACGAGGGTTCAACGAGCACATTATCCTTCGTCAGTCATGGTTTGGCTTGGAGTCTCATATACTGGCTTAACTGAGGTGTTTTGCTGTGAAAAAGGTGTAAAAAAAACCAGTGCCGAGGTGGACCTGAATACCGTCCTAACAAACATAGTGGAACCTCTTTCTCAAACAATGTTCAAAAAGAGACATTGGATATTCTAACAGGACTCTGCACCAGCTCATAGGGCATGAAGCACGCAAAACTGGTTGACCGTCCATGGAATCGACTTTATCGGACATGAAGACTGGTCCTCTTCTAGTACGGATTTAAGCTCACTGGATTATAAGATATGGCAGCATTTGGAGAAGAAAGTCTGCTCTAAACCTCATCGGAGTTTGGAATCTCTCCGAGCATCTTTGGCTAAAGCAGCGGCAGAAATAGCTATGAGTGTGGTGTGTGCTGCGATTGATGGTTGGCCGCATCTATAATAATATTAAGTACGTTATTCAAAATGCCCTCTATAATAATACAATAATAAAATAATAAAATAATAAAATTGTAATCTAAATTAAATTACCTTTCATTTTATATATAATTTCTATATAATTATCAAAAAGTGTAATATTAATTTTATAAAAAGTTTTTGAGAGAACTTATGACCTAAGTAAATACTGTATTTTGTAACTTAAACACTATTTTATTTATCGTTTGGTTTATCAAGTATTAACAGGGCACTTGCAATAAGGCAAAACCGGTCGGTATTTATGGTAAAGTAATAAATTAAAATAAGTATTAGCGAAACAAGTACACACGTGTATGTCCAAATCACACTATTTTATAAGTAAATTAAAATTTATACGGTATCCACCCCTATAGTTGCTAGTATTCGACCGTATACCAGATATAAAAAAGATTGCAAGATACCGGAAAGATCTGGAATAGCGGGGCCGCCGGGGACTTGGGGCCGTTTTTTGTGTCGTTTCTCATGGGGGTATAATAAATTTCTTTATTCCTTCGACGACCTATGGATCTGAGACGTGGTCCTTTACTGCTGGCCGTATGAGGAAGCTCAAAGTCGCTCAGCGAGGTATGGAGAGGGCTATGCTCGGAGTTTCTCTGCATGATAAACTTAAGAATGAGGATATCCGGAGTAGAACCAGAGTACCGACACAGCCCAACGGATTAGTAAACTGAAGTGGCAATGGGCCGGCCATATAGCTCGAAGTACCGATAACCGATAGGAAGAAAAGGTTCTCGAGTGGTAGCTTCGTATCGGCAGGCGAAGTGTGGGGCGTCCCCCCATTAGATGGAGTGTCGACCTGGTACGACATGCAAGAAATCGATGGATGCAGGTGGCTCAGGACAGTGCTTTTTGGCATTATTTGGAGGAGGCCTATGTTCAGCAGTGGACTTGTGGAGAGCTGTAATGATGATGATGATGATGAAAAGATCTGGATCGGTATCAGATACTCGATCCCGATCACTAGTAGATACATTACATTATTAACTCGTATTCTTATTACACCCGTTTAATTCATATTCCTAACAAATTTTTACTTGATTTTCATCGTTGGCAGCGGTTTTTTTTTGCATAGGCCCATCTGGGACTACTGAAACCTCTTACCTATACCAGCTGTCTTTTTTACCGTCTGGCATAAATTGGTCGTAATAGGTGGAAGAAGTAAAAACCTATTTCATGTATACGAAAATTAGAATATATTTAACTGTAGCTTCATGATGAATAAAAGTATTTATATGCATTTTATCGCGTTTAATTTACTTATTTTTAATTTCCGACTTTTCGGGTGCTTTACAGCACTCGTGGTCACGGGGCGGGGGTGGGGGGACTGAGATATGTGACGTCCCAATGTCATAGTTCGGCTACCTTCAGTTTTTTAATATTAATTTTTGGTCCGATCTACGTAGAACGAGTATTGCAAGACATGACTGTAGCCTCAGGTCTCGAATTAAGAACACCGATTCCTACCAATGATGATATGCGAGGCTATTGAAATTAAAAATCATCCTAATTTCAATAAAGAAGGTGGATGGGTGCTGCCATCTGCTTGGGCATTAACAAAATTAAATCCAAACCCAAGCATACCACTGGAAGACTTCAAGATCCTATAAGCTCGTTCTGCGTGGATCGGATTAAAAATTAATACTCAAAAACTGAAGTCGGGCTAACTATGACATTGGCACGTCAAACATCTAAGTCTCCCCCCGTGACCATGGGTGCTATAAAGCGTCCGAAACGTCGAGAAATTAAAAAAAAGATAATTCATCGCTATAAAATCCATATAAATAGTTTTATTAAATGTGTGGTGTTCGCGTAAACATAAAAAGTCATTATGTAGCTTCATGATCGAGATTCATTGCTATCTCTGGATTATACTAGAATAAAAGCCCATTATGTTACTGGCTGAAGGCTTTTCCGTTCGCCATTCTTAAGAGTTGGAGGTGATGGTCTTGTCCAACTCATAGGTTGTAATTTTGTTTAGGTGAAGCCACAGTTCGTACATTGTTGCAAATTGAACCAAAAAGACTCAAGATCCTGTTGCAACATTTCCAAAGATCCTCGGGCAGTATTCCGTATGGATTGTCATACACAAATTTATGCATTCTTGGCGAAATCGGATCTGCTAAAATATTTTTTTTGCTTTTTTAAAACATTTCTTTCGTCATCGCTGTTGTATGTCCGACCTATTTTATACGTGGTAGAGCCATGCTGCAGCTTTATTATAGTTGTGGCACGAATGTGTCGGCTCGACCGGGGAAGGATCACGCTCTTACAGAATACCAGCGTAAAATAGCAGCGTAATGGTGCTGTGTTTCTATGGTAAATGTAGAAAACCTGAGACTCTATTTTATTGCAAACTAGGCGTTCAAATCTTAATCATCAGAGCTGACAACGCATCTGCATTTTAACTCTAAATAGAAGAGTAGATATCCGCCGCAACACCCGCAATTATCAGGTGGGCTGTGTGCTCGCTTTTCACCCTTATTCTATAAAATAAAAAATAACAAAGCAAAAATGCGACTTATCTTTTTGCCCCTTTAGTAAGGTAGCTCGGCCGCGTACTCGCCCATTGTATAACCGGCTCTTACACGTAAAAAAGCTATCTGAGAGCAAGAGACAACATAAACAGATTACTTAAACGCTCCCGCCTGTTGTGACTGCGGTCGTTTGGATACGGGAAGGTCAAGGGCGCTTTTAGGAAGTGGTGAAAGATGGGGGCGCTTGTGGGGTGGGAATTTTATGGGCGGGGCTCGGTCCCGAGCGCTAGAAATAGACTCAGCGAGTACCGTTTGTCAACACACGCCTACGTACCGAGGCATCGGAGCCCGTCCTGGGCGGGAGGCGGTTATTAGGTGGGGGTGAGGGTGGAGATGTGCTTTGCGGCCTGGAGCTTCTCAGAAATGGTGAGGCGTGTTTTGACATTCTTTACCGCTTCTGATCGTGGCATTTGCTCATTTCTTTGAAATATAATGACGTGTATTAACTTTTAATCTCAAATGAAATATTTTTTTAAATATATGTTCATATACGTATGTATGTAGATTGTGTTTTTTATGACATTTTGCAGTCTACCTGATGGTAATTGGGTACTGCAATCCATGGCCACCTGCAGTCAACTTAAAAAATAAACTCGCTAGAGTCACGCTGCTACATTACGGCTACATTATGGTTGTAGCACGAATGGGTCAGCTCGAGCGGTGTAGAACCACGCTCTCACAGAATACCAGTCTCAAATATCTGCTGCAAATAATACTACTGTGTTTCGTATGGTGAGTGTAGAGAAACGAAAACCCTTTTTACGGTGTTTGTGTAAGTAGAAGGAATTTTTCATCATATGGCAATAACTACGACATTTTGATAATTGACCTACGAAGGAGCAAGGCCTTCCATGGTCCACCCACCTTATATTAGTCTTTTGAGTCTATTTTGGTTGTCGGTTGCGTATGTCCTTGGGCTACATTAAATCTACAAACAAAAGAATCACTTACCGGCAGTTAGCTATTTTGTCATTATTACGTTGTAAAAACAGTATTTAATTGAATAAAACTAATTTTACTGATTGTATCGCGTTTAATATGACTTATTTTTATTTCCGACGTTTTAGGAGCTTTACAGCATCCATGGTCTTGCAGTGGTATACTTTGTTAAAGCAATATAGGCGATGATGATGCAGGTCGAGGGTGCTGAGAGCAGTAAAGACTGCTCCGTGACGTGCCTTAAAAAAGCAAAGCGAGAGAGGGGTCCCTTTTGCGTTCCGAACGGAGATCCCGGGACCCTTCATATACGCTGATGCTGGCCACCGTGGGGTGTTTTAGCCTGTAGGAATTTAGCACAACAAAAGGTGATTTCAATTAATCTTGTCTATATTTTGTAAAGGCGGAAAATCAACTAACGCAGGTAATTCGGTATTTTTACACTTTGGAAATGAAAATGAAAATCATTTTGCATTTAGTTATAAATATTATATTACATATATTATTTGTACCTACTTCGTAAATCGCCACCGCTTGTACTTTGGACATCAAGTTAATTTAAAATCTTTTTAAGAATATGATGTAAATTTATTTCGTAATGTAATAGGTATAGTCGTAAGAGCATCCATCATCTCGTCGTAGCTTTAATAGAATGCTTAAAATATAATTATTTTGGACCGATGACTCAATGCTTCTCTTTAAAGTAGCAATCGGCGAGTCAGCGTCGTACTTTATACTATAAACTGAGACAGGTGTTGTAAAGTTATTTAAAGAAATATAAGGTAAAGTTTCGCCGCCTACCTTTTCCCACCGCTGGAAGTGCGTAGTATTTTTATATTAAATGTTAAAAATTAAATTTTTTATTGAATGATTTCTGAGAAAAATCGCATTAATAGGAAGGCGGATGGGGGGGGGGATCCCCATTCCACCGAAGTAATACTAGAGTGTAGTCGATGAAGCCTTCATGATACAGGAGAAAAATTTTTGGTGTTAAAGTGTGTATCCTGGTGTAACGTTTTTAAAAAAAAAGAAAAAATAAACTGTTTGTATTTTGTTCAAGTACTTGGTAAACACAAAGTTAGCTTGCCTGCTAGCTAGGAATGAGTATAAGTTCACTCACGACTTAATCATTCCGTGTCACCGTTTTATAATGTTTGTGTTGCCGATAGTTTATTGAGGTGGAGTGGGACACCACCCGGGCGTCGCGGCGGCGGGTGGTGGGTGGGGATGGATTTGGTGCCCGTGCCAATATGCAGTGCCTCCCTCTTGCAGTGCACTCATTTAATGTAAAACCTCCTAACCTATATAAACTTTTAAAGTAACAAATTCTCTTCTCCTGTGAGTACTATGTGTGAGATTTTTATACAAGTATGAGAATAGGATCAAAACCAATCTATGGAGGAGGCCCCATGTTCACCTTAGACCTTATTAGGAGGTAAGAGAAAAGAGCTCAGAGTCTAAGCGCTCGCTGTAACCTATACGCGAGTATTCCGGGTACGATCCCCTCCGGCACCAATCAAATTGTTGTAATTTTAAGTACTGATTTAACACGTGCTCGGCGGTGAACGAAAATATCGTGAGAAACGTACATTTCTAAGAAATTAAAAACTATATTTGTAGACATGTGATCACATTTCCTTGTCATAAATCTCTCTCTGAAATGTAAAAAGGCTTCACGGCTCCGTAGCACAGTGGCTTAGCATTAAGTTTCAACGCTTAGTGCCGCGAGATGAATCCCGCACAGAACATGTATTTGTACCTATAAATTTTTCGGAGTCTGGATGTTTGTCCTAGTGTAATTTATGTATGTAAACTGTCTACACGATAAAGCCGAAAATCCTAATGTGAATAAAATGGCAGTTTAATGCTGCTGTATTTCGTATTGTGAAGGTACAGAACCGCTAACCCTTTTTACTGGAGACGAGGCATTCCAATTCCATCTTAGTCCTCGCACCACGGCCACTGCATCCACTTACCATCAGGTGGACTGTGTGCGCGTTTATAGAATAGCTATAAAATAAATAAAGAAAATTATAAAATTCCGCAGTACATATACTCTTACATAGTATTATATAAAATATTCCATTCTTCCGTCTTCTTTTATATCATTCTTTCTTGTTAGGTAATACGATGTTGGCAGGACTTGTTTTCTGTCTAGGAGTCCTAAACTCTTTACCTCTTTCTGAAGCACTGCTATTTAGCGACAGATGGACCAGTCTGAAGGGTATATAATATAGAGCTACGATAGTCTTGGGATGATATGGAGTATTGAATATTCTTACACCACCACTAATGGTGATAAATTCGTTTGGCTCTTCACTCAAGGAAAAACTTTGTTAAAGCTTGGCAAAGTGAATGGCAACACATTGATTTGGCGGCTGTATACCCCGATATACCCTGCTTCTTGCGAAATTAGCAAAACGGCATCAAGTGCTCCGCAAATAGATCCGCAAATAGATGAGCTGCCCAATGCACCCAACATTCGCTATTTGTGTTGGCCGATTGCGCACTGTAAACTCTAACCGGTTACGTATATGCGCGTCAACTCTAAAAATAGCACCAACCCTCGCACTTACATAATTGTTATTGGACGGAGGCTGTGTTTTCTTCCCCTGCCACACGTCATCGCCTTGCTGCGGCTCTGACGTTGCGTTAGTCTGAGCTCGGAGCTCCACCGTAGCGTACCGTATGTTGCCCTCGCCCGTCTCTGTTGTGAACAACGGCGTCGTGAGAATGCAATAATTGTGTATGCGATCTTTGAGCACCCTAATATTGCTCTGTTATTAATGACATCTATGTTCAAAATCACTGGAATGCTATAAATCCAAAAATGAACTGTTTTTAACCAGATTAGTAATTCTTTGGTATTATTTTATTAAAACGTAAATTTTGTGTGAGTGTTATAACATTAAGTGGTTAAACAAAACGCAGATATGTCGGCTGACCCGACCGCTGTAACTGTTAAAGGTAAATAAATGTTGTTGTTATGAATGTGTTTCAAGATTATGTTTTATGTATGAATTATATTTATTCAACATATCGTACATCATTTCATTGTTTTTAAACGAAAAAGAAGGTTATAATTTTGATAATGATTTTTTTTATATTCCTTGACATCCTCGCCGATAATGAATCAATTTCAATGATTGTTTTAGGGGAGAGAGAAATAAAGGATCCACCCTAAGGGCGGAAAATAGTGAATGAAGTTTATGATGTAATTATCTGATTATATAGGGTTACTTTTCAGAGTAATCAAATTTTAAACTTAAGTTCAAATATATAAATAATGATATACCGTTATAGCAGTTTTTGAAAATACAGGTAAATAATGCTTCTAATTTTATTTGAAACTACCCCAAATTGAATGTGATTTATGGATAACAACGTTTTTGCCTACCGATCGACCTTTAGGAATGTGTGCATGCACAGTAAAATCAGTTAAAACAATGCATTAATGCTATTGAATACAAAAGAAAAAGGACAGAATATTTGAGATTTTTTTTTCACCATTTGCCGATATTACATATTCTGAACTTTTTTGCAAAATAACCGTGTATAAACGACGTTCTAGTTGTCATCTTGAGCTTGTGTTATTGTTTAGCCTACTCAAAACGGTAAAATAACTTAACTTTAGGAAAACTAAAGAATCATTCAATTTTCACATTATTTAGTATCTTCTGAAATCGCGACTATTATTTTCTTAAAAACACTTTGTCTTAGCAATTTTTAAAGTTAAATTATTGTTTATGAAGGTAATTACAATAAATTATCGCTTTTTATTATTCACAGTAATTCTATAAGCACCACAAAGTGACAATAAACCTACGTTATAGGAGACAATAGTTTTTGGGCCCACTAGAAATCTTTACTGTAGAAAATTGGCTAAAGATTTTATGACAATCTAACCGGAATCATGATAAATAATATAATTAAGAATCAATACATACAAATCACCGCCGTCTGTTTATTCGTGAACTGTTTTCTCCTGAACTACTAAAAATTATTTTAGTAGTTCCGAAGAACCCACCAAGTAGTATTTAAGGTTTTGAAGAACCTGCAAATTTTTTATACTTCTTATTATTAACAGTGCACTATTATAACATAGGGTATCGATAAAACAACTAGAGAGTCGCATATATTATATGATTTTAGGTTATAGTCAGATTGTCGTTTGATTGTTAATTTCTTAGTTTTCCCGTTAGATATTGTTTAAATAATATTACTTGTGTAGTCTACAGATGATAAGAAATAAATCGACATGCATTTCATTAAGTGACGCCACAATTTATGGTGGGCCCATTCTCCATACTAAAAGGAATTGTCTCCTTTGATAACCATTTAAATTTGTTAGCTTTGTGATCGCGGCGCAATAGAATTTGTGAGCCGGTGCGTTGTCTTGGTGAAACAGCACTCCAGCTCGCAGTTTGCCGCGTCTTTTTTCCTTAATAGCCTCCCGTAATCATCTTATTTGGTTTGCGTAGTAAGAGCCCGTAATAGTGGCTCCCTTTTCCAAATATTCCACCATAATTATGCCTTGAGCGTCCCAAAAAACAGATGCCATAACCTTTCCCGCCGAACTTGAAACTTTGAATTTCTTTGGCGTCGGTGAGGAGGCTTGCTTCCAAGTCATCGATTGTTGTTTCGTTTCAGGATCAAAATGGTGGATCCAGGTCTCGTCCATAGTCACAAAACGGAACAAAAAATTTTCTTGATCTGCTTGGAACTTTTCGAGATTGACCCTCGAAATGTCAACTCGATTTTTCTTTTGCTCGTCGGTTAACATTCTGGGTACCCAACGCGCAGAGACCTTTTTCATATGCAACTCAGATTCACAAAAAGGATTCTTTGAACGCTGCCATATGAGATCCCTGCTAGCTCAGCTACATGCCTAGTGGTCACTCTTCGATCTGCCAACACAACATCTTCGACTTTTTTCACGTTGTCTTCAGACTGGATGGGCGTCCTTCGCGATGTTCATCTTCAGTGGATGTTCTGCCCAGTTTAAACTCCTTGGCCCAGCGTGTAACTGTGGAATATGGAGGAGCAGAGTCCCCCAATGTTTCCACTAAGTCACTGTGTATGTCTTTTGAAGACATTTTTTTCGAACAGAGGTACTTGATGCAGCTCTAATTTCGTTTTTCTCCATGTTGATGTTATCTCTTTGACAGTTCGTATTCAAATGAATGTATCTCTGCGGGCGTAGTGAGTATATAAGCAAGCAAAAAAATTTTTTTTTTTGGATTTTTATGCGGACCTGAAGTAACCGATTATCATTACTTTTGGATCACCCCTCGCCTGCTGCCCAACACTGTGCTTGTTAATGCCATCAGGGAACTTTTCTTCTCCATTGTTTTCCGTTTGTTCGACTTAACTTCATCTTTGTTTGGTGTATTCTGGTATAGAGAGCTAGTATAATTGCAGGCTGTGCGTCGTAAATTTGCCCTATCTCGTATCCTAGTCCTTGGAGATTATACTACGCATACAGATGCACTTGCAGCCAACTTCAAAGGAGAACTACAGTAGTTCTCTGAAGTTAGCTGCAAGTGTCCAATGCGGTGACCACTTACCATCAGGTGGACTGTAGCTTCGTTTGTCATTTCTGTTTTATAGAAACAATTTTACTGATCACTATCCGATCGCGTTGTGTCATTAAATTAATCACATTTTGCGGATTTTATCGCGAAAAACTACATTGAAAATTTTACTAACCCCCCCCCCCCCCCAAAAAAAAGAGCTGATGATCTTCAAACGGTTGAACCGATTTTGATAAAACATGCCTAGGAACCACCGCTAGAAAACCTACTTCTAAACACAAAAACCACACTCAAATCGGTTCACCCGTTTAAGAGCTACGGTGCCACAGATAGAAACAAAGCGATCAAACTTATAACACCCCTCTTTTCGTCGGGAGTTAATAAAATTATATTTGTTACTCTTTAGTTTTGAAATGTGCGCCTAAAAAATTAGACCCATTACAAAATGGGACGGGACGAATGGGAAATTAAAAATCTAATGGTATCCGACGGTGACAGTGTCTAAGATACGAGGAGTCTAGTGTTAATCACCGATTCTCCCTAAATTTAGCGATAGTGAAGCCTTCCAAATAGGCATAGGTATTATTCTAAACTTCAGTACAGAAATAACCGTTAATAGTTCACAGTTAAACATTGCCTGTCCCGTTACTGAGAGGCTTTATCTTATACCGGGCCTAGTATTAGAAAGCGCTTCGTTTTCTTTTACAAGTCTTTTTGCAGTAAATGAAATGCATGAGAACACCTTATTTAAAACAAAACATTAGTTCAACTATTTAAAAACCGTTTAAAGTATTTTTTTTCGTTTTAAGTCATCTTAAGTTGCTGAATGAATATAATGAGTCCATGAATAAAACTAAATTTACGGATTCTATCGCGTTTATTTCATTACTTTTACTTATTTTTAATTCCCGACGTTTCGGGTGCTTTACAGCACCCATGGTCACGGGGGGGACTGAGATGTTTGACGTCCCAATGTCATTGTTAGTCCGGCTACCTTCAGTTTTTGAATATTAATTTTTGGTCCGATTTACGCAAAACGAGCTTATAGTATCATGAAGTCTTGCAGTGGTATGCTTGGGTTTAGGTTTAATTTTGTTAATTATAGGATCCCAAGCAGGTGGCAGCACCCATCCATCTTCTCTATTGAAATTTGGATGTTTTTTAATTTCAATAGCCTCGCGTATCATCCTTGGTAGGAATCGGTGTTCTTTTGCGAGAATTTGTGGTTTATCAAATCGAATGTAATGGTGGGGACGATCTTGAACATGTTCACAGACTGCAGACTTCAGTTCGGAAGTCTAGAGAAGTTTTTGTTTGATAGCTCATGTTTCTCACGTGATCCCATATAAATTTGATCAAGATCAGACCAGTAGTTTTTGAGCTATCCTTAATAATACTTATTTAATTGACTTTGACTGATTGTAATTAACTTTTTTCCCTTGATAAATTCTGAAATTTTCGGTGTTTCAAGCAGCCTTATAATAACATATTTTACTAAATACAGATTAGAGGTGGGTCGTCGACGTAATTTTCGTCAACGAAACTAGACCGTCTATTGCCGTCCATCGACTAGGTGATCAACTAGTTGAATTCGTCGACTAGTTAACGCGATAACGGCAGACGTTCAATCGACTAAAGCGCGGTGTCTACGGGCGCAACGCAATGACGACGCTGTCTTTAACTAGTTTTGTTCATAAAAAGCACTCTGAGCTCTGACTAGTGTATAAATACCTACTATCGAATTGTACAATCAGTTGATTTAAGCTTCCCTTCATACTTTTCCAGGCTTAGGACTGTCTGAATACGTTTTGAAAAGATTTTCCTATCGTATTTCAGGCGTATTTAGAAGATTTTATGTACATATTTAATTATTTACATTTTTTATTTACATATTTTTACGGATAGGTGTTTTAATGAATATTTTTATTTGCGTTTTTTGTTTTCGTTTTTTATTAATGTATGTACAGAAGAATCATGTAAATTTGAATTATTTTCTAAATGAATTTAAAATCCTTTAAATCTCTCCTCAGGTGTATTTACGTTTAGGACATAATTTGCTCAACTTTGCTTCGTCGTTAGTCTCGTTCGCCTTTCATTAATTATAAGACCTGCTTTAGAAAACATCCGTTCGCAAGGAACAGATGTTGCTACAATGTTACAATGGATTACGAATTTTTTTTAAATTTGGGTAGACGTATTGGTGTTTTCTCCACCATTCAAGGGGGCACGCCAAATGTCCCATCTGGTCCTTTCTTGGAAGAATTTCATCGGAAAGGTACATGTCTACCTCTTTTATGGCTTTTGAAATAGGTGTACCTTGCGAATTACTCGATGCCACCATTTTGTCAAAAATGTTCCAAGGGCTGAGGTCGTCACTGTTGTTGTCGGGGTTAGCGGTACTTTCAGTGACTGTGAAAGCAATAGTTACTGTGTTGCGTTCTTTCTCGGCAATTAATGCGGCTACTAATTTTCTGACCTTTTCTTTGGTTTTTGTTGCCTCGGATTGGTCCGAAATTCGTTGCATTTTAAAACGGGGATCCATGAAAGTACACAATGCAAATGTGCCACTCGTTTCGATAAGTCGAAATCGTTCGTCTAACCACGATTTCAGCAAAAGCACTATATTGAGCGCGTCTGGTAATATATCATCCCGATTTATGAGCCTTTGACAAGCTTCTTTTAGGCATCGTGTCACTATTATTACTGAACTTCCAGTAACATACTTTTCTCCGCTCACTGATGCAGTTACTTCTTCAAACGGTTGCAAAACCTGGCATAGCTGCTTAAAAAGAGTCCAATCTTCAGGGCTAATTGTTGGCAAATTCCTGTCTGCAAAAGCTAAAATTGCTCGGATGGCATCTCTTTTAAGCATAAAAAAGGTGTCTAGTATCCACAGCTTGGATCAACCGCTTAGGTTCTTGACCTTGCTGAATCTGATATTTTTTGTAGACAGAGGACAGTGTGCTTTTTTTAACATGCGCAACTATGCGTTTAACTTTGTCGATATAAGATTTTGTCAACTGAAGCGCGTGTTCGACTATGAAATTTAAGCTATGCGCATAGCATCCAAAATGCTTCCATCCCAAATTCCAAACACCTCTTTAACAGCTTTCACTATGTTAGCGGCATTATCCGTTATCATAAAGTTTACTTTATGTTTTATGCACAATTTATCAACTAATGTAGTTATCTCTGCAGTGATGTTACCGGCTGTATGGTGGCCTGGAAACTGACAGCATCCCAACAGTACAGTTTTAACACCAGCTCTTCTGTTAAATAATGCCCAGTAAGGGCAATAAAGCTCTCAGTTTTTAAAGAGGTCCACACATCTGCAGTTAGGCATATGCTCTGAACCTCCTGCCTAAGTTGAGTCTGTGTTGCGTCATATAGTTTAACGTATGCTTCTTGCATAATTGACTTCGACAGCGTCTTCCTTGTGGGTAGCTGGTATCCAGGTATCCAACGGCAGAATTTTTTAAGCACTCTCTCTTCCACTATCGAAAATGGATGGAAACTATCTGTGCACAAATCTAGCAAGTCTAAGTTAATCTGCTTTTTTTGTTCGCTATTTATTTTTTTACGCAAAAATGAGTCCAAATTTTTTTTGCCTTTTCTGGATAGACCCGCTCGAGCCAGGTAAGCTAGGATCCTTAATATCGACATCATCCACATGCGATACAGGGAAAGGACGTGGCTGTTGCTAAGTCTGGGCATTTGATTGCGATGATAACGATGTAAATATGGACACATGCTTTCTTTTTTAGGTGACTCTTTAGATTCGCAGTCGTAGATTTATAAGCAAGTTTGTCCTTAAATAAGTTGCAAGTAGCTTTCCCACTTGAATCTTCCTTTTGAAAGTGATGCCATAATTCACTAGTACTACGCCCCGCCATTTTAAATAACAACAAAATTTATTGTTGAATAATTCTACACTTAACTACACTAAACTGTTATTCACTACACTATTACACATTATGTCTCTATTCTATATTTACAATTAATTACTTATAATATCTAAAATCATTTAAATATGTAAAAATTTAACTCATAAACATTCAAACGAACTTTCCACTAAATTCGCACTCGCGAGTCACGCACGACTCCTGTAGCTTTGACCTTACGACGCGAGTCGACAGTCGACACACTAATTTCAAATTTCTAAACAACGGCAACTTTTAGGTAAACAATAGTCCACCAGTCCGTCGACATACTCTTTCGTGCAATATCAGAATGCTCTTGCCTTTTCACTCAAACAATTCTATTAAAAAGGAAATATTAATTCCTACATCATACACTTAAGGTTCAAATTGGTTTGATCAATGATACTAATTCAACGAACACACAACACATGTACTTATATTAACCGAGTATGTTTACGGCGTCGTCGTCGCGTTGTCAGTAGATAAGAACGCTGTGGACTCTCAGTTTAGCCGTCTATGAATTCGACTAGTTAACGAATGAACTGTAGACCGTCGAAGCGTCGATTGAACGTAGACCGTCTATTTAAACCGTTCGTTGATTCAACCCCCATCACTAATACAGATAGATTTCGACTCACTCCGGGCTCGGCCGCCGTCGTGAATGGGTTACTGTATCGTTTGTTTACAGCAGCTCATATTGAAAAATATTGATCGCTGTAGTAATACAAAAAATTCCAAAAACCATATTTGATATGTACTTGACCTAGGTAAGATATTTTTATAATCAGAGATTTTCATTACAATATATTGTATCGCTAAAAGTACGTGGGATTTATATATAAATATTGTATACTTTCTATACTTATACGTCTTGGACTTTATGGAGTGACCTAAAGGAATACTTTGGTGTATGCTAAATTGAAATACTGGTTATGACTACATGAAAAACTTCTCAAAAACGAAATAAAGTTGATGAGAAAATTTATTTATTGACGATTTAGGTAAAAAAAAAACTAGTTTTTACGATAACGCCTGAGTACTGCTACCTAAAAATTAAAGTAATATTAAAGTTGATTTCTGATCGTATTAAGATAATTTTGGTAGAAGTTTTTTCTGTTAACAACAATAAAAAAATTGAATCTCAATAATAATAACACAGTAAATTAAAAAAATATGTATATTTTCTAATGTTGATTGAGGTTTTTATTCTACATTTTTTTTACGATCATGTGAGCATTATGACTTTGCATTATGACTGCACTTTTGATTTTCCTGATTTTTTTATTGAAGTTTGACATAAAATTATCGGAAAATTAGAAGTAATCCTAACAAGGTTATTTGTGAAAACTTGTGTGTATTTAAAATACTTTAAAAAAATTGACATATAACATGAGCGCTTAAGGCATGCACATTTGGATTTACCAAGTTTTTTTTTTTAATTTTATTTCTGATATTAAACTTCACGATGCTTCTGCATCATTATGTGAACTATAAGTCAAATAATTTTATTGTAGATTGGGTAATTCAGTCGTCAGTTCGTCAGTCGCAAGGTCACAACAAGTATAAATGTAACTAATACTTAAATCTAATTTAAATTAAATTGAAGTGTTCGTTTGTACTATCGAAAACTGCTCGCGATCCGCGCCGGGTTTGCCTGGGAAACTTTTGAACCTCGACAACAGCGCCGCCTACCGGTTTGAATTGTGAAGCTAAACCATTCTTGAATCAACTTAATCACACACAAATATTTCATCAAAATAGGTCCAGACGTTTAGGAGCAGTTCAGTCTCATATACAAGGACAGAAGAATTATTATACATATAATTAGACATGCATAAACTTTCCTCTTGAATCATTCTATAAAAGACCTAAGAGTATAGGCGCCGGGAAGCGACATTGTTTTATATTGTGTATAGATGGTAGACATGTGGGAGAGCTAAGCTGCAGTCATATTATGGTTGTAGCATGAATGGGTCGGCTCGACCGGGGAAGGACCACGCTCTCACATAATACCAGCGCAAAATAGCGGCTTAATGCTGCTGTGTTTCGTATGGTGAGTGTAGAGAACCGGAGGCCCGTTTTACTGGAATCGAGGCGTTCCATCTTCCTCATGTGTGACAAGGCATCTGCATTTTGATTCTTAATCAAGGTTAAGTGTAGATGTCTATGCGTCACAGCATCCACTTACCATCAGGTGGACTGTGTGCTCGTTTGTCACCCTTATTCTATAAAAAAGATGGGCATTTGCATGCCATTACGACATGAGCGACATTTTTTTTTAACTTTTGTCTGTCTGTCTCTGCACGAGCTAATCTTCATAATGGCTAAACCGATTGTAATAAAACTTCGGTTAAATTGTTTCTTTTATTTTAATAATTAATACAATAAAAATAAATAAGATTTTTTACATTTTCCTATACCGTACTAACATAGTTTTTGAGATAGAAAAGAACTGGGTATTTTTTGTAATTGACTTTTTATAATTGAGTTTGGGCAAAAGATAACTATTATGATCTGCAGTTTTTTTTGTTCAATATCTATGCGGACGAAGTCGCGAGAATAGAGTCATTTATAATTGTCAATCATAAAATTTCAAGATGTTACACGGCGTAGATACAATTAAGGAGATATTCAAATTATTAATATCATGAATAGAATCAAGTGTTACTTGGCATAAATCCATTATCTCTATTAAAAATGTTAAAAGATAATTAGTTAGGATCTGCGTATTAAAATTGAATAATGTATATTAGCTGCTTTGAAAGCCACTAGAACCTTCTCTCCTCATACTCGGTAAGACACATCATTTAATTTCAATAAGAGGATCTTAGGTTAGTTTTCAGGGGTGGCGACGCATCTGCATTTTGATTCATAATCGAGGATAGATGTAGATGTCTATGAGCCACATCATGCAAAATTGCACAGTCCACCCGATGGTAATTTTACCATCGGGTGGACTGTATGCTCCATTGTCGCCCTTATTCTATGAAAAGAAAGTTAACATGTTTAAAGTTAGCTATATCCTTATTTTATGAAATAAAGGTGAGATTTTTTACTATTTTTATTTCGTACTTTATTTCGTTTTCTCTGATGCTAAGTACACATTTGCGTGACCCCTGAGGGTTAACTCGTCCGATGATGTATACTTAACCTTGATGTTATGAACTTTTGATCGGCGTTTACCGCAACCCCGATCGGTGACGTCACGCTGCGTCAGTGACGTGTCCAAAAGTCGAAAGCAAATCGCGTGAGCCCACCGTTGCGTGCAGATGTACGCCACATAGCTCTGTAATTTTATGCATCGCAAATAATAGGGGCACGCTGTTTACCATCTGTGTTTTCTACGAATCCATGGCTAGCTATTAACAGGCGGTCATGGTGTACACATAGTTTTTCTACTCTCACGCTGCACAATTAATGTTATTTCAAACTTAGCTCTTGTAATAAGAGTTACTTGGAAAACAAATTATTCTACTACGTGCGTAAAGTTGCTATAGCAAGTTCAATTAACTTAAACTAGCGATGCCTTGTAGAGTAAAACTAGCTACGCTTTAAATTCTTATCAAAGCATATTTTTTACAGAATAAGGGTGTGACAAACGAGCACACATTCCGTCTGATGATAAATGGGTGCTGTAGTCCATAAACATCTACGTTTATCCCCAATTAAGAATCAATACGCAGATACGTTGTCACCCCTGAGGACTTGGATAGAATGCGTCTTTTCCAGTAAAAAGTGTCTCCGATTCTTTACATTTACCATACGAAACACAACAGTATTAAGCTGTGCTATATTACGCTGGTATTCTGTGAGAATGCGATCCTACTTCGGTCGAGTCGACCTATTCGTGATACAAACATAATATAGCTGCAATGTGGCTCTACCACGTATAAATTAGTTCACCTCCGAGCATGTGGCAGAGAAAAATGAAGCCACACCCACCTAGTTTAAGATATTCTTTAATTATTAAGTTCCTAAAGAAAGAAACGTACAAAAGCGATACAATAGCGATACAAAAGTGATATTGTTCGGTCAAAATATAGCTATTTGAATTCATACTTTACCCGCCACTAATTGTGAAAATTTAAACGCATCACTCGTCTATTAAAAGTTCACAAACTGCGTATCTCGGCACCTGACGTCCCAAATAAATCATGCGGCGGACAGTGGGTGACTAAACGGTTGTAATTTTCACGGAAAAACGGCGGTTTCGTGGTTATACTACTATTTGAGTATATTTAGGACGTGTTTGACGCACGAGCGGTTGTAGCGGTGACGATCGAGCTGGAGACGGGATTTCCCAGAGGATGAGTCAGCTGGCGTTGACAACTGATATCACCTGCACTTGAATTAGAAGCTTTTTTATGGCCGGTTTACACTATCTTCATCTTTAGTCGACACTATGTTAATCTTTTGGAGAGTGTTTGTTAGCGCTCTCTGTAAATTTCACAGTACGCGAGCAACCCGAGTTCGATTCCCGCCGACACCAATGAAATTCTTAATTGAAATTTTAAATGTTGATTTACCACGTGCTCGGCGGTGAAGGAAAATATCGTGAGGCAACCTGCATGTTCGAGAAAAAAGAAGAAAAAATATTTCGAAGACATGTGAAGTTCGCCAACACGCATTGGGTTCAGCGCGGCGGACACTTCCTCGCCCTAAAACCCTCTCAGAAATGAGGGGGAGGCCAGTGCCCAACAATGGGACGTATGTACTATGTAGGCTGTAACTGTAACTTTAACTCATTGATTACTGCCTCAAGTCTACCGCTTAACTTAAGCTTCCTCATATTATTATGTCATAAGGAAGACATTAGCCATAGTTGCCACTCTTGGGAAGCGGGTTGGGAGGACATTTATTAAGTAAGCTTGAAAAAAAAAATGAAAAACGGTTGTATCATTATTGAAGTAACCGAAGGATTTTAGTAGGAAGTTTAGAGGTGAATTTATTTCATTTTAGGTATTTATAGCGTAAAATAATTAAGTAATAATTTATCTAGAATAATACCTACGTACTTTATTACAAAACTTAGTTGAGATTCTTCTCTCTATTCTTTTGCAGGTTTAAAAACATTTTCATAAAGCTCGATTTTTGTACTAACTTTAAACATTATAGGAAAACAGTTTTTTTTTATTCTTTTGTCATTGTTTATAAAGTTTATTAATGGTTAATTTAATACTTTAGAAGCGACAGTCTAATAGCAGAGTGCGGACTGCGGACTCAAAAGGTCTTGAGTTCGAATCCGCCATTCGACTACCTCTCGAGAACCACTCCTAACACAAGCATTTTAAACTTACCAGGAGTGGTTAAAGGGAATATTAGTAATGTTAATAGCATTGTCAGTTTTTTTTTAAACAAAAATACTATCTTTACGATATCATAGTGTAGGTATTTTGGTTTCGAGAAAGTGTCCATTGTGGGAATATTCATTGTATTTAAACCTGAAATATTTAAATCGTAGGCAACAAGCACAGCACAGGTGTACTTAAACGTTAAGATTATTATTGTCTATCCAACAATTATACACCCAGTAGTAGCGAAATGTAAATCATGTAAAATTTTCGAGCGCAAACAAAAAAGCACAGCGAACTGTGAGTAGTCCAGTCGTCGTATGATATATTGGATGGCGGTCTGGGTGGCGGGCGCCACTTACTCATCTCCTGGAGAAACGGCAAAGATATTATCCACCTATATTATATCTAAATATGTTACGTACCCTCGTGTTGATGTATTCATTATATCATCATGACAGCCCTTCAGAAGTCCACTGCTGAATATAGGGTCCCCAAGGAATGCCACTAAGTACGGTCCCAAGCCCCTGCATCCATCGACTTTCTGTATATCTTACCAGGTCATCACTCCATCTAGTTCTCTCTTACTCCTAAACTACACTCACCGGTACAAGGTTGTCGGTATTTATTATATTATGTATTTTTTAAAGAGAAAGAGAAGAGTCTAGACTTCTAGAGAAGAGTGAGATGGTTTTTGCTGAGCTCTAGTGCGTTTTACCACCCATGAACGCATCACTCACTCTCTCACTCATTTACCACAGCCCGTCACAAGTCATACAACAAAACATAGGCTTCCTCCGTAAATTACCGCAAAGTACGGTCTTGAGCTACCTGTATCTGCCTGCGTGTTTTATCAGGTCGTCACTCCATCTATTGGCGGTCGCACGACACTTCGCTTGCCAGCACGAGGCTGTTACTCGAGAACCTTTCTTTTCCATCAGTTGTTGCGGGAACTCACATCACTTACTTATTAATTTTTACTTACTAATAGGTAGGTCCGTAATTCTGCCTTTACTTTTTTTTTTTTAATAGAATAGGGTGACAAACGAGCACACAGTCCACCTGATGGTAAGTGGTTGCTGCGGCCCTAGACATCTACATCTATCTTCCATTACAAATCAAAATGAGATGGTTGTACCCGCGAGGATGGATGAATGCCTCATTTCCGAACAGGCTCGGTCTCTACACTATACGAATCCATGCTCTTTTTTCTGTGAGGCGTGGTCCTTCCCGTCGGACTCGTGCTACAACTATACTACTATATAATGCGATGGCTCTACGGACTTACTAATGAAGGTAATCTAATTTAAATGATAGTAGATTACTACAAATATTGCAAACAATGAGCAGTAAAACAAAAAATAAATAAAAACTTTTTAAACATCTTGCTTAGTGTTTACCGTAAATTTTAAAATACGCTAGCAACCCTCACCCGGGTTCTCTCCCCGCCGGCATATGCTAAAAAATAAAATATAAGAGTGGACTCGTGTGTTGCTTCGATACCAATAATAGTTATTCGCACGAGCAGTAAAACACAATTCCGGATGATTCGAAGTTATGATCCTGGAATTAGAAGTTAAGTACTTAACCGTTGACTTTAGTTTCAGTTAGGTAGCCTATTAAGTGGCGTGTATGTCGTCGCTATTTTATTTGAAAGCACATAAACATGGACGTCTGGCGCCCGCACCGAAATAGAGCTATTGCGGGCGTC
Organism: Parnassius apollo; assembly: GCA_907164705.1. Lineage (NCBI taxonomy): Eukaryota > Metazoa > Arthropoda > Insecta > Lepidoptera > Papilionidae > Parnassius > Parnassius apollo. The sequence goes on along the minus strand of CAJQZP010001427.1, from coordinate 8,383,980 downwards.
AGCGTAACCGCGCCGCTTGGCCCCGCCAGATCCACAATGCTGACTCAATACACACGCTGGACTGCCGCGCGTTCGAAACGATATCCAGAGATAGCTTTTTTATAATAATAGTAATGTCCTCCAGACCGAATTTCGGCCACAGCGGCCTGCCTCAACGGAGGCTAGCCATCGGCGCAGGACAGGATTATAGTGCCCCTCACTCTCATAATCCGATGGGACGGTAAACCGAACTACCGGAGAGAGATCAGGCGCCGGACCAACGGCTTTACGTGCTTTCCGAGGCACGGAGGTGAGACACCGCCAACTTCCTGACTCCGGGCAACTACTGGGAATTGCTTGACGGAAAAACTCAATAATTATTTTTTGGCCCGACCTGGGATTCGAACCCAGGACCTCATGATCAGCAGTCGCACTACTACTACCACTAGACCAACGAGGCAGCCAGCTTTTTTTTATAGAATAAGTGTGACAAACGAGCTCACATTCCACTTGATGGTAAGTGGTTGCTATACCCCATAGATATCTACTTACATCTTTTCTTGGTTACGAATCTAAATTCTAAATATAAAAATATGGAATGCTCCATTTCCAGTAAAAAAGGGTCTCCGGTTCTCTACACTCACCATACGAAACACAGCAGCATTAAGATGTCATATATGGTTTTTATTTTTTTATTTCTATGTATCCAAACTGATAATTCGTTCTATATAATGTTATTTCTAACCATAACATCTGTGGGGGGGGGGCTTGTGACCTGTAATACGGGTCTTTGAACCTACACGGGCAATAGTCTCCCATGAATGACGTAATATTGTTAAAATACAAGATACAGTAACACTAATGTCGTTTGTGGTGAGAAATAAATAAATTATTATTATTATTACGCTGGTATTCTGTGAGAGCGTATTTCTTACCTTCCCGATCCTTTCGTTCTGCAACTGTAATATAGCTGCAGCGTGGTTCTACCGCGTAAAGTGACATTATTCTGTCATTTCGTACAGTCAGCAGCTATTTGCAGCTTAAATACTGTCACTTACTATTGAGGGCGCTGTCGCGCGCGAATTTTTAATACGGAGTGTTGGCCGCCGGATCGGGTCTCCTTTGGACTATTTAGGCTGTAACTTGACTATTCTGCGCAAGGCACTTTATCCTCCTCCGCAACGTTTAAGTGTGTGTTTTCTTATGTTTACGCGAACACTATACACTATACATCATGAATGAAACTAGTTTTTACGGATTTTGTCTCACATATTAATTTATTTTATACTTCCTACATTTCGAGTACAGGAGGTACAGAGGTGTTCGACGTCCCAATGTCATAGTTAACAACGGACCTTCAGTTTAAAAGCGGTCTAGGTGCGACCCGAAAGGTCCACACGACTAACTTCCCAGTGGAAAGAATAAAAAATATCACATGTTTTAATATTTTATACAATTTTTCATTCGGCGCAAAAAACAACTTGACCGATTTTGCTCAAAATTTAATGAGGTGTAAGTTACATAATTATGCGTTAAATGAAACTGGTCCCATGTCAATGTCACTTTTTGTTCTCGACATTGTTGACATGTCTTTTAATATACACGAGGCGAAAATTGAATCCGAACATACATACATACATACACTTACGTACATGTAGGTACACTCTTGAAAACCATACTAATCGACTCTAAAGACCTTGAAACGTGGAGATGTGTTAAAATTTCCAATTTGCAAAATCAGACCCATTACAATAACTTCCCCCTGGGAAGTTAAAAATTACTACGGAAGCTGACTAGTGGTAGTCTTAAAACAATTTTTGTCTATTTTTATAGTCAGGGTAGCGTTATGTATCTAATGTAATTGTAAAATATCAGTGCCATGCTGCAATGATGATCATTGCAGCATGGCTCTGATATTTTACAATTTATTTTTATTTTACATTAACATATTACGAAAATGGTATATCAATAAATACTACTAATTAGGCACGTATTATTTTAATTTAGATAATTTTTAATTGATTTATTTAGTTCAAAAACTTTGTTATTTTTTTTTAGTACCGAAAGTTTATTTCAAATTAGTATCATTTGTTGATCATAATATGTTCGTTCACCTATTACTCAGATGGTAAAAAAATCACCAGTATATAATAATTTCCATTCTATCTCACGACTTTTTTTTCTCGGCAGAATAGGTTCTGTATAGGAGTTCGCCTGGCTTGGTATCACCTCTCTTGTCTATATCTCAATTTTTTTCATAAAATGTTACCTCCACACTAGGATTTACTCCCGTGTCGTGGAGGCAGGAAAAGCAGTATAGCAGACATAGTTAATCTTGCTACTTCAATCATGGTCTAGGTGGGCCTGATCCGAGTCCTTGTTTATTACTTTTATTTTAGATGTAAGTGTGTGACAAACGAGGAGCGAACACGTAGCCCACGTCATGGTAAGTGACTTCTGTAGTCAATATACAACTGCATCTTTCTTCGATTAAGAATCGAAATGCAGACGCGTTGACATCGCAGGAACTAAGATGGATGCCACGTTATCAAAAAAATTGGGTCTGTGGTTCTAGTCATACAATGAGTATTAATCCTTTATATATATTCCGGTGTGCGTGTGTGCGTAATTCTTCTCCTCCGACTCGGGTTGAGTTGCTCTTGGACTATTAGAACACATTATTATCGATTCACTCATCGATTTCCGCAAAGTAACGCCTCATGCTATTAATTTCTTCATAAAAATAAATTGTAACATATAATAATGTCCTCCAAACCGAATTCCGGCCACGGCGGCCTGCCTCAACGGAGGCTAGCCATCGGCGCAGGACAGGATTATAGTGCCCAAGTGTATGCGCAAGCACAGGTGCACTATTCCCTCTGAAAGGCGTGCTTTCGGGCACGGGGGTGAGACGAACTTCCTGACTCCGGGCAACTACTAAGAATTTCTTGACGGAAAAACTCATAATCAGCACGTACTACTACACGCACCACGACCAACGACGCAGTCAACGTATGTAACACACACACACATATATATATATATATATATATATATATATATATATATATATATATATTACAATTTATTTAATTTTTTTAAATTTATTTAATATATACCGAATTGGAATTCGGTCATATTTAATAACCGCCCGTCGGTTCTCAGCCACGTAAATTGTCCATTACTTATTCAATGCTCTTTGTGAAAGTGTCGTGCGTATGTTAAAGGACAGGTTTGTCCAAGAAATAAAACATTTTTTGCTTCGTTAAAAAAAAAGAAAAAACTTTAAGCCTCTAATTGTTTTTATTTTGACGACGTTGTGACTGCGGTTCATTATTTTTGTAGAAGGAAGAGTAACAAACGAGCACACAGTCCACCTGATGGTAAGAAGGCAAAGGAGTTGTCAATCGTGACATTATTTTCGATGACGAGCAGTGTTTACCGATATTACTTTTTATAGAATAAGGGTGACAAACAAGCACACATTCCACCTGATGGTAAGTGGATGCTCGCTTTGGCCCATAGACATCTCCATCCCATCTTTAATTAAGAATCAAAATGCAGACACCCCTAAGGACTAAGATGGAAAGACTAACTAACTAATAACGAAGTAAACCGTTAGGCATGCAGTATTATGAAGTGAATGTGAAGTAATTAACAATACGTGGTAGATTCGCGTTACAGCTATATTATGGATGTAACACGAATAGGTCGGCTCGACCGGGGTAGGAACACGCTATCACAGAATACCAGCGTAAAATAGCAGCTAAATGCTGATGTGTTCCGTATTGTGCGTGTAGAGAACTGGGATCTACATTTTGATTTTAAAACGAGTTTAAAGATAACTATAATGTGGTCTGTGTCCTCGTTTTCCATCTTTATTCGTATATTTTTTTGTTTTGTAGTTCTAAATTAGCTTAACAATAAAAATGTATAGACCCCAACATGTATGCGACGCCTTACGCGAGATTGTTAGTCGTATAAATACAACATTAGATCAGCGAGTACGGGCGGGCGGCGGCGACAGGCAATGAGTAGTGGCCGGCGCCCAACGTCAGCTCATGCGTGGTCTGGAGGCCGCGATGGGCGCCACTTCCGCAATACGGTGACTCACACTATAGCTCACAAATCGCAATTTATGTGACTGCGCGGCGGTTCAGTCATGAATTGCGATTAGTGATCTTCTTTTTTTGAATATATTTTATTATAGTTATATTTATACATATATAACTAGCGGCCAGTTGAACAGTTATAATAATATGTCTCTCCCGCACCGGCGTACCGCCAGTAAAATAATTTTGTCGCGCGAGATTTTTCTTATGAAAATGCTTACTATGTGTTAAGCGAGTCACAGACTACGCAGATACGATAATATTTTATCTGCGTATAAAAACTTATAAATATTTATTTGAAAGTATTACACATTATGCAGATAAGCTATAATATACGAAATGATACGTACCTACACTCGAAATTCTTCAGACTTACTAGTAATCTTTTTGGAGCGGATTGTTTATACAGTGTTACATGTAATGAGTTGATGTATATTGCTTGTAGATTTGCTAGACTTCTCTTCAGAATAGAATTCAGATTTTGATTTTGATGCACGTGTTGCGTTAACATTTACTAAAAGGCGAAGTATTTGCTAGACTGCACTTCAGAATAGAATTCAGATTTTGATTTTGATGCACGTGTTGCGTTAACATTTACTAAAAGGCGAAGTATTTGCTAGACCGCTCTTCAGAATAGAATTCAGATTTTGATTTTGATGCACGTGTTGCGTTAAGATTTACTAAAAGGCGAAGTATTTGCTAGACTGCATTCAGAATAGAATTCAGATTTTGATTTTGATGCACGTTTTTAAGGCGAGGCTTTAGAATGATTTGATGCACGTGTTGCGTTAACATTTAATAAAAGGCGAAGTATTTGGATAGAACGTCATATAAATCTTAAAAAGGACCGAGACGAATTTAATCTCGTTTTTGTCAGCGACTATACTGTATTTATCTGCAGGTAAAAACCTGTGCCATATTTGTATCTGCAGATATGTTTGTATGAGCAGATAATATTGTCGCTCTCTTTCGATATAGGCATAGTAAATATATGATATAGGTCGGTGCTTACAGATACTTAGCGATAAAATATAAGTTATCTGCGCTGTGTGTGCTAGTTCATTGAATTTCATAGCGATATCCGATGAAAGATATGCGCTCAGATGCATAAATGTTTATCGTATCCGTGTAATATGTGATACGCTTTATCCTTACAGCACAGAGACATATTATGCCGCCTCGGCCTTTCTCTCAGAACTTTTTAAGAGGTCAGCCTTACATTATTTTCGTGCAACTTTAACTACACGCTGTGAAGAAAGCTCTTAAGATGTAAGAATCTTGCCGACTTAGTTGACGAATATCGTAATAACTTTTACCTATCGTATATGTATATTATGTATATTTGCCTATGTCCGTCTATAATAATGTACCTTTTAAACGTAAACTCTCTTTATAATATATTTATATATATAATGTGTGATGGTTTAGATTCACAATTGGTAGATGGCGCTGTAGTCGTGATCCAGAAATCACCTGTACAAAGCCGGGGCACATCGGTAGTTAAGTATAGATTCTTTCTTATGTACGTGTGTTTGTTACTGACCTCCTAAACGGCTGCACCGATTTTAATGAAATTTTTTATGTGTGCTCGCGTGGGATCTCGTTTGGTTTAGATGTACAATCTGACCCGGTAGGTGGCGCTGTTGTCAAGATCCAGAAGTCACCCGTGCAAAACCGGGGCGGCTCACTAGTTTAGAATATATATTACGTACTTACTGATTTCATAAAATGAGGAGGTTTTCAGTTCAACTGTATCTTTATCTTGTTTGTCTTTATGTTACATTCTCCTCTCTTCTTCTTCTTATATCTTCGGTAATTGAGAACCGATTTTAACAATACTTTTTTTTAAAAGGTTTTCAGGGATGGTCTCGTAGAAATTGGAGAAAAATTCCACCCTCAAAAGTAGAAAATATGAGGTTTTAGATGGCATTGTAGTTGTTTCTTATCATTTGTCGTACTAGATGGCTTACGATATTCCTTAGTCAATAGAGATAGCATAATTAAAATCTTGCTTAACCAAATCTATAAAAAATTGTATTAAAATTAACTAAACTGTCTTAGAGAAGTTTAAAAAATGTTTAACATGCCTACTGGTAAGTTTTAATATTAAACTGATTACTACTTGTATCCAACGACGTATGGATACAAAATTCTTTGTGTACTAGTGATGTGCCTGTGATCTTCTGGCATAATGAACTAAAAGTACTAATGTTAAATGAAACTTACTTCATGCTGCGTAGATCGGACCAAATTTTAATAATTTTAATGTTAAGGTTGCCGTAGTTAACTATGACGTTGGGACGTCGAACATCTCAGTCCCTCCGTGACCATGGTTGCTGTAAAGTGCTCGAAACGTCGAGAATATAAAATTTATAAAATATCAATAAATATTAAATGTAAAATGAATATTGCGATTTCAATTTAAAAAGAAACGGGAAGAGCCAATGACACTAAAGTTACTGGTTCTTCTCTGTAGAGATAGCTATAGATGTATGTAGAGTCTTTGTGGAGCAGCTATTTGAACCAGTTGTAGAGTTTTAATTTTATATAAGCTTTTAATAATCCTGAACGAAATAAAATATTTTTTTGGACTTTGTCTTAGGCATTTGATATGGTTGTCATCATCATCGCCAAATATTGGTTTCTTCTTAATATTATGGAGACTTAGTAAGTGAAAAGGAACCAGACAAACGTTAATCTAAGAAACAGAAGGGGGGAATCGAGGCTTCTCTCGATCCGGCCTCCTACAACGCCTACGTTGGGTTCGGGAATAACGTATGTGATCTCCGCAACGGAGTAACACACAAGGGCGATAACCTCTTCCTTTTCAGAAAATACGTTCAGGTGGGGATTACGGGTCTTCCGAAGTCGTCCCGGTCCCAACGCCTTAATTCTTCGATATGGACTGTATCACTTTAAGGGGAGAATTCCTTGGGAATAAAACAGCAATTATCTTCAAACCGTTACGTGAGAGAGTAATTACTTTTCCCTATCATTTCCCTATACTTTTTCTATCTTCTTCTTATTGACTGCTGGTCTTGCACTTTTGCCGAACGATTTGCAAGAAAAATCAATTTACTGAACTACCTCGAAGCTAAACGCGAAAGTGAGCCGCGCCATTTGTGCGCTTGCGCAACTCAACTACATCAATTTGTACTATCACTCTCTCACTGTTTACTCAATAACTTTATTTGTATAAGACATACATTTATACAATTTACTTATAAAGATAGCACAAAAAATATCTATACTACGATATACATTACATTTTCATATCACAAAAAACCCTTTATTTATTTAACAAAATATGCTTATTTTACTCACATGTTCAAAGTTGGAATTTCTTAAATATTTAACATAGAAAGTTAAAACAATGTTTTCCACTTGAAATTATACATATCTTAACTAATACAATAGTTTAATTTACATTTTCTCTATACATTTCACTATTAAACACTTTTAAATTTCTTATACAAAAATATCATTATTTCACTTATTCACAGGAATTTTCACATAAAATAACACAGAATTCACCTCTTTTACACGCACAATCAATCTGAAATGTTTTACAAGTCATTTTACATAAATTGCTGAAATTTGCAAACATTTAAATTTCTACATATTTGGCCTCCTAAGTACGTGGTTAGCGTGCGTCTATGAACTCACACTATTTGAACAACTAACTTTTGCACGGCTATCGACTATCAGTAAAAATGGAAAGTTTAGTATACACTAATATCAACAATACTAGGTGAATAAATGATTCTACTCAATTCTCAAACGCCGAAAACTACCTCTAATCAGATTCTTATCAAACAATATAAGTGAATGTTTTCATAAATCAATCATAGAAAATAGGCATTTGTTTTCATACAAAACATATCAAACTCATATAAGACAATACTTATGCAATTAATTTCCATTAATTCTACTTATGTACAGCGATCATCTCGACCGGGGAACAAATCCGGTAACATAATTTATATCTTAAAATTCCCTATATGAATTTATTAAGAGATATTACTAAGAAAACGATAAACTATTCCGGCCTGGGAGTCGAACCCAAGACCTTCATATCATTAATTCGATATTTCTTTAAGATTCAACTAAGCATTTTCTTATCGGAATATTGTTGCTTGATAATTTGCTTTTTAGAAGCTATTCGTAATCGGTTAACTAATAAATTGAAATATTCTTATAGGCGCGTCGCCAACAGTAAGTATACTTTGGACGTAATTTGCACAGATAGGATTTTTAAGGGAGTCAAAATTGTGTTTTTGACTGTACTATTTAAAATGAACAAAGACTATTAACTTTCCCAATGTACGGCATTCTTTTTTCTTCTTTCAATTCTGAGACTAATGGATTAGAGAGAGGCCCGCCATTTTTTTTTATAGAAGAGGGGGCAAACGAGCATGTGGCTCACCTGATGTTAAGTGACTACCGCCGCCCATGATCAACCGCAACACCAGGGGAATTGCAGGTGCGTTGCCGGCCCTTTAGAAAGGAGTAAGCTCTTTTCTTGAAGGTCCCCAGGTCGCATCGGTCCGGAAAAATCGCCGGTGGTAAATTATTCCACAGAGAGGTTGTACGCGGAAGAAAACTCCTTTTGAAACGTACAGTGGTGGACCGCCAAGCATCCAGATGGTGTGGATGGTATCGGGACGTTTGCCGTGTAGTGCCTTCACGAAATTTGGCGGCTGGGATTAATCCGAACAATTCATGCTACTTCAGTGCCGATAGGCGGAGTTTATATTATGTACTTTTATATAGAATAGGGTGACAAACGGGCACACAGTCCACCTGATGGTAAGCGGTTGCTGTTGCCCATGTACATCTACATCTATATTGAAATGCAGATGCGTTGTCTCTTGTGAGGACTAAGATGGAATGACTTAATTTATGCCTTAATGCTTATATGTATTTATCAGAGATGCAGGCTTTCTAATTATAATTATTATAAATTATATGGTAAATCTGACACGAGACAACAAACTCCGGTCGCTCGTTATCAGTGCTACGAAAGGGTTAACTGAATAAAAATCATCTTATTATATAATTATATATTGCATCTGCAATTAAGATATTGTTTTAGTAAACTTTTTAACACAGTCGAGTTTTTTAAATTACTGTTTTAGCCATAAGCTTGTTTCATTTAATTTACATTTTTTATAGTATAAAAAAACATGATGAAATCAAAATTTATGTAAATTGTATGTCATTGTTTTTTTTTAATCCGTAATTATAGAGTTGCTTCTTGGAAGTTTGTATTAGCTAGTTCATTGCGATGAGCGTTTAATAGGATGGTCTAGCAACAGGTTTTGAACGCATTTAGGATAACTGACTTAACTAGTGCGTTCCACGCACATAAATCGTAGTAATAATGTTACTATTTCTGTGGTTCCACGACTTCGGTGCTTGAAAACGCTTTGGCGCGTGTATCTTTACGGGTTGTTTTAGGTAGGTATATCGAGAAACGAAAATATGCGCGTTTTTTTTATAGATATAAGACAGATTTCTGACCTGTTCACACATTTAACCTGATATTATGTGCTCTATGGCAACTATACACTTGTATTATCGTTTAAGAATCAGAATGCAAATGCCGTTGTACCACTGAGAACTAAGATTAAATGACTCTTTACCAGTAAAAGGGTGCTCCAGTTTTCTTTACTCACCATGCGAAACACACAGGTAATCTAGTTTATATAATAATTAGATAATAATAATTAGATAATAATGGGTGAATCAACTATTTACTGTAATTAATCAACTATTTGTGTTAAAAATAAAAGTAGTATTTTTAGTTATTTAACTTTAAATATAGATAACTTAATCATCTACTTTTAATATTTTATGTAGAGCATGGAACTTTTTTAAATGCTATTAGGGTTTTTAAACAAGAATGTCAGAACAGACAACTTTGAATGTCTCTTGGGTAACGGTATTATTATACAATATATCGTAAGTAAAACAAAACAGAAAAGATTAATCAGTATGTTTATTTTTTATTAAAGTTTAAAGGAATTATCATAGGTCTTTGAAACTAAGCAAATCAGTCTTATTCTTAAAATAATGACGTCCCTTTTTTCTCTTGGGTCACTGGTAAAATAAATCAATACAAACTTTTACTATAACTTTTTTTTAAATAACACATGTAAACCAAACTAATACTGTACTTACCGCCACTTATTCGTCAACCATTATCTAAAAGTAAAATATACCTAAGATGTTTTGTTCTATTTCAATGTCGAGAGATTCATCATAAAATTAGGGGACATTGTTGTTAGCCAGGAGACAAACTTAGTGACTCAAGAGACATAACGTATACCAACCAAAATTAAAGGAAAAATAATAAATTTTAAAATTGTTAATAATATAAAAATTCTGTCAAAAACTCTGTTGTGTAGTCTAAATAACAAATTACAACAAAAGGTCCAACAAAAATCACAATCACAATAAGTAAAAATATATATAATAACGGAAAGTTTAAAGTAGTGAAGTAAATAACTATTGCCAAATCACTTCTCTAAAACGTGTACGTGTAAACGTGTGGTAGTCATTATAGGCTCAGCTAGAATTTCTAATTCTATTACGTCAGTGTAGTCGATGTCAGCTACGTCACTCTTTTCGAGACGAAATGTGTTTTTCTTGTTCACAGATCGAAAAAATGTAACTCTGATCTTGCCATCTTCGTACCTTTTGTGGCATGATCGCTTACTAATAAAAAGTCCCCATGTCTCACTTCTTGGTTCTCTATTTTGTTATAAAGTTTAAACTTTTCGGTTTTAGAGATGTCATCACAGGGTCATCATCAGAAGTTTCTGGTGTTTTATAAACACATTGATACCAATTCTTGTTGTGAGCTTGGCTTAATTCTATCAACCCGATTTCTTTAAGAAGGGATTTCTCCTTAGAAACTGTAGTGGCTTAAAGGTAAGACTTCCTTGGAGCTTATAGGGACATCATAAGCTTTGGGGCTGCACGGCATATTCTTATCAACGGTTTTTAAAAACATAAAAAGGTTTTAACTATTTTCATTAGTTCTGTTGCATTAGCTTTGACTTTCAAACAAGTCCTCATTTACCCGGTTATTCCCAGAGTTTCTTTAACTATTTCTTTTTTGCACAGTCATCAATACTTTCAAATATGTCTTTCAGTATTTTTTTATCTTTGTTTTATTTTATTTTATTTGGAAGACCAACAGCTATCATCATTAGGATAGATAGTACTAATAACAACAGTAAGCCAATTAAAAATCATCACTAATAGATACAAAGGTGAATTCACAACAATGCTAAACACGATTTAACACTCGAAAGTATCCAATACAACATATTTAAAAGATAATCAACTCATACTTAGGACAGTCAATAACACTACAAGCTATTTTTAACAAAAAAATAAACACAAATACAAAAGTAAATCATAGTTGTGTAGCAACACATCAATATCTCACTTAGAGCTACCAAAAATGCATTGTTGAGTATGCGCCTAGCTGACGCAGCACTAGTGTTAAACAAATCGAAGTCAAACGTATTGGCTAACTTATTGAAATTATTGCTCGCTCGCCATATAAATGTATTTTGCCTATAACTTGTAGATGAAAACGGGAGACTTAAAATTTAGTTGTGTCTAAGTGGTTTGGCAGGACAGCTAACATGTAGTTGAGATAAAAGCTCAGGACAGTCAATAGCACTACAAGCTATTCTTTAACAGAAAAGTGAGGTTAGCAATCTCACGATGCATAGCAAGAGGAAGAAGGTGATGTTTTTTACAATATTAATTATCTGAGGTATAGCGATAGTCATTGATTCTATAACAGATGTAACGCATAAACTTACTTGGGATATTTTCAAGTCGGGTAATATATGTTGCATACCTGGGGTTTCAGATTTGAGATGCGTACTCCAAATTACTTCTTACAAGAGAACAATATAGGATCTTTAGAGTTTTAGCTTTAGTGAAGTCCCTAGAGCTACGCATCAAAAATCCCAGAGCTTTCGTAGACTTGGTTATAATGCTTCCTAAGTGAACGTCAAATATAAATTTGGAATCATGAAGAACACCGAGATCTCTAACAATGGAATCCCTTTTAAAATTTTAACCTTTCAATTTATAGTTAAAGACAATCAGTTTATATTTGCGACTATAAGAAAGCTACATTTCGAAGGGTTCAAATGTAAGAAGTTTAGGTGGCAATAACGCTCTAGACTTGACAGATCTTCTTGTAGAGCCTCAGCATCCTCGATTGATGTTATTTTCAGAAATAGCTTCATATCATCGGCAAAACATAATAAGCGAGCTTTCTTCGGGTAAAAGGTAATATCATTGATAAAAATAACAAATAATAACGGACCCAGCAGTGAGCCCTGTGGCACCCCACTTGGATCAGTTACCCATCCTGATATGTAGTTGCTGGCAACAGCTTGTGATCGATTATTTATATAAGACGTAAACCACCTAAGCAGATCGCCGTTTATACCGATCTTGAACAGTTTCAGCAATAGCAAATTATGATGTATTCTGTCAAAGGCTTTACTATAATCGGTATAAACGACATCTACCTGGTGGCGATTGTCCATTGCCTCAGTCAAGAATGCATTAAAGAGTGCAAGATTTGAAACAGTAGAGCGTCCTCTTAAAAAACTATGTTGAGTCGGATTGAATGATGCTTTAGGGCCGCGTATAAATGTTTATATATAATTCGTTCGAATACTTTAGATACAATACATAACTTCGAAATCGGTCGATAATTAGTAACTTCGGTCTTGGAACCCTTTTTATGGACAGGCGTGATAAGTGCACGCTTCCAGATAGTAGGAACAATACCTGTACCAAGGGGATTTTTAAACAAAATAGTCAAAGGAACACAAATTATATGCGCACAGTTAATAAGAAAGTGAGCTGGAATGTTATCGGGACCAGCAGATTTCGTTGGATCCAACGTTTTAAGCAGGTTTTTGACCGTATTTTCGCTTATATCAATTGAGGTATCCACACTCAACTGAGGCAACACTAGAGAATCATTATAATTATTTTTAGACATCTGAGTATTACTATCACCTGAAAGCAAAAGTTTGAACGAAAATAGTTTGAAAAAGCATTACAGATAAGTTCACCAGAGTTGAAATAATACTAGTTTTTACGGAATTTATCGCGTATATTTTAACTTTTTAAATACCCGACGTTTCGAACGCTTTACAGCACTCATGGTCACGGGCAGGACTGAGATGTTCAACGTCCATATGTCAAAGTTAACCGCGGTTACCATAGATTAAAATTTAACTTTTGTTCCGATCTATGCAGTATGAACTTATGGTATCTTGAAGTCTTGCAGTTGTATGCTTGGGTTGGGATTTAATTTTATTTATTATAGGATCCCAAGCAGACGGTAGCACCCAGCCATCTTCTCTATTGAAATTAGGATGTTTTTTGATTTCAATAGCCTCGCGAATCATCCTTGGAAGGAATCGGTGTTCTTTAGCGAGGATCTGCGGTCTATCAAATCTGATGTAGTGACGGGGGCGATCCTGTACTTGTTCACAGACTGCAGACTTCCCGGAGCGTCGATTCTTCACATCAGCTATATGTTCTTTAACGCGGGTTTTTTCCTATGTAGGAGAGACCACATTCACAATCAAGCTTGTACACTCCTGCATCTTGCAGAGGGACATTACACTTGACCGATGGTAAAAACTGACCAATCTTCTTCAGCGGCTTGAAGTATGTTTTGATGAAAGCGCGCTTCAAGATGTAGCCAATCTTGTCAGTGACTCCTCTAACATATGGCAGTACAGCAGGTACACGCTCGACTGTGGCCGGCTTCACTCGTTCACTGTGACGTAGGCGCGGGACTCGAAGCTTGTTGTCATGCAAAACTTGCTTGACATGGTGGAGCTCTGCAGCCAGGTGTTTACTGTCACAGATCCCTCGTGCTCTCTGAAACAAAGATTTACCCACGGTAGCTAACTGTGAAGGATGGTGGTGAGAATCACCGTTTAAATATCTATCTGTATGGGTCTTTTTTCTATATACAGTATGGCTCAAGGTGTTATCAGGATTGCCGAATTACTAACACATCTAGAAAAGCTAAGGAATTGTTTGCCTCTAACTCCATTGTGAACTGAATTTTAGAATTTATAGAGTTAAGATGGTCTAAAAATGCAGTTACTTTATCTAAAGGTAGAATTGTGAAAGTGTCGTCTACGTACCGCTTGTAGAACCTTGGATTTATGGGAGAACTAAGCAGGGCTTTCTCCTCAAAGTCTTCCATGAATATGTCGGCGACAATGGGAGATACAAGTGAGCCCATCGCCACACCATCTACTTGCTTGTAGAACTCCTCCTTCCACAATAGGTAGCCAGATGTAAGGCAGTGTCTGAGTAATACTGCATATTCTACGGGCATGTTGTTTTCTTCCAGCCTTCTAGTTACAATTGAGATGCAGTCTTCAACAGGTAAGCATGTAAACAATGACTGCACATCAAAACTGACCATAGTTTCATTGTCTGCCAGATGTAGGTCTTTAATCTCGCTGACAAAATGGTAGGAATCCTTTATGTGTGCTCTTGTATGTCCCCTGAGTGGTGAGAGTATTTTCGCTAAGTGTTGAGCCAATCTGTAAGTTGGTGAATCAATTTGGCTCACTATGGGACGTAATGGAGCATTGGGCTTGTGTATTTTTGGTAACCCATACAATTTTGGTGATTTGGCGCACGTAGGTATTATCCATTTTACGTCCAGATTTAATTTTTCGGAGTGTTTCTTTATGAGGTCACTAGTTGTTTTTAGTGTGCTATTTGTTGGGTCGTTTTTAACCTTTTTATAAGTACTTACATCCGACAAAAGTTCTTGTATTTTAGAATTATAATCTGACGTATCCATGACTACCGTGGCGTTTCCCTTATCTGCGCGGAGAATCGTAAGTTCGTGTTTATTGCGTAGGTTCTTTAACGCTATAAATTCGTCTTTGGGAAGATTCGGTTTAGGCACTGAACATCGACGTAACATAGACGAGATGTCTTGACGTATCGCCTCCAAATCTTCTTTCCGCATATTGTTTTTAAATAAACAGTCCTCGACACTACAGATAATTTCTTCGTACGGTAATTTGCGGGGTGTAATTGCAAAGTTGAGGCCTTTGGATAAAACCCTAATTGTTGCATCATCCATTGTTTGTTTTGACAGATTATAGAGCGCGATTAATCTATGATCTGTGTTTGTCAATGGTTGCTTTCGGTTCTGGCATTGATTCAGATGTTTGACATTTGACTTGTTCGTTAATTTTTGATATTTTTCTATATGTTTGTTTTTGCATTCATTATATTTACTAATTTCGCGTTTATTTAATGTTTCCATACAAAAATTATAGTCAAACGTCGTTAAAACTTTCTTCAATTCACTGGATGATGTGTCTATGGATTTGTTTATGTCATATAGATCGGAGCGTTTTTGTTGGATTACCGTCCGTAACAACTTTTTACTCGCCTGATTTAATGTTAATAAATTTGAGGGGAAATTGAGGGGATTTATCTCTAAGTGACGTCAGTGTGCTATAAAAATATTGAACAGATTCATCTAAGGATAACGGAGACATAACTTCACCCCATTGAATATTGGCAATCTCACCATTTAATGAATAATAGTCACCTTTATGATATAAGGACTTAAGGCGAGAATTGCTATTTAATGAATCACAATCAACATAATCAAAAGATATTAAAAGGGCACCATGATAAGGATCAACAGGAATAAGTGAATCCCCACTTAAATCACGAACGGTTACAGCGTCGCTAGAAAAAACAAGGTCAAGGATCCTGCCATGGACATTTTTTATATGTACCTTTAAATTTCTCAAGTTTAGCGAGCTTAATTCATCTATTAATAAAATTTCATTTCCCGAACGAATATTTGTATTGAATAAAACTATTATTTACGGATTTTATCGCGTTTAATTACTTTAATTTATTTTATTATTATCCCGACGTTTCGGGTGCTTTACAGCACCCATGGTCACGGGGGGGGGGGGGGGACTGAGATGTTTGACGTCCCAATGTCATAGTTAGTCCGGCTACCTTCAGTTTTTTTAATATAAATTTTTGGTCCGATTTACGCAAAACGAGCTTATAGTATCATGAAGTCTTGCAGTGGTATGCTTGGGTTTGGGTTTAATTTTCTTAATTATAGGATCCCAAGCAGATGGTAGCACCCAACCATCTTCTCTATTGAAATTTGGATGTTTTTTAATTTCAATAGCCTCGCGTATCATCCTTGGTAGGAATCGGTGTTCTTTTGCGAGAGTTTGTGGTTTATCAAATCTAATGTAATGGTGGGGACGATCTTGAACATGTTCGCAAACTGCAGACTTCCCGGAGCGTCGGTGCTTCACATCAGCTATATGTTCCTTCATGTGGGTTTTTATAGATCTCTTTGTTTGACCTATGTAAAAGAGACCACATTCACAATCTAGCTTGTACACACCTGCATCTTGTAGAGGAATATTATATTTGATGGATGGTAAAAATTGACTAATCTTCTTCAGCGGCTTGTAGTATGTCTTAATGGACGCTCGCTTCAAGATGTAGCCAATCTTGTCCGTGACTCCTCTGACATATGGTAGTAGAGCATGCGCGCGCTCGACTGTGGCCGGCTTCACTCGTTCACTGTGACGTAGGCGCGGGACCCGAAGCTTGTTGTCTTGCAATACTTGCTTGTCGTGCTGAAGCTCCGCGGCCAGATGTTTTCTGTCACAGGTCCCTCGTGCTCTCTGAAACAAAGATTTACCCACGGTACCTAACTGTGAAGGGTGATGGTGAGATTCACCATTTAAATGTCGGTTGGTATGGTTCTTTTTCCTATACACAGTGTGACCAATAGTGTTATCAGGATTTCGGGATAATAATAAAAATAAATTAAAGTAATTAAACGCGATAAAATCCGTAAATAATAGTTTTATTCAATGTGTAGTGTTCGCGTAAATTTAAGAAATCATTATACGAATATTTGTACATAAAAATGATGTCAGGCACCCATATAATATCACTAACATTAAAGTCACCTACTAATAAAAAGCTATCATCCGAGTGACTCATGACAACTTCGCTGACCGAGTGCAAATAATTTTGAAGTTGAGCAGTAAAACTGAGATTTTCGTTACACAAAGAGAAGAGAAGAAATATGCAAGTTCTTGTGTCTTTTACGGGTAATATGGTGAATAGACAACGTTAACCATAGGTCCTCAGCACTTGAATGAAAGGAAGGCTGCGGGATAGCTTCTAGATCTTTACGCATCGCAATCAAAACGCCACCACCGTATTTCTGACCAGTAACTGTGTAGTTTCTCTCACGCCGCCATACAACGTATCGATTATCAAATAATTCCGTGTCACTAATTCTGTCCAGGAGCCATGTCTCCGCAATTAATATTATTTCATAATCACATAAAAGAATATTACGATAAAATATGTCAGTTTTAGTGCGCAAGCCTCTTGCGTTCTGATAATATATTCTCAGGTTGTCACTGCTACACCCTATACGTACACTATTATTATGTGGCATAGCCATTTTTAAGCCTATCAATAACCAAAATAATTTTACTACAATAAAGGAATATATATCTCCCGTCATATTTCAAAAACCCATTAATAAAATTAGTAAACAATATACCAATATTTAAAAATTCACTAAGACTTATAATAAGTTAGCATATAATATTTACAAACGGGTAGAAAAAATAAAACTGTATCACCTAATGAGTGCAAAATACGATGCATACTTAAGCGACCGTCAACAGAAGCAAGCAACTGATAACCGATAGGCAATTTTAACAAATAGCGATGCGTCAACGAAGCAGGTAAAGCAGGTGTAACAAGCATTTTGTAACTTTTTAAAAACAGCTTCGTAATTCCATAAAAGTAAAAGTTAATTATACAGAGGTAAGAATAGTTAATAAAATTAAAAATTTAGGGCTCCTAAGTGTTTCCCCCTCTTTAAAAGTAATGTAAAGAGTTATAAATAAACAATATATTAAGCTATTCTGTTTAAATCAGCCTATTTAGTAATAATTAAAACCGGCGAAGTATCATTTTTACGAATATGAATTTTTCCGTATTTGACCCAGATATAAGAATAACCTCGGTCTTTTGCTAAGGTCCTTGTTTTCGTAAGATGTTTTTTGTGCCCCGGAGTCAAATAATCATTTACGAAAACGCGTTGACGATTGCCTCCAAATCCAATATCCTTCGCCTCTAGAGTTTTGCAGGCGCGTGCAGCTGCTACAAATTCTTCTTTGACATAACGATTTATGAAATTGATAATGATGGCCTTCTCTTTGGTATTAAACATTGGTACTCGGGATATGTAATTGATTTGAGATTTTTGGAATTCATACCCAACTGCTTTACCCATAGACTCCGCAATTACAAAGAGGTTTTCATTGGGCTTTAGGGCCTCAACATTACTAAGCCGTGACCATTGTTTCTTGGTCTCGATAACACTTTTAAGATTAGCTATTTCCTTGTTGGCCACAGCGAGAGAATTTTGAATCTTTTCTATCTGAGATATACCACGTTCCAAACTGGAGACTTGATCTTGAAAAGGTTTCAGTGAACTACTGTTGTAAGTTTTTGGTACCTTTCTTTGATAGCACCGGATAGCTTTTTGTACTATGTCGTTTCATCAGCATTGTCATTTGTTTTTGTTTCATGTTTGTTTCTTTGACACCGTTTTTTGTATTTTTCGTATTTTTGTTTTAGTTTTTCATTTTCTTTCTGCAGCTTTAAATTTTCCCTATATAATTTTGATCGATCTGTCCTAATTTTCTGTAGTCCTTTACTCTTCCTTGATAAATTTTTATGTGGAAGCATATTTTGCGGACTGTTAATACCAGATATATCCGTATCGTCATTGTTTCGATGCGGTGAATTTTGAAAAGCATCATGGGCTACCATAGCATCTGCTCCAGGTATCAATATAGAAGAAGAACTTGGAGGTGTTATATCAAGGCGATTTAAATTACAGTAGGACCTCGGTAATCCGGACTCCCGCTTGTTCGGTGATCGCTGTAATCCGGCCGGGCAATGGGCTTCCGGGAAGGCGGGCGGGTGCAGTAGCGGGCACGGGCGCCATGTTCTTCTCCTTCTTCTCCTCCTTCTTCTTCTGTTTATCAGACGTCTTCAATCTTTTGTTTATAGTCTTTCGTGTAGTACGTACAGTGTCAATTTAGCGCGTTCAGTTCGCTAACATCATGGCGCCGCCACGTAAACATTTAACATTACAATAAAATACAAATCGCGGATTATAGAAAGGTTAGGTAAAGGTGACAGCTACCCTGTCATTGCTCGGAAGTTTGGTATAGGCAGGTCAACTGTAGGCGACATAAAGAAAAACAAAGACAAAATCTTGAAGTTTGTTAGCCTAACAGAACCCCCGTGTGTGGCCCCGGTGAATTCAAGAAGAATTAATTAATGTTTTATTTTAACTTACTATTTTCTTACACGGTTGTAATTTTGAACATGTACATTTTTGTCTTTGCTTTGATTTGAAAATTGATTAAAGAAACTAAGGTTAAACATGTGTTTTATTACCACTAAATATGGCATACTATAATCCGGATGCCCCGATAATCCGGAAAGGGCCTTGTTTTTGCCTCTCCGGATTAACGAGGCCCTACTGTATTCCAGTTTTGTCTTAAGTTTTTCTTCCTAAGTCTCCAAATTGTTCTTGCATTATATTTGTCTTGTGGCGTTAAGTCCTTGATAAGTCTTTTTTGTATGATAATTCACACGCTTTTTTCTTTTATATTCTTCGTACTTTTCAGAATTCAGATTGAGTTTTTCTTTATATCTCCTCTGCCTTTCGGCGGCTGTTAAAGGTATATTTACTGATGTGATTAAACTTACACTAAACCAAAACAAACCTAATAATTAACATGTAAAACTTTACAGAGAAAACGGAGTTGGTAATTGAATATTGAAATGGAATGTAAATATTTATTAAGGAGACTTATTTGTTATCATATGTAAAGAAAATGCAAGATGTCTTAACTAACGGATTAGTTAGCTGAAGTGGTGGCAATGGGCCGGCCATATAGCTCGTAGAACCGACAACCGTTGGGGAAAAAAGGTTCTCGAGTGGCAGCCTCGTACCGGTAGGCGAAGTGTAGGGCGACCCCCCACTAGATGGAGTGACGACCTGGTAAGACATGCAGGAAGTCGATGGATACAGGTGGCTCAGGACCGTGCTTTGTGGCATACCTTGGGGGAGGCCTATGTACAGCAGTGTACTTGTAAAGGGCTGTAATGATGATGATGATGACATATCACGTAACTTCTCAGATGTTATAAAACATTGCAGGTTGCCTCAGAATATTATTCTTCACCGTCGAGCACGTGGTAAAACAGCTGGCGGCTCCGTGACGCAGTGGCTTAAGAATGAGTTGCAGCGCTAAGGGCCGCAGGTTCGAATCCCGCACGGAACTAGTAGTTTTATGGCCTACAAATAATTGTTACAGGTTTTGACTTTTGTCCTTGTGAATTTTATGTTTGTGAACTGCCTCTACGATACAGAAGATAATCTTAGTGTGGAAATAACGTTTAAACAAAATAAGAGAAAAGGAATCATAAATTACTATTAATACCTTTTGGCTCTGGCGGAAAATGAATCCGGTTTGCTCCGGTACAGTGAATATAGCGATGAGCGCGCCCCTGAGTTATACGGCTCAAACATCTGTTATTATAAAATGGGCTCTCAATAGCATAACGATTCTTATCCCAAAATAAAACTATTCTCTACTATCTCCATATTAAGTATTTATTTTCAAACCTTTACGAATGACCGTGGTTGGCGCAGGTTTGCCTTGAATTAATTTGTGTTCGAAAGGTTATGTTTTACATATGCGCCGATTTTATTGCATATGAATTAAATGGCTCTATGCATAGTAGGAAGTTTAATAAGTAGTTTTTTTATTTAATAATAAGGTGGCAAACGGTTCACTAGTCTACGTGATAAAACAACCTGTTAGCCTACCTGACCTACCACTACTTAAAACATGGTCCAGAGGCACCTCCATCATTTACGCATGTCTAACTAGGTCGTCCTTCCATCTAGTGATGAGCTGTTCTATACTTCGCTTATTCTTATCTATATAAAACACAAAAATTGTTTCTATCTATGTCCGTTATAGTCTTTGAAACCATCCAACTGATATGCCACAAACTGGTTTCATTAGAAAGGCAATAATGATGTTGGTTTTAGAGTACTAATACAATGCACTAGGCTCTGTATAAAAAGCAAGCATTAACAAAATTTTCTTCTTTTTTTCAAGAAGTAAACAAATTGTTTTTTTAGCGTAATAGCACACGCCGTTAGTGTATTTTAACGTAACTAAGATAGCATTTTCCTATCTGATTATAAAACTAGGTTACATTATATTTATATTTAAAATAACTAGTTAGTAGTTGTTCGATACGTTTTATATACATATGTAAATTTTGTATAAGCTTTTAAGTTTAACTTCAAATACTGTAAAAGTGCTTGCTGTGGGTGCTTATGTTTGCCACTGGCGATTTTTTCGGATCTATACGACTTAGGGATCTTCAAAAAACGAGCTTACTCCTTTTTAAAAGGCCGGCAACGCACCTGCGATTCCCTTCGTGTCGTCGTCTGCAAGCGCTAATGCACTGCAGGTTTCGGGCCTCGGGGTTTCCCCCATTAGCCGGGCTATCCTCTCAGTCCAATACAGGTCCATTTTGGCGTATTTCGCGCCCCTGGAAAGGATCTACCTAAGGGTCGGTGAGCTCAAGCCTTACGGAGACGGATCTCGCTGTAGGGCCGAGTATGTCACACCGACAAGTGGCACGGTGGCATACCGGGCCTTAGTAGCTCACTTCCTAGTGTGTAGGTTAAGTGCAGCGATGAGGTTGCCTTGCGTCGGGGTGACCTCGAAGCTTAACGGAGACGAATCTCAAACGTACAGCCGTGTGTGGGGTTCCGACACGACGCGTACGCCCACTGCTAAGCGACGCGCCGTACCCCTAGGCGATATACGTTAAGAAACGTCCAGTTTATTCCCTTGCAGTTGTTCATGTCGACAATTACCATCAAATGAGCCGCATACTCGTTTGCCGCCTCTTCTATTAAAAAAAATCAGTTTTGGTAGTGTGTTGTATACTTGCGCCCCTTCAAGTTGTATACATTTCTTATCATAGTTTGTTCTAGACAATCTTGGAAGATATTTTACTGTTCCGAAAACTATATTTTGATGATTTATTCTAAAATTTATTAGCATGTTTGTACTGTTTTATCTACTATTATTTGTTCGTATTATATATACATGTGTTATAAATATATTATGTTTGTCTGATACTATCTAATCAATATGACTAATCACATAGCGTTATCGTACACAACTTTTGTCGACGTAAGAAAATCATAGTTATAATTTTTTTATACGATTTTGCAATGTTTGTTCTTAATTACGAGTAGTTTTTGTTATAAATTCAAAATATAATATTCAAAATATAACATAATATACACACCCCTATTAGGTAGTCAAAATGTGCTTTAACATGTGAGTTAAAATAACTTATTGTACATACACCTTTTGGTAAAAACATGAGATCACAATAATCCCATTAAAGCTATAAGTTTAGATTTTTTTATGAATTATATGAGGTTTTCATGAGAGGTCATCAAGTATTAAACTCATAATTTCTTTTTTGTGCACAGTTGACAAAAGCTTTTGTAGCGCAAAATATAATATATGTTTTTAAAATGTTAATAGATTCTAGATTGTAGTCAAACCGAACAAAAACGTTATAATTTAAATCTAAATCATTTCGTGCTTGATTTATTATTTTGCTTATATTATAACAAGAATAAAATAAACTTGTGGCGTCAGCATACAACATAAATTTTCTATCAAATTTTAATATGATATGTTATTTGATTTAAGTATATTAAAAATAAAATACTTCCAATTATGGAACCGTGAGATTGCATGCTACTAATGTTGTAATCAATTTTACAATTTCTTGGTGGTATATTCGAGCAATTATAAAGTGACGCTAATATCGATTACCAAATAACCATATAAATTTTTTCTATTTCTTCTATAGAAGTTTTAACTTTTATTTAAAGAGAACCGGTTATCCTTATTACTTCATCTAAGTCCTCAAGGATTATAACGCATTTGAATTTTGATTGTTAATTGAATATCGATGTAAATGTCTATGGGCTACAGCAATCTACTTACATCATGCTTGTTTGTCACCCATATTCTATAAAAAATATCAAATGCATAGAACCTCTTTTAATTGTTAACACTTAAAGTTGCGTCAAATATATTTAATATTAACAAATTGAGTTAACTCGACATCGTTGTACAATTTTGGATCAAGAACTCGAAAACGGAAACAAATTTTTCAGTAGCAATTTTCTTTAAAATATAAATACTTAATTAAGGCTGTAGAATGCAGTACTTGTTCAACTTGACGCGCTACAATGTTTCGTCATCGCCAATCTGCGCCATTTCAAAGGCAGAGTATTTGATGCTCGATTGTATTTTCTGCGATACCTCCGGCACTTGTGCGACTCGTATCACGTAATCCTACAGTAGTGTTAAATATCTTACAGTAGTAGTTAGTTAGTACCAGTTCTGGCTCACTGAGTCAGAAGTGGTACAAGTACGACGTTCGTCGACTCACGATCCTAAAAAAAAAAGGTTTTGGCATGCTCTGATCACGAATCTGCGGTCCGTTTTGCGTAGGAAGCACGGTTCCGGAAAAGTTCAGATCAATTAACTCTTATCTAATTGATATCCGGTGAGGGCCTCCACAGTCATTAGCGCCCCATTGTTATTTATCTATTGCTCATTGAATACCGTCAATGTCTATTCGTGCGTCGGATTATCAGTGCTATTATATTATACTCCCTTGTTCCTAACTGCAACGGTAATCTGAATCATCAATAAAATACATTACCTAATTTTGTTACAATTTTTATTTACGAAATACAAAATCTTATTACTTATTATCTATAAAATAGGAGCGAAACATCTCATCCACTAAAATATCGTTGTACAATGTGTTCCCTGTAAATATACTCGTAAAACTATGCATTGAACATCCCTGAAACTTATATAGCAAACACATTAAGCAATATTCGCCATAAACTGAAGTCCACTCATTCTGAATCCTATCAACATTCCAGTTCCATCTTTTACAATTCCTTTTTAAAAACTCTAGATGATATCGTACAGGTGCTCGTCCGTTTGAATCAAAATATTGACCGACGTCATTCGTATCGATATATAAAGCTACCCAATGTGACACTGGTTTATCATCTGTATCTAAATTGCATATTATGTACGTTGGCACGTGGGTGTACATGGGCAGTCTATTGGCAGCATAAACATTATTTTCTAGACTGGGGTGAATCTTTTTCAGATGTTGTTGTACATCTAGTGTATCCATGATATTACTGCTATTAGTAGATTATTACAGTACAATCTACTCAATGACTAACATAGGAATGATCAATTATAGTGATTTCTAAATATTAAATTGCATTATTTTGTGTTATACAAAACGTATTTGAGTCATCAATACACTGAACAAGACGCGACACGAAGTAATGTTGAGATAAGCAACAAAATGTGAGATAAGCTTGTTGACGCATAAAGTAACTATCAATTCCACTGCAGAAATTCTTTAGATTAGAATTATTACTTACTGGTACTATATAAAACCAAGCAATTATAATAAGTTTTTATTCTATTGACAAAGTTACTTTTCTTTCTGTTATTTTCTTACGTGTGTATGATTTAGTGTTAACAAATTATATTTAAATATTGTGTGTGTATTATATTAAGCCGTGGTAGCTCAGATGGTTAGCGCAAGCTGTAAATTTCACAGTACCCGGGTTCGATCCCCGCCGGCACCAATTAAATTGTTATTTGCAATTTAACAAATTATATTTAAATATTGCAGGTGTACCGCATCTACGAATATTAGAGTAGTTAAAAAATACTTTTTTTAACAATGACAGTCATTAGTTGATCATTATTAAATGTGATTCTATTTACTTAAATTACAGGAAGACAATAGCAGAAGGAAGAAATGGGATGATGGGAAGTAATGAAGCATTGTTATGTGAAGTTTGTTGGAACAAACATATTTTTAGTCACGTGTAAATACTTTTAACATTTTGGTTCAAAATGACACAAAATCTAAAAAATATTAGATACATCATCGACATGGACGGATTTTACATTACATATCCTCATAAACATTTTCAATGTAGAGAAATGGCTATTCTAGACGTAAAACTATCTAATAAAAATGATGCGTTTACCGACCATTATTTGTTTCGGCCAAGTTATCCTTTCAGTTATTTGTCGTCAAAAGACAAAAAAATTGTTCGTTATTATGAAACACACGTGCACGGCATTCCATATTTTGATGTGACCGAAGAATTAAAATGTGCCTACAAACAAGAGAACATCATACCCATATTAAATTGATATATTAGAATTTTGTGCAAAGACGAAGTGATCGCATACAAAGGTGGTTCAACAGAAAAACAATTTTTAAAAATGTTGACGACGAATGATAGAATTTTTAATATTGAAGAATACAAATGTCCAAAATACAATGATTTGGTAAATGTCATAAATTTAAACAAACGTTATGTGTGTAATAATCATATATTTGCAAAAAATAATCACAAAATTTTACATTGTTCTTGTGACGAAGTGTGGGTTTTTTACAAGTGGTTATTGCTTGAAAATAAAATTTTAAATTAATCATAAATTTTGTTTGATTTTCCAAAAACATTAGTTATATAGTACACAAATACACAATATATCGATACCTCCCACGTAAGTTGTTGTATGCCACAAAAATGGCGTTTGGCGTTTTTACAAAAAACTATCCTAATTTGCATTATTTAATGCATTCAAAGTGGAAAAAAAAACCAAAAATACGGTTTTTTAAGGATTTGCCAGACGTATAATGTTGTAACTTTCAAACGAGAACGGACTACAGCATTGTATAGACCTTTACAATAGCTTACGCGGGGTGCAGGGCGAGGAGAATCACGCGCCCGCGTGTCGTATTGGACACATACAACAGACCACGCCGGACTTTCAACCAGCCGCACGCATGATGTAGGAACCGTTTAAGTTTTTTCAAAAATAACTTTATACGTAATTGAATTACTTCAAATATATTATAACAATGAATCGTACCAGGATAATAACAAGAGGACGTAGACTATGAGATATGGTCAATAATACGAGTACACAAAATAGAAACTCCGAGACACCCATTGAAAATAACAATGTTTCATTAGATGAAATAGAACTAAACAGCTTTCGTGATTCAAGTCTCCGAAATATCACAGGTATGTTTCTTTTTGTAATATTTTATTAGCATTAATAAGGTTAATGTTACTTTTATTGTCGTGATACCAACCTAAAATGTTGTATAGGTTACTTACAACAGTATACGTCGTTGAGCGTTCATAAAAAATGTTGTATGTAATACATATAACATTTTACGTTTACATTTAAATAAAAATATTGTTGTATGTAATAGATACCACATTTTACTTCGGGAGTTGTTATTCAAAACTTTGTTGTATAGTGACATGCTGTATTTTACTTTGTTATTCCTTTTTCGTTTTCGATGATGTATGTCAAGTCTTTTCTAAAATTGGATCTTGCAACATTATAAAATGCCTTGCCCTGACTGACTGACTTAATGCTTCACTAACGCAGGTCGCACAGGCAACTATATGCGACCTGCTTTGGTGGATCGTTAAGTCAGTCAGCCAGGGTAAAGCATTTTATATGTTGGAGAGGTAAAAGGCGTATGTCTTCCCTAAACGATGTAGGCATCAGGACATACGCGGGTTGCAATCAAATTAAAACGTTAATACTGTTTCAGAGTCACCATTGCCAATAAGTTTTAATGAATCTGAAATGAAAGAGTTGGCAAATATAATAGATGGAAACATCTTTGACAACTTAGAAGTAGCAACAGATTCTGATACTGCAAATCTTGAGACACCGCACCCTTCCCCCCTCTTGTAGAATCAATCACTTGGACTACGACTGTGATAATGATTTCTACCCATATTATATACAAAAAGAAAATTTATCAGCGTTCGATATTATACCTCAACCCTCACCAGCATGGATTTCTAGCTGCTCGACGTATACAACCATGAACAATAGTCCGCTGTCGGATATTTCAAATAATAGTCCCACCACAAGTGACCGCCACCGTCGTCCATCAAGGAAAGATAAAGGTAATGTAAGAAAAAGACATTATAAAGAATGGATAGATAATAAAAGAAAGTATTTACGTAATTTGGGAAAAGAATATATTTCGAGAAAAGGTAAAATACAAGCAAGCAGAAAGATGGGCCCACCATGTCGCTGCCGCAAGAAGTGCTTTGACAAATTAAGCGAAGAACAAAGAAAGAAGATTTTTGAGAGTTTTTGGAGCTTAGGCGATCGAGAAAAGCAATGGATGTATGTGGCTAACTTAGTAAAAAAGCAAAATAAACGTAGAGTCTATACAGATACAGTTTCAAGACGTAAGTACACGTTAAAATACTTAATACAAAAAACACTTTTTAAGCACTTTGTCTGTCAGTGATCAGGTTATTTATAAGGCTCTAGAAAAGATGGATACGACAACGGGAGTACTAGTCCCAGATAAAAGAGGTAGACATTCAAACCATCCCGTAAAAAAAACAGATTCGGTAATAACCAGCGTGTGTGATCACATCAAGAGCTTGCAGCCGGTTGAGTCACATTATACGAGGCAAAGGTCAAACAAATTATATTTGGATGGAGATTTAAATTTTTTTTAAATTATTTGAAATGTACTCTGAGTGGCTTCAGGCTAACACACAATATGAAGAGAAAGCTGAAACCGAACGTCAATATCGAGATATTGTAAATGAAAATTTTAAGCTCAGTTTTTACGTGCCTAAGAAAGATCAATGCGATCAATGTCACATTTTTAGAAATATTGACGGTCCTACTGAACAACAAATTGCAGATTATGAAAATCATGTCACAAACAAGAAGTTATCCCGACAAATCATGAAATCTGATAAAAATGACAGCAAATCTTCACAAGGTAAAATCGTCGCAGCTACTTTTGATTTTCAAAAGATTCTTAATGCACCTCATGGCCAATTGAGTATTTTATATTACAAGCGGAAGTTGTCGGTTTTTAATTTTACCTTGTATGATCTAGCAAATAAAGAGGGACATTGTTATATGTGGCACGAAGGAGAAGCTAAGCGTGGTTCTAATGAGGTATCAAACTGTCTTTCTCATTTTATACAAAATATGCATGAACAGGGTGCAAAAGAATTCAGATTCTGGTCTGACAATTGTGCCGGTCAGAACCGTAATCGCATTGTTTTTGCCTTTTATATGTATATTGCTCATAAACTTAACATTACTATAAAACATACCTTTCTCGAAAAAGGTCATACCCAAGCAGAGGGTGACAGCGTACACGCTTTAATAGAAAGATCATCTAAAAATAAACTTATATATACACCTCTGGAATGGTTTAGCTTGGTTAGATGGGCTAAACAGGATGGAAAATCATATTATAACGTCATAGAAATGAAGCAAACCGATTTTTATAACTTTAAACAACTTTTGGACTGGCGTAATTGGTCAAAAAATATAAGTGGAGACGTAGTTAAATGGAACAAAATAAAAGAAGTGCGGGTATGTGCAGAAGATCCTTTTAAAATTGAATATCGGTACGATTTGGCAAACAGTAATGCTATGACGATTGCCATTAATACCAATACCCGAAGACGCCAGAGAAATAGTATGGCTGAGCTATGCCCTCTCTATTCCAACCATCTTCCCTTAACAAAGGCAAAATATGATGACTTAATGAGTCTCTGTCATAATGGAATTATTCCAGCCACATATCATGACTTTTTCAAGAGTCTATCTTTTGTTGCTGGCTCTCATAATGTTGAATTTTCTGATTCATAATAGTACTTATAAAAGTCTTTTCTTTTTTAAATCATTTATATTTCTTTAAATTTCATCTTCGTTTTATCATTGTTTTTTCAAAATAATAATAGTTTTCACAGCTCCAATAAAACCAAAAATTTGGTTTGTTTAATTAAAAATAACTCAACTGTTTTCAATTACTTATGTATAATTACTAATAAAAAAAAAATATTCCTCTAAAGCCAAGGATAGTTACTATGCCAATAACTATAAATGGTTACCTGATTTCTAGTTATCTTGATGTTAAGTTGATCTCATAGAAATTATTAAGTAAGTCATAATTATTTTTGTTATTTTATGATGATTTTTTATGATTCTATTTTCACAATCCTAAGAAGAGTTTGTTATGTTATTAAAATATAATAGAAAGAGTGTACTATGTTTTCATTTATGTCCTTTTTATTTTGTTTCAAAATAACCTAAGTTTGATAATATTATAAGCTGTTTTTTTTAATATTCATTATTTTATTTTTATATCGGTGTTCTCTAAGATTTTAATGCCAATTTATAAATATTAGGTAAGTACTATTATTGCAATGTTTATAGAAATGTTCTTAAAAATATAATAATAGTAAGTATTTGTGTTGTTCCTATTAAAAAATAAAGAAATTTATCCTTGACAATATGTCTTTTTATTTTTTAACCTAGTATTTGTTTACATATATTAATACAAACCTAATATTTTAACCGATGTAATTTATTATTGCTAAATACAGTGGAATGAGACTTGTGTTGCTGGCTCTCATAATGTTGAATTTTCTGATTCATAATAGTACTTATAAAAGTCTTTTCTTTTTTTAAATCATTTATATTTCTTTAAATTTCATCTTCGTTTTATCATTGTTTTTTTCAAAATAATAATAGTTTTCACAGCTCCAATAAAACCAAAAATTTGGTTTGTTTAATTAAAAATAACTCAACTGTTTTCAATTACTTATGTATAATTACTAATAAAAAAAAATATTCCTCTAAAGCCAAGGATAGTTACTATGCCAATAACTATAAATGGTTACCTGATTTCTAGTTATCTTGATGTTAAGTTGATCTCATAGAAATTATTAAGTAAGTCATAATTATTTTTGTTATTTTATGATGATTTTTTATGATTCTATTTTCACAATCCTAAGAAGAGTTTGTTATGTTATTAAAATATAATAGAAAGAGTGTACTATGTTTTCATTTATGTCCTTTTTATTTTGTTTCAAAATAACCTAAGTTTGATAATATTATAAGCTGTTTTTTTAATATTCATTATTTTATTTTTATATCGGTGTTCTCTAAGATTTTAATGCCAATTTATAAATATTAGGTAAGTACTATTATTGCAATGTTTATAGAAATGTTCCTAAAAATATAATAATAGTAAGTATTTGTGTTGTTCCTATTAAAAAATAAAGAAATTTATCCTTGACAATATGTCTTTTTATTTTTTAACCTAGTATTTGTTTACATATATTAATACAAACCTAATATTTTAACCGATGTAATTTATTATTGCTACATACAGTGGAATGAGACTTATATTTTTCAATGTATATTGTTGTAACTATTATATACAACAACTGACGAAATCTAAACTCCGCGGTATAATATTGTAAGTATCAGATACGACAAATGTCGCAGCCTGTACTCCGCAGTAAAATGTTGTATGAACAATATCTCAGAAAATATACATTTTTTTTAATTTATCTTTCAACTGTAATCAAGAATACTATAAATTACATTCATATACCAAATTTCACAAAAATACAATCATAAATGCAGTTTTTAGTCCAATTTGAATCTTTAAAATGCTCTATTGTAAAATTGCAGTCTTGGGGATACAACAACTTACGTGGGAGGTATCGATATATTAATTGTTTACACCAACACTTTCATGTTTTATTTCACCCCTTAGAACTTTAGACGTGTGTAATGTTTCACTTTATACATCCGTTTACTGCTATTGTGGCAGGACCAAGTGGATGTGGGAAGTCAAATTTTGTAACAAATTTCATAAAATCAGTTACAGAAATATGTAATTGTGATTTTAATCAGATCACATGGTGCTTTGATGAAATGCAACCTTTATATAATTTACCAAATGTTAACTATCATCAAGGAATTCCAAATCTTAATATGTTTGATGGTGAAAACCCACATCTCGTTATTATTGATGATCTAATGAGAGAGTCCTATGTAACTTTAAACTCGAACAGTGTTTTGTATTAGATTAAATAGAAGATTTATAAAGAAATAAAAAATAATATATCGCATACAATTTGTTTTATTTAATTTTATAACGATTTACATAGTTACATACACACAAAATGCATTACACATAACTCAAAATCTAACACACAACACATATTATAACCTTAACTACTATAGCCTACAGTAACATTTCTGTTTTTGTCTATCTCAATAATATTATCAAACTCAGCATAAACTATACAGTTAATTGTTTGTATTAGTGAGGATTCAAATCGTACTTCTAATCTTACACTACCATGCTTTATGAGATTCCAATGAGCTGATGAGTTGGCTGATAAATCAGGAGTTAAGTCAAATGCTAATAGACAGTAACCTTTGGCATACTGTTCACAAGAGATTCCATTTCCTTCATTAAGAAAGTGAATACCAGTTCCCGAGAATAGAGTATGATATGCTGATGTAAATATACTATTATTAAAAGATGGTTGCAAAGCTTTTGAAGGTATTTGTTCACCATCAATATATAAGCTGAAAGAATTAGTACCATAGTTTTCAAAGTTAAATGGATTTTTAGTAAGGGAACCATTAAATGCAGAATTGTTCACAAATCCAATTATACATCTTTTGAGTACCTGTCCTAAAAATATATTATCAAGAGTTTTTCCTTGAACACCCGATGGAATTGTTAAAACTTTTACTTCAGCTCGAGTAATAGGATATTTAGCAGTGGTAGAAGCTAAAACTTTTTTAGTGTGCGAGTAATACACTTGGATTAACTCGTGCTCGTCGAACAATAAGAGTTGCGTCCGTAATGCAAACTTTAAACTTTACATCGTTTGATCCAGCAATTAAATTAAAACTCTCTCTTGATCGAACCAATTTAACACTCATTTCAACACCATTAATTAAAAATTTATATTGGTTGAAAATGTCACCGTGAAGATGACCAATCATTTCTATTTCCTTACTTTCACTAATCAATTCCTGTCTTTTAACAAATCCTATGTTTTTACCATCCGTAGAATCCATTTTTCCTGCTGTATCATCATACCAAAGACTACAAGTAAGATGAGATTGTTTAGCAGCAGGAGCATAGTTTAAAAGGGCTTCCATGTATGCTCGATATGTATAGGTATTGTTAGGTGGTGATACAAGTTTTTGGTTTAAATAAACATCAAGTTGACTAAAAAGTGAATGTAGCCAATTATTTACAGGTGCTACTATTGTTGTAGATATCAAGTTAGTTGAATCTTGATTTAATACTTTTGCATTTATGTGGAGTAATGTATGAGACAAAACTATGTAGTCATCGCCTGTCCCAGGAACTTGAAACTCGATAGGTCCATCATCACCATGAGATGAAATTGATTTATAATGAATCCACAATCCATTTTCAATGCTAGTTAGTGTAGGCGGTTGTGTAAACAAATTCAATTCTGACTTAACGCAATCGCAAGAATGATTATGAAGGAAAGACATTTAATTTGAAAATATATCTTTGATATTTTTTGGTTTGTGACCAATTTTTTTCGCAGTTTGCACTTTAGCAGTTAATGGAGGAATGAACGAGGTCAATCGTTTTCTTTTAGTTTTATACCCAGATCCTGTCATGTTAAATTGATCAATTTTCTTATCAGTTTTAAATGGCGAGGCTTCCATAGGACGCGCTTGAACCATATCCGATAAAAGTCGTACTCCAGCGCTTAATGCCTCCTTACCAATCACTCGAGCACCACTTGAAAGTAAAGGTAAAACTTATCTAAATAACCCACCTAAGAAGCTCTCCATACCATAACCGCGTTGGTATGGTGCACCCTTATAAATTACTCCAACTCCTGACCCAGCTTGATGTGTATAATAATTTTCATATGGACATTTATGATGATCACGAAGAGAATTCATTATTATAATTTTCGGAAATGTAGTTTAATACACACGGTTACAAACTGGAATGGTATTTTTTGTCCTGTGCTCGATCTTATAACTATTTCCGGCGTATCGAACTCTCTTCGCATAACAGGTAAGTAGTGAGGTTGAGAGAAAACGTGCATTTTATTTGCACCATAAATGTATTTTGTAGGATCTAATGAAATGACTCTTAGTAAAGGAGTCATAACATCACCTACAATCTGAGGATCGATAATGTCGCAATATAGAAATAGTTGAGATGGTAACCCTAAGTGTAAATTAGCAGGACACTTTCCAAAATTTCTCTCTAGGAGATTTTTATTTGGTTCATAACCTAGTTGTAAACTTAATTTGGGTGATAATGTTATGGATGTTATATTTTTATCCAAAACAGAAATAGACACAAATTTTGTTATTTCATCATAGCGAAATTTCAAGTTCTCTCCGATACCATTTAACACTCTTAAAATATGCTCAACGTTATCATAGTTGGTAGCTGGAATATGTTTTTTGTAGTACACTATGGACGGTTTATCTTCATTAGGCATTAACATAGATTTTGTAATGTATATAACATTTTCATGATCTTGAACAGTAAACATGGTACATGGACATTGAAACTCGACAACTCCAACCCACCATTCGCCTTCTAATTTAATAGCTTTTGGTAATTTCGTTGAAAAATTTGTGGTCTTGTTATAAGGAAAGTATTCCATTGAACTATTGCTGAGCAAAGTTAAATAAAAACTTTCTTTATTCATATTTCTTTTAAACTAGAAGCTAAAATCCAACTGTTAAATTTATCTGGATAACCTTTCCACTTCACTAATACTTCTTTTCTGTTACCTGAATAACGAGTGTCAATTATTTTATCTAATTTGTATTGTGAGGTGGGGTTGTAAGTGATTTTCTGTAATTCCCTTTCATAAAAAGTACCAACTATTGGTTCATTTTGTAAATCTGTTATTGTATAAACAACCCATGGAGATCTATCAATTATTGAAGATATAATATATAAAAATAGATATAATTTCATCACTCCAATTTGATTCATATCCTTTTTGGAAAACATGTTTATATTTAGTTATTCGAACATAATCACCCACATAGAAATTTGGTTTAGGATTTTCTAAAGAAAGTTTGTTTGACTGTCTATCATAAAGATTAGTCCAAACTGTCATAATATTGTTGGAATTTACATCACATGGGCACATCTTAATACTAGAGTGAAAGCTGTGATTATAAGAGTATATTAAATCTTGTAAAACATCTATATATCTATAAGTATTATTATGAGTGAAATAACGCCACATTTTCATTTTTAGTGTTCTTTGAAATCGTTCAACAATACTGGCCTTAATGTCAGGATTGTTAGTGGTATAGTAATTAATCTTTTTGGATTTAAAGTATTTTTGTACATCTTTTGAAACAAATTCTGTACCTTTATCAGATTGTATGTGAGTAGGTGTTAAATTATTTTCAGTAAATATACTTTCAAAACATTCTTTAGTTGTTTCTGAGTTTTTCATTTTCATTGGTCTTGCAAAAGCATATTTACTAAATATATCAATAACACAAAGTATATACTTGAAACCATCATTATATTGAGAATAAGTTCGCATATCGCTTAAATCAGCTTGTAATATTTGATAGAATGTACCTATTACGCGGGAATTTTTTTCGAAGGGGTTTATGTAATGTGTATGTTTCTTGTGATTTTAAACATTCCTTTACTTGCTTTTTATTCATTTTACCCTTCATAGCTTTTGATAATTTATCAATACTACCAAAACCAGCGGGATTAGATGGATCATAATAAATCTTGTTAATTTCTTCTAGTACGGGGTCCATTTTTCACACTCAAGCCTTTTAGGTATTTTAGTTGTAGACTTTTTATCTCTACTGCTCGGTGTAGAAAACTCTATTTTAGTTATAGATTTTGTATCTCCTCTACTCTGTGTATAAAACTCTTGAACTTCAATTTCAGAGGGTTTGTTCAAATCTTTTGCTTGAAGTTGGTTAATAAACTCACATCTCTTTGGATTTCCAATATAAGTAAGTGTACATATAAAGACGGCATTGCTGAATTTGTATTTTAAAGATTTTAAATGTAAGTCAAAAACTAAAGAGAACCACTATATTAACAACATAAATACAATACGTTTATCAAGATAACGATTTATGGTTTATCGCATTGGGATAGATGTGGTTGAAGGGGTGTGTGGCGGCGGCCATTCCCTGGGGTAGGTGGGATGAAAATATATACTGAATTGTAACAGATTGAAAGAGGAAAGAACAGATACACACAAGTTCAAAATTTTGAGTGTAGTGCATATGCTCTCAATATAGTAAAATTTTATATCAACGACTCCACTGTGTGGGTCATTAACATAAAATTTGGGGGTGGATTGTGACGGCCCAATATTATTATTAATAAATAAATTCAAAATAAAGGGGCGTCAAAAATAGTCTTAAAAGATATATATTAAGCAATTAAGTTAAATTAATAAACATAAAGTTAATATATTTCAGACATTATCCCAATAACATAGTAAATTAAAGGCAAAATTATTGTTTTTCGTAATAAATAAATTTATTTAAAAACTTGAAAAAATATTTAAAATAAGATAAATAATAGAAATACAAGTCAAAAAATATTATAAAATTAAGTTAAATAACGTTTATAAGATAATTAGAAAATTTGTTAAAAATTGTTTAAGTCATGGGAGGTGTTCGTGTATAAAAGAAAATTTGTGGAAGGAGTTCACGTATAGATGAAATTTTCTAAGTTGTTGAAGGAGTTCATGTATTAAAGAAAATTTTCCTAAGTTATGGAAGGTGTTCAAGTATAGATGTCTTGTATGGAGGAAGCTGTCGGAGGTACATACCTGCAGTTGTACGTATATATGGGGTGGTCGGGAGCCCGACTGCCTGAATGACTAGTTCTGTATTAGGGACTTATGATATTAAACTCAATGATACAAAAGCAATACTAAAGAAGGTCTCCATGATGAATTTGCATTACAATGGTAGGGTCGTGGGTTCGAACCCTATATATTAACGACTTATGAAAGTAAGGTCTATGATTCAAAAGCAATACTATAGAAGGTCTCTATGAATAATATGCATTACAATAGTAGGGTCGTGGGTTCGAATCTTATATATACATGACTTATGAAAGTAAGGTCTATGATACATAAGCAATATTATAGGAGATCTCCTTGATGCATAAGCATTGTATGGGGTGGTCGGGTGACCGACTGCTCCTAGTACTGTAGCAAAATGACTAGTCCTTATTAGGGACTTGAAAAGGAATATTATGGTGGCGTGTGTGCTGCTTCACGAGCAATTGGTCCGAGGTAAACTTGGACTCGCTAACCGATGTGTCCTAGACATATCATCTTAATGCCGGTGGTAAGCGGGTTTGTTGTAGCAATACGGCTTTCCCGTGGACATCGCACACCCATACCGTTTGTGGGCGATGTCGTTGCACATAGCGATGTGTCGTCTATCTTTCGGATGGGGATGATGAGTGTGTATGGTAGCACTTTTAAGTGTAACAGGCATACTCAACTTCATGTCTTAGTGCATTAGCGCTATGATACGTGGAGTTTTGTCCACTGGCGTCTTAGTAGTGTGCTACTATGATACGTTGGTGATATTTTTTATATAACAACAATAAAAACTTTGTTGCCAAAATCGATAGGAGTCATGTGGGTGTGTTGTGAGGGGGGCGCCACCCGTATGATAGTTGCATTGATGCTCACTGCTACTTGCGGTATTGCGTCTTGTGATGGATCTGCGGGTGTGCTGCGCCTGATCCGACGCATTCTTGTGGTTCTGGTCGATGGAGGTATACAATTAACATCTTAGTGCTGGTGGTAAGCGGGTTTGTTGTAACAATACGGCTTTCCCGTGGGCATCGCACACCCATACCGTTTGTGGGCGACGTCGTTGCGCATAGCGATGTGTCGTCTATCTTTCGGATTGGGATGATGAGTGTGTTTGGTAGCACTTTTAAGTGTAACAGTCATACTCAACTTCATGTCTTAGTGCATTAGCGCTATGATACGTGGAGTTTTGTCCACTGGCGTCTTAGTAGTGTGCTACTATGATACGTTGGTGTTATTTTTTATATAACAACAATGCCAACTTTGTTACCAAAGTCGATAGGGATCATGTGGGTGTGTTGTGAGGGGGCGCCATCCGTATGATAGTTGCATTTATGCTTACTGCTACTTGCGGTATTGCGTCTTGTGATGGATCTGCAGGTGTGCTGCGCCTGATTCGACGCTCTCTTGTGGTTCTGGTCGATGGAGGTATGCGGGTGGTGAAGTCTGCTGGGATGTATGGGGGGCCTTGGGATGGTGTAAGCCCGACGATAGTCGTATTGATGCTTGCTGCGTTCTGCAGCATTGCGTCTCTGCGATGGTTGTTTGGTGGGACGCTATTCTCAATGGAGCTCTCTGCGTCTTGGTTTGACTGACACCTAAGTAGCTTTGCCCAAGTCGGGTCCCTTCATTGCGGGGCTGCAGACTGTCTGCCCTCCACGATGTTTTATATAACAACATAATATTATATCTCTGTAACTTTCCCACCTTTGAATGATTGAAGGCAACTTGTTGGTGGGTGAGACAAACATGATCGAAAATGCATTTACTCAACGTCAGAGACACAAACCCTTTCTGATGGCGAATTATTACTCTTATCTTATAACTGCCTTTTGGCTATATCTGCCGTTGTATTGGTTGGTGGAGCATATGTGTCGACCTCATGCGGGTGGTAGCTGGCGGGAGGATCTGAGGAGACTCAAGGCTGCGGCCGAAAGCCGCACAACGTGGGACCCCATTACCTTGAGGTGAGCGGTAGACTCATGACACGCTCTGCGGCTAGTAGCCGTGCTGATCATGCAATTGGTGGTGATGCCATACACTTACATCACGTCTGCAGGAGCGGCGGTCTGGCAGGTGGTGGTGCTCACGGAGGGTTTACGGCCAGTGTGCCTATTTGCCTATACCGTGTGACGTACATTCACTGTGGCTGGATTCGTTCGTATTCTGTTTGGCGTTTACACGCATTGACATGCGCGACTTCGGTCGATGTTTGTGCTTACGCACTAGCAAGGGGCCAAGCCTCTTTTACTGGCTCGCCAGTTATT
Organism: Parnassius apollo; assembly: GCA_907164705.1. NCBI lineage: Eukaryota > Metazoa > Arthropoda > Insecta > Lepidoptera > Papilionidae > Parnassius > Parnassius apollo. The sequence continues at coordinate 8,345,566 of CAJQZP010001427.1, read as the reverse complement.
TTGCTGTGGACTACGGTCCAGTTCCCGAATTAGCTTTCCCTTCGGGGGGAGTGCATCAAAATGGTTGGCACTCACCGTGCACGGCGTGTGTGGGGCCGTGTACCTCCCCTACATTTTTTTAATAAATGTAGGAGAGCGAAGCCCTTGTATCGGGTATTTTTGTATAAATATATTGTGAGCCTTTTCCAAACGGGAAGGGATAAATAATAATAAATTAATAATGTCAACCTGATACAAGTGGAATAAAGACGTTTTACGTTCTTAACCTTTCTCGAGCCCTGTCTTCGTGAACGGGGTTCACTTAGCTTATAAGGCACTACCAACAGCTTTCAATTGCTCTAGTGAATATTCATTCTTCCAAAGGACACCTAAAAGAACTAAGTTACTAAACAAACACATCGTAAATAACGGTCCTAACTAAGACGATCACGCCAAAATATTAAAACCGGCCTATTAATAAACCTTTTGAAAGATCATTTAGAAAGATCAAAACATATTTTATTTATCCTGGTCACATATATATAATTTTTATCGAAAAGGGGTAAATTAATTATATCTAATATATTTATTATTATGAGGGGGGGGGGAAGCGTTACAATATGTAATGTAAAATCCGTCCATGTCGATGATGTATCTAATATTTTTTAGAATTTGTGTCATTTTGAACCAAAATGTTAAAAGTATTTACATGTGACTAAAAATATGTTTGTTTCAACAAACTTCACATAACAATGCTTCATTACTTCCCATCATCCCATTTCTTCCTTCTGCTCTTGTCTTCCTGTAATTTAAGTAAACAAAATCGCATTCACTAATGATCAACTAATGACCGTCATTGTTAAAAAAGTATTTTTTAACTACTCTAGTATTCGTAGATGCGGTACACCTACAATATTTAAATATAATTTGTTAAATTGCAAATAACAATTTAATTGGTGCCGGCGGGGATCGAACCCTGGTACTGTGAAATTTACAGCTTGCGTTAACCATCTGAGCTACCACGTCTTAATATAATACACACACAATATTTAAATATTGTTATTGTAATTTGTTAACACTAAATCATACATACGTAAGAAAATAACAGAAAGAATAGTAACTTTGTCAATAGAATAAACACTTACATCCATGGCCTTTGATGCGTTGAAGTAACACAAATGTAGTATTGATAGATCCACTGCGGTCAAACGACCATACACTAACTCCATAACTGCACTTGCTTGGTCTTATATAGTACCAGTAAGTAATAATTCTAATCTAAAGAATTTCTGCAATGGAATTGATAGTAACTTTATGCGTCAACAAGCTTATCTCACATTTTGTTGCTTATCTCAACATTACTTCGTGTCGCGTCTTGTTCAGTGTATTGATGACTCAAATACGTTTTGTATAACACAAAATAATGCAATTTAATATTTAGAAATCACTATAATTGATCATTCCTATGTTAGTCATTGTGTAGATTGTACTGTAATAATCTACTAATAGCAGTAATATCATGGATACACTAGATGTACAACAACATCTGAAAAAGATTCACCCCAGTCTAGAAAATAATGTTTATGTTGCCAATAGACTGCCCATGTACACCCACGTGCCAACGTATATAATATGCAATTTGGATACAGATGATAAACCAGGGTCACATTAGGTAGCTTTATATATCGATACGAATGACGTCGGTCAATATTTTAATTCATACGGACGAGCACCTGTACGATATCGTCTAGAGTTTTTAAAAAGGAATCGTAAAAGATGGAACTGGAATGTTGATAGGATTCAGAATGAGTGGACTTCAGTTTGTGGCGAATGTTGCTTAATGTATTTGCTATATAAGTTTCAGGGATGTTCAATGCATAGTTTTACGAGTATATTTACAGGGAACACATTATACAACGATATTTTAGTGGATGAGATGTTTCGCTCCTATTTTATAGATAATAAGTAATAAGATTTTGTATTTCGTAAATAAAAATTGTAAGAAAATTAGGTAATGTATTTTATTGATGATTCAGATTACCGTTGCAGTTAGGAACAAGGGAGTATAATATAATAGCACTGATAATCCGACGCACGAATAGACAATGACGGTATTCAATGAACAATAGATAAATAACAATGGGGCGCTAATGACGGTGAGGCCCTCACCGGATATCAATTAGATAAGAGTTAATTGATCTGCACATCTCCGGAACCGTGCATCCTACGCAAAAACGGACCCCAGATTCGTGATCAGAGCATGCCAAAACCTTCTTTTTTTAGAATCGTGAGTCGACGAACGTCGTACTTGTACCACTTCTGACTCAGTGAGCCAGAACTGGTACTAACTAACTACTTACTGTTAAACCAGTGATGAAACGATCATCGTTAAAGCGATTAAAGTTACGATTAACTCTGTTTCTAAATAAGACATGCTATTATCGATAAAGGAGCATACTTTTTTATTAAAAATAATTCAAATAATCAAATTTAAGGAATTTTAAATTATTAGTAGTAAAACGTAATAGATTTTCAGGCAAGCTGCTAGATTGATTCAAAGTACTAAAAGGAACTAAATAAGTAAGTACTAAATAATTAATATAGACAAATAAAATATAATAATCTCAGAAATGTTGCAATGAATGGTATTAAAATAAAATACATACATACATTAGCACTCACGCCTGTCACCCAGAGGGGTAGGCAGAGACTACAGACTTCCATTTGGCACAATCGTGACACACCTCTCTCGCCTCCTTCACATCCATACACCTACGCATACATGCTCTGTCGGTTAAGGGTACTCCTAATTTGGCCCGTTTTCAATAAATCGCCAATTTGGTCGATAAATTTTCGCCTGGGACGTCCCTTTCCGATTCTGCCATTCACTTCTGCAACATAAATTTTCTTTGTCACTCTTTCCTCATTCATTCTTTCCACATGACCGAACCACCGAAGCATTCCTTTCTTAATCCTGGTCACAACATCATCTAGCAAACCACACTCTTCTCTTATTACACAATTTCTTACCCTGTCATTCAGATTCAGCCCTAACATACTCCTTAACGACCGCATTTCTACTGCGTTCATTCTACTCTCGTGCTTCTTCTGCCACACCCAACTTTCACTACCATACGTTAAAGTAGGGACCAACACAGCATTGTGAATTGCCATACGTGCCTTTTTCGACACATTTTGACTCTTCACAATAGAGTGCAGAGCCTTTTTACTCTATTTCCCGCATTCACTCGTCGTTCTATACCTTATCATATCTCCCATCCCTGTTAAATACGCAGCCCAAATATACAAACTCATCTACTTGCTCGATCAACTCCCCTTCTATTCTTATTTCACAAATCGTTTTACTTTCTTCTCTTCCAAAAACCATAACCTTCGTCTTACTTTTCTTATTAAAATAAAAATAAAAATAATTGGACTTTTGTAACCAAATAATGATATATTCACACGAACTCTTAGTGCGAGTGTAGAGTGTAGTGTAATTAAAATGTAATGTAAAAAAATAAACTCGTTAAAGTTGTTTACTTAATGGTGTGCTTGCTTTTTCCTTTTGTTTTCTGATGAAAATTTTTTACGCCGCGAGACCGTGAACTTCCATTGATCTCTGAAGTTGTGCTATGTTGACACTGTCTTTGCGTATTGTGGTAATTTTCCACTTTATTTAGTTTTCTGCAAATTTTGGAAATATTGAAGTTAAATACCTTACATCTAAGATATTCTTTTGAAATATCGGACTTCTGGTGCTTTAAGCGTATCTTAATACAGCTTGTAGCGTTGTAGAGGTGGTTAGGTACAATGTGAGTAAAGTTGCGACGCTGAGCGCTGCGTTGACGGCAAATGAGCCGCGCGCGCGCTTGTCTAGTCAGAGTCCGACCGCGAAAAGAGCTGGACGCGTCGGGTGCTTTGTCAGTTTATCGCCGCGCCGCTCGTCGGCAGTGTCAGTGTTCACATAAGATGTTTGCGTTCCACGCAGTGCTTTTATTTTGTGATAAAGTTCAGTAAAGTGCCTAAGGTGGATTCCGGACTGTATCAGGCCGTGGAGCACGCACAGCGGCTCGAGCGCTCCCAGGCCATGTACGTCATGAATTTAGGTGAGTCCGCTATCATTACACCTTTTTTTATTTTACGTCTGTCATTGGAACTAGACGAAACCGGTACTTGAGGACACAAATCTCGTTGCAAAACGGATCTTGAAATTGTTACTGTCGCGAAAAGACCTAGTTTTTTTAAGTTATGAACGAACAATAATTCGCCTTTCTCTTTTTCGTTTTTGTGTACCCTGGTGGTGGAATGAGTTAACTCAGCAAAACTCGACGTATAAACAACTTGTACGATTCCATTTCAATTTGTGCCTTATTCATAGCACAATCTGTATGCATATGTATGTTTTTGTTACAGTTCACGTACATCGTGTGGGCGTGTGTTGGTGTGTTTGCGCTATCGGTGTTGCTATTTTCGTTCTGCATCTGTGTGCGTTTATCATATAAACACGTTTTGTCTGTGTGCGTGTTGTATCCGCGTTCACTGTCTTATCATTTTCTTCGTTCGATACCACCACGAATTACTTTGCGTTAACTCGATTATTATTAAATTGAAACTACTTTGTTCCTGCGTTCATGTCAGCCGTACTATAAACATCGTTATTTTTAGACCACAACTTTAAGAGTCAGTAAAACTTTAAATTTCATATTGGTAAGTCATAAAAACGTGCACAGTGCACGGTGCACGCTTTGAAATAGGACGATAAATTGTATTGGAATAACGGTTGTGCTCCTGCGCTGTTGTTCCATTGATAACTGAGTTGTGAGGGCAGGCGCTGGTTGCGTGACGTGAGGCAATCGCCGGCACTACAAAGCATTAGGGAGAGCACTGGGACGTTACGTAAAATTGCGTGCGTGTCCACCAGGTGTTGGGACCTTATGAATGGTCCGTATTGTTAGTATTTGAAGTATGTACATCGTTTCAAAACAGCAGATACAAGGTGATGGTACACCTGCTCAGGCAGCGGAAATTTAATAGAATGTTGTGGTTTGATGACAGTTTAAAAAGAAGCATTTCTTTTAATGTGCTTGTTTTGTGTTCTCAACACCAACAACAATACTAGAAGCCTGATAACAACATAAATGAACGCCTGAAGTTGTACACAATCAATTCTAACATGTTAAGTAATATTAGAATGTAGTATGTAGACTGAAGAGTCCCTTGCGTTTACATCAATATGTAAGTAACTGCAAGATATTATCGGTTATATTGTATGGTTTAATTGAATGCAAATCAGGCGGGGTTTACATGCGAACTGAGCGTGTGTTCTTCATGTAATTTGTAGCGTTAAAATTAATAAAGAAATATTTATCGTATGAAGGCGAAGTTAATGGTTTACGTAGACGTCAGACGGATCATGGCTAATCATATATTTCATATTTATGTAAACCTTATCAATTGTCAGCTCTCCTTATGTAAAACTTATATAACATTGTTTTATCATGTACCTACACGAAAACAACGTGTGTTTTCTAAAGTATTTATAATATTTTATTGTATCTTATACTGATTGTTATGAATTTATAATAACAAAGTTCAAACCAAGTAGTGCGATAATGTAGTGACACATTTTATAATCCTAAAAATAGACAATTAATAATATATTAAAAGTAGAGGGCTAGGAATGGTACCCTTTGCGACACCAAGTATTTTTTAGCCGTGTAGGTGACTAATAAGTTGTAGGCTGCTCATAAAACGTTTATTTAACTTGAACAACATTTACATACACCGCAAAAAATAATATGATCGGCAAGTCAGTCAAGTCGAGTGCTAATGCAAGTATGTATGATCTGTCGAAATTCATTCAGTAAGTTAGCGGGTTAAAAGGTTAATGTTTTTGTAATAAATCTATTTGTAACAAATGTAAACATCAAACATTCAATTTTCCGTCAACATCGCACGTTAAGCATATTATTATTAGGTAGTTACATTTGTGCTTAAAACAATATTGGTGATTTAATAACTCTCAACATTTTATGATAATTCTATCGTTTGACTTCAATGTTTACAACTATTTTTTTCATTAAATTTTGTTAAATGTTTCAAAGAAACCTGATGGGCGTACATTTCTTTCTAGCAATTATGTACTTATTTGTATAATTTTCTTTAGTTCTTAATACTTACTTAAATAGTACTGCCTAACACCGTAAATAAAGCATACATTTTAATATTTAAAGTAATTAACAGGTCTAAGAATTTCTTTAGATCTCATTTGAAATCACATTTAATGCTACTCAATAAATAAGATATATATTAAACAACAAAGTTTTTCTCGCGCGAATAGCCTTATTAGAAGTGAAGTGCTCCCACTGGCCCGGTCGAGGTGGCCGTTACTCGGAACCAGTTGGCTCGGCCCGGAATGCTGTGGATGCTTTACAGACGGGCCGGCGCTGTCTCCGGTTGGGTCGGCGACCCGCATACTGGAACTCCGCAGTGTACTCGCCACATTACGGTTGGACTCACAACAAACTCGAACATAAATTTACTAGCGACAAAAGAACACCCATCATAAATTATAGCTGTTGTCAACGATTTATTATATTTACTTGAATAAGTGTAGTGCTACACATGGAATAAAACTAATTTTACAGATTTTATGTATGTCCTGATTTAATAGTTAACTTAGAGGCTACCATCAACTCTTCAATAATAATTTATTTACAATTATATATATATATATATATATATATATATATATATATATATATATTTATATATATATATATATATATATATATGGTCACTACACTAGATTTGATACACCATAAATCCTGGCTAAAGAACACAGATTCCTTCCAAAGATGGTTTGCGAGGCTATTGAAATTAAAAAACATCCTAATTTCAATTGAGAAGGTGGCTGGGTGCTACCATCTGCTTGGGATCCTATAATTAATAAAATTAAATCCCAACCCAAGCATACAACTGCACGGCTTGAGGATACTACTGTGTAGATCGGACCAAAAATTAATATGTAATTTTAATCTATCGGTAAACGCGGTGAACTATGGCATCGGGACGTCGGACACCTCAGTCCCTCCTGTGACCATAGGAAGTGTAAAGTGCTCGAAACATCGGGAATATAAAATAGTTAATATACGCGATAAAATCCGTAAAAACTAGTTTTATTTAAATAAGTAGTGTTCGCGTAAATATAAGACATCATTACCGTTTGTACTATCTATAACATATGATCTTCAATCTAGTAGATGTAGCTCTGCACCCCTAGCTAGTTAACAGAATAACCTTTATTAAGGAATAACAGTATCAATCCCCATAATAGGAGTATAAGTGCTACAATTATAACAATTTCTAGTTAAAAAAAACGCTAGCTCCATTAGATACTTTCAGAATGTACTGTAATTTTTTTTCTGTAATTTCGTTTACATATTTTGTTTAGTGTTAGAGGTCAAGGAGGTTATATCACCGCTCAGTTGGTAATACAAAGTCGTGTAAACAATGATAACTAGGTAAGAATGCCTAAACTAAGGTTGTTATATAGGATTACGTAATAAGCTGTTACTCACGAATATTTTTTAATGGAATAGGGGTGACAAGTAAGCACACAGACCACATGATGTTAAGTGGATGCTGTAGCCCATACACATCGACATCTATACTTAATTTAGAATTTAAATGCAGATACGTTATTACCCCTGACAATTAAGATGGAATTCCTCGTTTCCGTAAAAAAGTTCTCCGGCTCTCTACACTCACCGTAAGAAACACAGCAGCATAAAGCTATAAGGTTTTCCTTCGCGGTCGCGTCCCTGTCTAATGTCTTTTGTTCTGGTGATACTGCATCGCATCTCTTGCGATAATTGAAGCGTTTTTTTCTGAATTACGTCAGCGAGTTGTGACGCACGGCGGCGTTTCACAACCGAAATAAAACGTCGCGTCTAGACGGCGACCGGCGTGCGCCAGCCGAAGGACGTTCACATCCTTATTGCTGTCTTTAAATTTTCACGACCGAAATAAAAGTTCGCGCCTAGATGGCGACCGGCGTGCGCCAGCCGAAGGACTCTCAAATCCTTATTGCTGTCTTTAAATTTTCACGACCGAAATAAAACGTCGCGTCTAGACGGCGACCGGCGTGCGCCAGCCGAAGGACGCTCACATCCTTATTGCTGTCTTTAAATTTTCACGACCGAAATAAAACGTTGCGTCTAGACGGCGACCGGCGTGCGTCAGCCGAAGGACGCTCACATCCTTATTGCTGTCTTTAAGTTTTCACGACCGAAATAAAACGTCGCGTCTAGACGGCGACCGGCGTGCGACAGCCGAAGGACGCTCACATCCTTATTGCTGTCTTTAAATTTTCACGACCGAAATAAAACGTTGCGTCTAGACGGCGACCGGCGTGCGTCAACCGAAGGACGCTCACATCCTGATTGCTGTCTTTAAATTTTTACGATCGAAATAAAACGTCGCGTCTAGACGGCGACCAGCGTGCGCCAGCCGAAGGACGCTCACATCCTTATTGCTGTCTTTAAATTTTCACGACCGAAATAAAACGTCGCGTCTAGACGGCGACCGGCCGGCGTCAGCCTAAGGACGCTCACATCCTTATTGCTGTCTTTAAATTTTCACGACCGAAATAAAACGTCGCGTCTAGACGGCGACCGGCGTGCGCCAGCCGAAGGACGCTCACATCCTTATTGCTGTTTTTAAATTTTCACGACCGAAATAAAAGTTCGCGTCTAGACGGCGACCGGCGTGCGCCAGCCGAAGGACGCTCACATCCCTTATTGCTGTTTTTAAATTTTCACGACCGAAATAAAAGTTCGCGTCTAGACGGCGACCGGCGTGCGTCAACCGAAGGACGCTCACATCCTGATTGCTGTCTTTAAATTTTTACGATCGAAATAAAACGTCGCGTCTAGACGGCAACCAGCGTGCGCCAGCCGAAGGACGCTCACATCCTTATTGCTGTCTTTAAATTTTCACGACCGAAATAAAACGTCGCGTCTAGACGGCGACCGGCGTGCGCCAGCCGAAGGACGCTCACATCCTTATTGCTGTTTTTAAATTTTCACGACCGAAATAAAAGTTCGCGTCTAGACGGCGACCGGCGTGCGCCAGCCGAAGGACGCTCACATCCTTATTGCTGTCTTTAAATTTTCACGACCGAAATAAAACGTCGCGTCTAGACGGCGACCGGCGTGCGCCAGCCGAAGGACGCTCACATCCTTATTGCTGTCTTTAAATTTTCACGACCGAAATAAAACGTCGCGACTAGACGGCGACCGGCGTGCGCCAGCCGAAGGACACTCACATCCTTATTGCTGTTTTTAAATTTTCACGACCGAAATAAAACGTCGCGACTAGACGGCGACCGGCGTGCGCCAGCCGAAGGATGCTCACATCCTTATTGCTGTCTTTAAATTTTCACGACCGAAATAAAACGTCGCATCTAGACGGCGACCGGCCGGCGTCAGCCGAAGGACGCTCACATCCTTATTGCTGTCTTTAAATTTTCACGACCGAAATAAAAGTTCGCGTCTAGACGGCGACCGGCGTGCGCCAGCCGAAGGACGCTCACATCCTTATTGCTGTCTTTAAATTTTCACGACCGAAATAAAAGTTCGCGTCTAGACGGCGACCGGCGTGCGCCAGCCGAAGGACGCTCACATCCTTATTGCTGTCTTTAAATTTTCACGACCGAAATAAAACGCGTCGCGTCTAGACGGCGACCGGCGTGCGCCAGCCGAAGGACGCTCACTCCTTATTGCTGTCTTTAAATTTTCACGACCGAAATAAAACGTCGCGTCTAGACGGCGACCGGCGTGCGTCAGCCGAAGGACGCTCACATCCTTATTGCTGTCTTTAAATTTTCACGACCGAAATAAAAGTTCGCGTCTAGACGGCGACCGGCGTGCGCCAGCCGAAGGACGCTCACATCCTTATTGCTGTCTTTAAATTTTCACGACCGAAATAAAACGTCGCGTCTAGACGGCGACCGGCGTACGTCAACCGAAGGACGCTCACATCCTTATTGCTGTCTTTAAATTTTCACGACCGAAATAAAACGTCGCGTCTAGACGGCGACCGGCGTGCGCCAGCCGAAGGACGCTCACATCCTTATTGCCGTCTTTAAATTTTCACGAACGAAATAAAACGTCGCGTCTAGACGGCGACCGACGTGCGCCAGCCGAAGGACGCTCACATCCTTATTGCTGTCTTTAAATTTTCACGACCGAAATAAAACGTCGCGTCTAGACGGCGACCGGCTTGCGCCAGCCGAAGGACGCTCACATCCTTATTGCTGTCTTTAAATTTTTACGATCGAAATAAAACGTCGCGTCTAGACGGCAACCAGCGTGCGCCAGCCGAAGGACGCTCACATCCTTATTGCTGTCTTTAAATTTTCACGACCGAAATAAAACGTCGCATCTAGATGGCGACCGGCCGGCGTCAGCCGAAGGACGCTCACATCCTTATTGCTTTCTTTAAATTTTCACGACCGAAATAAAACGTCGCGTCTAGACGGCGACCGGCGTGATTGCGCGCCGAAGGACGCTCACATCCTTATTGCTTTCTTTAAATTTCAGACCGAAATAAAAGTCGCGTCTAGACGGCGACCGGCGTGCGCCAGCCGAAGGACGCTCACATCCTTATTGCTGTCTTTAAATTTTCACGACCGAAATAAAACGTCGCGACTAGACGGCGACCGGCGTGCGCCAGCCGAAGGACACTCACATCCTTATTGCTGTTTTTAAATTTTCACGACCGAAATAAAACGTCGCGTCTAGACGGCGACCGGCGTGCGCCAGCCGAAGGATGCTCACATCCTTATTGCTGTCTTTAAATTTTCACGACCGAAATAAAACGTCGCATTTAGACGGCGACCGGCCGGCGTCAGCCGAAGGACGCTCACATCCTTATTGCTGTCTTTAAATTTTCACGACCGAAATAAAAGTTCGCGTCTAGACGGCGACCGGCGTGCGCCAGCCGAAGGACGCTCACATCCTTATTGCTGTTTTTAAATTTTCACGACCGAAATAAAAGTTCGCGTCTAGACGGCGACCGGCGTGCGTCAACCGAAGGACGCTCACATCCTGATTGCTGTCTTTAAATTTTTACGATCGAAATAAAACGTCGCGTCTAGACGGCAACCAGCGTGCGCCAGCCGAAGGACGCTCACATCCTTATTGCTGTCTTTAAATTTTCACGACCGAAATAAAACGTCGCATCTAGACGGCGACCGGCCGGCGTCAGCCGAAGGACGCTCATATCCTTATTGCTTTCTTTAAATTTTCACGACCGAAATAAAACGTCGCGTCTAGACGGCGACCGGCGTGCGCCAGCCGAAGGACGCTCACATCCTTATTGCTGTTTTTAAATTTTCACGACCGAAATAAAAGTTCGCGTCTAGACGGCGACCGGCGTGCGCCAGCCGAAGGACGCTCACATCCTTATTGCTGTCTTTAAATTTTCACGACCGAAATAAAACGTCGCGTCTAGACGGCGACCGGCGTGCGCCAGCCGAAGGACGCTCACATCCTTATTGCTGTCTTTAAATTTTCACGACCGAAATAAAACGTCGCGACTAGACGGCGACCGGCGTGCGCCAGCCGAAGGACACTCACATCCTTATTGCTGTTTTTAAATTTTCACGACCGAAATAAAACGTCGCGTCTAGACGGCGACCGGCGTGCGCCAGCCGAAGGATGCTCACATCCTTATTGCTGTCTTTAAATTTTCACGACCGAAATAAAACGTCGCATTTAGACGGCGACCGGCCGGCGTCAGCCGAAGGACGCTCACATCCTTATTGCTGTCTTTAAATTTTCACGACCGAAATAAAAGTTCGCGTCTAGACGGCGACCGGCGTGCGCCAGCCGAAGGACGCTCACATCCTTATTGCTGTCTTTAAATTTTCACGACCGAAATAAAAGTTTCGCGTCTAGACGGCGACCGGCGTGCGCCAGCCGAAGGACGCTCACATCCTTATTGCTGTCTTTAAATTTTCACGACCGAAATAAAACGTCGCGTCTAGACGGCGACCGGCGTGCGCCAGCCGAAGGACGCTCACATCCTTATTGCTGTCTTTAAATTTTCACGACCGAAATAAAACGTCGCGTCTAGACGGCGACCGGCGTGCGTCAGCCGAAGGACGCTCACATCCTTATTGCTGTCTTTAAATTTTCACGACCGAAATAAAAGTTCGCGTCTAGACGGCGACCGGCGTGCGCCAGCCGAAGGACGCTCACATCCTTATTGCTGTCTTTAAATTTTCACGACCGAAATAAAACGTCGCGTCTAGACGGCGACCGGCGTGCGTCAACCGAAGGACGCTCACATCCTTATTGCTGTCTTTAAATTTTCACGACCGAAATAAAACGTCGCGTCTAGACGGCGACCGGCGTGCGCCAGCCGAAGGACGCTCACATCCTTATTGCCGTCTTTAAATTTTCACGAACGAAATAAAACGTCGCGTCTAGACGGCGACCGACGTGCGCCAGCCGAAGGACGCTCACATCCTTATTGCTGTCTTTAAATTTTCACGACCGAAATAAAACGTCGCGTCTAGACGGCGACCGGCTTGCGCCAGCCGAAGGACGCTCACATCCTTATTGCTGTCTTTAAATTTTTACGATCGAAATAAAACGTCGCGTCTAGACGGCAACCAGCGTGCGCCAGCCGAAGGATGCTCACATCCTGATTGCTGTCTTTAAATTTTCACGACCGAAATAAAACGTCGCATTTAGACGGCGACCGGCCGGCGTCAGCCGAAGGACGCTCACATCCTTATTGCTGTCTTTAAATTTTCACGACCGAAATAAAACGTCGCGACTAGACGGCGACCGGCGTGCGCCAGCCGAAGGACACTCACATCCTTATTGCTGTTTTTAAATTTTCACGACCTAAATAAAACGTCGCGTCTAGACGGCGACCGGCGTGCGCCAGCCGAAGGATGCTCACATCCTTATTGCTGTCTTTAAATTTTCACGGCCGAAATAAAACGTCGCATCTAGACGGCGACCGGCCGACGTCAGCCGAAGGACGCTCACATCCTTATTGCTGTCTTTAAATTTTCACGACCGAAATAAAAGTTCGCGTCTAGACGGCGACCGGCGTGCGCCAGCCGAAGGACGCTCACATCCTTATTGCTGTCTTTAAATTTTCACGACCGAAATAAAAGTTCGCGTCTAGACGGCGACCGGCGTGCGCCAGCCGAAGGACGCTCACATCCTTATTGCTGTCTTTAAATTTTCACGACCGAAATAAAACGTCGCGTCTAGACGGCGACCGGCGTGCGCCAGCCGAAGGACGCTCACATCCTTATTGCTGTCTTTAAATTTTCACGACCGAAATAAAACGTCGCGTCTAGACGGCGACCGGCGTGCGCCAGCCGAAGGACGCTCACATCCTTATTGCTGTCTTTAAATTTTCACGACCGAAATAAAAGTTCGCGTCTAGACGGCGACCGGCGTGCGCCAGCCGAAGGACGCTCACATCCTTATTGCTGTCTTTAAATTTTCACGACTGAAATAAAACGTCGCGTCTAGACGGCGACCGGCGTGCGTCAGCCGAAGGACGCTCACATCCTTATTGCTGTCTTTAAATTTTCACGACCGAAATAAAACGTCGCGTCTAGACGGCGACCGGCGTGCGCCAGCCGAAGGACGCTCACATCCTCATTGCCGTCTTTAAATTTTCACGAACGAAATAAAACGTCGCGTCTAGACGACGACCGGCGTGCGCCAGCCGAAGGACGCTCACATCCTTATTGCTGTCTTTAAATTTTCACGACCGAAATAAAACGTCGCGTCTAGACGACGACCGACGTGCGCCAGCCGAAGGACGCTCACATCCTTATTGCCGTCTTTAAATTTTCAGTGTTTTCCTTACATTTGCGTTTAATTTTACTTTAGATATCTTTTTTTCCTTCAAATATCTACTCAAAGCTCGTTACTTGGACCTCTAATATTTCCGATCATACTTCCCGTCCCTAATTGTATATATCATACCTATCTTCAAATGTCATCGTCTTGTGTAATTAATTTAAAAAAAAAAACAATTTATTTTTTCTTTTTATTTGTTTTTTTTTTCTTTTACCTAATTGTTCAATTTATGTACGCCTTCCCTAATTGCCAAATGATGTGATCAACCGTTCTTTGCGCAAAGGGTTGTCCCGAAGAAATCGCTCTCAGAGCGATAAGACCGGCTATAGTACCTATATCATTTATTTAATTTTGTTTTTGTTTTGATCTGTATTGGTGTACGATAAAGAATATATTGATTGATAGATTTATTAGAAAATAATATTCTTAGGGACGTTTTGTTTAGTTTTTTAGACCTTGCCATGTATTTTTCTGCTATTTCGGTATAAAAACTGAGACATCTTTCTGCATAATTATGCTGTTAAATATAAAGATTTTGATTATCTATAGAATAGAATACTTATTGAAAGGCATCTAAGCTTTACCACTGGTTCAGTAAGACCTCTGTCCTGGGAAAAAACCAGCAAGAAACACAGCGGGACTTTCTAAAACAGGATAAGAGAATAAGTGTTCAGGCTATAGGTACGGCTTTTCATCCGAGTCCTCGTGTATAATAACAACGCGCATGTAGCTCTTTTGCTTGAAGACGCTTCATATAATTTACCACCCACCTTTATTGAACTCTCTTTAGCTCCCAGCTATTGATTCCATCTGATTGACTTTTTATTTATTTATGTATCATTTAATTATTTATAATATTTTTATATATAATTTATACAGTCATACTTGATGAGACACCCAACCAGAATACTATCTCAATACATTACATTAATGATAAATATAACTTAGTTGTACACCATAAACAAAAACTACAAAGCTAACTAACCAACTGTTAAAATTTATAAAAAATAAAAAAGATGGGACGTTTAAATATCTGTTACTTTACTGAAATATATATATTATTAAAGACTGGCAATACTCCACCTTCGCACGGGTGATTTTTAGCTCTCGACTACAGCGTAAACCATATAGAGACCCACTAAAACACACACGAAACATTTCGTCAAAATGGGTCCAGCCGTTTTCAACTGATTATCTTTCATAAATGCATCAACAGACTTTTATTTATGTAATAATAATAATATTTATTGCCACACAATAATAGGTTTACAAATAAAACTGCTTACTATTACTAAATATCTAATACCTTTAAACGGGAAATTCTTATATATATATATATATATATATATATATATATATATATATATATATTCTTATATATTCTTATATATACATATATATAATCGGAATCTCGGAAAGGGCTCCAACGATTTTCATAAAATTTATTGTCCAGGGGGTTTCAGGGGCAATAAATCAATCTAGCTAGGATTCATTTTTAGAAAATGTCGTTTTATCCGTCTTTTCAGGCAATGAAAAACTGCTACAATATCGGTAGAATGAGAAGATAAACTTTGACATTTCGTTAATGATAATAATAGCTCAAATGGCATAGCGGGTGGTCCCTAAGTCGTACTCTGGTTCGAGTCCTGTCTTCGGTTCGACTTTTTTCCTTTTTTTTCAAGTTTCCTTCTTTTTTTGTGAAAATCTATTATTTCTAGCCCTTTTTTTTAGTATTTTTTTAAAACACGAAAATTTAATTTTAACTAATTGCACTCATGATTTTTAATTCAAATAACCAGTTTCGTTTTTTTATTATGTCGTTAAGGTCAAAAAATATTACTCTTATGTCACCAGTGTAATTTGTATCTAAATATAATTTCCAAAACACACGATTTAAAAAAAAAACCTCATGTTTCAGGTATTTTTTATTTGGGTACATTATATGTGTGTATATAATATATATATATATATATATATATATATATATATATATATATATATATATATATATATATATATTATATACACATATCGAGTGACGTGCAGTTTCGTGGTCACTTGGAAGAGAAGGCCAAATTGGCCTCTAAAAAGCTTGGCGTGCTCAGCAGAGCGGGACAGTATTTCATGCCGGCACACCGCCTGCAACTTTACAAGGCGCAGGTTCGGCCGCACATGGAATACTGTTCCCATCTCTGGGCTGGTGCTCCCCAGTACGAGCTCCTACCACTTGACCGCACCCAGCGCAGAGCGGCTCGAATCGTCGACGACCGAGTGTTTTCCGATCGGCTGGATTCACTGGCACTGCGAAGAGATGTTGCATCTCTTTGCATTTTCTTACGCATATACCATGGAGAGTGCTCTGAGGAATTGTTCGGATTAATCCCAGCCGCCAAATTTCGTGAACGCACTACGCGGCAAACGTCGCGATACCATCCACATCATCTAGATGCTTGGCGGTCCACCACTGTTTGTTTCAAGAGGAGTTTTCTTCCGCGTACAACCTCTCTGTGGAATAGTTTACCACCGGCGATTTTTCCGGACCGATACGACCTGGGGACCTTCAAGAAAAGAGCGTACTCCTTTCTAAAGGGCCGGCAACGCACCTGCA
Source organism: Parnassius apollo (assembly GCA_907164705.1). Lineage (NCBI taxonomy): Eukaryota > Metazoa > Arthropoda > Insecta > Lepidoptera > Papilionidae > Parnassius > Parnassius apollo. The sequence goes on along the minus strand of CAJQZP010001427.1, from coordinate 8,329,075 downwards.
ATTCCCCTGGTGTTGCGGTTGATCATGGGCGGCGGTACTCACTTAACATCAGGTGAGCTGCATGCTCGTTTGCCCCCTCTTTTATAAAAAAAATATGTATATATGTAGTTAAATTGGAAAATGCAAAGCACAGTCAAAAGCAACTTTTGGTAAACTAATGCAAACTCTGCGTGACCTGCGCAGTGTTCGCAAGTCTCATTAAAAAACACTGACAGTATTATTTAAGCAACAGAAAGGGGATAATTGTATTGTTATAAATACGATACGTTTTGGTTTGACGTCAATGCGGTCGAGGTTAGAGACTGCGCCCGAGTCAGCGGATGGGCAGCCGTTTTAACTGTATTAACGGAATATTCACGTGGACTAGAATGTGACTGAAACTATGTAGGGAATATAAAAATAAAGAACAGATAATTAGAATTAAAATTACCACCTTATTCTTATTGTGGAATTTTTACCATCACAATTTTTCCGGACAGATACGATTAGGGACCTACAAGAAACGGGTTTACTCTTTTTTAAAATGCTGGCAACGCACCTGAAATTACCCTGTATTGCAGTTCATGCTTAGTAGTCGACACCATCAGGTTCTTTTTTATAGAATAAGGGTGCCAAACGAGCACACAGTACACCTGATGGTAAGTGGATGCTGTGGCCCATAAACATCTACATTTATCCTCGATTAAGAATCAAAACGTAAATGCATTGTCACCAGTAAAAAAGTTGTTTCCAGTAAAAAAAGGGTCTCCGGATCTCTACACTCACCGTACGAAACACAGCAGTATTATGCTGCTATTTTACGCTGGTATTCTGTGAGAGCGTGGTCCTTTCCCGGTTGAGCAGACCCATTAGTGCTACAACCATAATATAGCTGCAGTGTGGCTCTACCCGTATATAAATGTGAGTCGCGTGCTCGTTTGCCCCCTCATCTATAAAAAAAATTAGAAAGTTATAGCCAACTTCAAAGAACTAAAAATAATAAAATGATTTCTACATTAACAGCTTCAGAATGTCTAAATGTATCAAAGCCCCAACTTCTTTTCGAAGCCTTTCACTGCCTGCTACATAAAACACGGGACTTAAACACTTTGACTTCCTTACTCCGGGCTACTGCTTAAAACCTGACCCGGAATTTGAAACACGGAAACACATGATCAGCAATTGTGTTCACAACACTAGACTAACGAAACAGAAATCATTCCTAATCTTTCCCAATTTATTTCAATTGAATGAAGCTTTTGCCCATTTCTTACAAATACTGGAAAAAAAAAATTTTTTTTCTTACTTGCAACGCATATTGAGTTATTACTCTTAAGATCAGATTCTGATGACGATTATAAAAATCCTCCAGACCGTATTTTGGTCACGGTCTCAACGGAGACTAGCCATTTGCGCAGGACTAGATAATAGTGCCCGAGAGTATGCGCAAGCACAGGTGCACTCTCTAGCCTCTCATTCTCATAGTCCCATGGACCGGAGAAAGATCACGCGCAGGGCGTACTTAACATGCTTTTGGAGGCACGGAGCTGAAACACCACCAGCATCCCGACTGGGCTGCTACTGAGACTTTCTTGACAGAATACCCAATAGCTGATTTTGGCCCGGCCCAGCATTCGAACCCAATAGACCAATAGATACATAAATAGAACTACAAGGGTATTTATTTTTAAACGTTTGTTAATAACGATAAGTTTATCTGACTCGTTGATCCATGAAATTAAATCGGCCACTTCCGTATCGAAAACTTTATCGGAAAAGGAAGTTCAGTTAGTCCGCGACGCTTACCGTTATTGTTTTTTTTTTAAAGTAACTCAAGCAAACAGTATTATTTAGTTTTTGTTGTTGTCTGTAAAATAAACACTGGCCTTGTTGGTTTCTTTGTTTGTTTACTGAAATTAAATGTGGTATGTAATTAATTAGTAGTAAATTCTACCGGTCCAAATTGTAAGTGTTATTAAGGGGATATAGAAAGTCAGCTTAAATTCTAATTTCGCCCCAAAACCGCTTCGCCCCCATGTCCCCGTGCATTGTATGCTATGTACCGACATGTTTGTAATCACTAATACTGTAAGTAGATAAGTCGTTAGATACTTATTTCATTAGGGTTATCATATTTATGCCTGTTTCTTTACGCTAAACCAGTCCGTTTGTGTTACACAATAACAGAAATGTTTACAAAAAAAGTGTAAGCTTCTTTAGAATCGTTATGATTTGAAACGAAAAAGCAACACTAAAAAGCGATTATAACATACGATGTAAGCCTTAGTTAGTTAGTTTACGACAGGCTGTTTTACGCAACTCCACGTCTAAGCGCGTATTTTTCGTGTGATGTAATGCCTTACAGTTTGTTATTATTACAAGCTATAAGCATTACATCTTAAGACCGATTTACACTTCGACAAGTACAGTAGCGAGTTTAGTTACAGGGCAGTTGACAGTAAATGGTTAAGTGGGAAGTAGCGTTCAAATGTCTCCGTGGCGAGTTTAGTTAAGGACATGGAGTTTAGTTAAGTTCATAGAGTTCGTTGGAGTATGACGTTTCAAGACTAAGGAATTTTTTCGTTTTTGTTTAAGACGGTTCTGGGATTACGTCACGAATTATGTGATCCAGTCAGAGAAGTATTAATTGTTTGTTGTTAAAGAAGTTTTTAAGAATTTTCATGAGTGCAGCATCTCGAGCAGGTTTATCTAATTTTACAATTTGAACTTCTACTATTATATAAACATTCGTGTTCTAAATACTCCTGTACGAAATTATACGTAATATCTTCCGTCCATTTTATTATTAAAACTAAATAAACTAAAATTCAATAAACAGTATCGTACAAACTCTGAGGCGAGTTTCATTATAAAAATACAATTGTACGTTTTGGCGCGCAAATCTCTATTATCTAGAAGTTAGTGCTGTTAGTCTATGCGACTCTTACAGCTTCATTTTGTCTCGGGGCTCGCGGCCTTCCTGTTAACTTATGCACAGAACTAAACTCGCTCGTTTATACGAACGGCGAGTTTAGTTGCGGGTGGCGGGAGAGCAGCACTTCGCACTTAACTCGCCGGAAAATAGCCCGGCCGGCTATCCCGTTCAACTTAATCGTTAACTTGCTACTTAACTCGCTTATTGCCGTTCAAACGAGGTTCAAACTTAACTCGCCACGTTTGCAAGTTAACTCGCTACGGTACTTGTCGAAGTGTAAATCGGTCTTTAGTACGCAGAAGTGACAATGCATCTGCAAGCCTTCTTCGTTTGAAATGGTCTGCCACTTACCATCAGGTGGACTGTAAGTTCATTTGTCACTAGATTCGTAAAATAAACATCCGTCTTATTACAAAACTAGTTTATATTCTCAGCTTTAAACTAGAATCTGTTTCACGAAAAGAATTCCCGCGGAATACGTATTAGAGCCACGCTGCAGCTATATTATGGTTGTAGCACGAATGGGTCGGCTCGACTGGGGAAGGACCACGCTTTCACAAAATACCGTCGTAAGATAGCAGCTTAATACTGCTGTGTTTCGTGTGGTGAGTGTAGATCCGGAGACCCCTTTTTACTGGAAACAAGGCATTCCATCTTAGTCCTCAGGGGTGACAACGCATCTGCATTTTGATTCTTAATTGAGGATAAATGTAGATGTCTATGAGTCACAGCATCCACTTACCATCAGGTGGACTGTGTTACGTTTGTCACCCTTATTCTCTAAAAAAAAGAATGTTGCGAACTATAAAAAGGTAAAATATAGAAATTGACAGCAAATGTCAAAAACGTGAAGACTGTGCTCTTTTTAGCATGGGTCTTTTAGAAAGACGCTTATTAAACCACCATTTAATTTCAAGATTATCAATAGATCACATTTTGTAATCAGACGGAATATGTTTTTACTTCGCGGACCCACGCTATGGCGATAATAGCTGCAGCACGAATGGATTTATTACATTGGGGAAAGGCCATACACTTTCAGAATACGAGAAGTTAATAGCAGCATAATGCTGCCGTATACACGTGGTTATAGTAACTTGTATCGGAGACAAATTTGACTATGTTTAGCAGTGGACTTGCAATCAAGATGATCGTAATGATGTGGAATTACGTCTGAGTAACTTAGTTTGATTCTGCATTTCAACTGTTCGATCGAATCGAGAATGATATGTGTGTATACGGACGACAGCATCCTCTTATCCTATGAAAAAGGCACATTATATCGGGTGAAATGTGTGCTTGTATATGTATAATAAGAGACTGTTAGTTACAGCAGCTGGAGTGACATATAAATGCCCGATACTGCATTCGAGCTTTTGATGAGACCCTTCTTTCTGTAAACGAGGCATTCCATTTTAGTCTTCAGGGGTAACAACGTATCTACATTTCGAATAGTAATCCACATTAATAGTCCACAGCATCCACTTAATATCAGTTGGACTGTGTCCAGGTTTGTCACCCTTATTCTATAAATAAAATTTCAACTTTATATTTCCATCTGATTTTGAGACTAAATATTAATGAGTCAAAGTTTTAAATAAGTGTTAAGTTTTAAGGACAGTATTATCAACCTCTGGACTTTGTGTGAATAGTGGGCGGGTGTAAGGTTGTTTGGGAGGTTTTGTTCAAGTCAATTCGAGTCAGGTGAAAATCCGCGTGACCTTCATCTGCGTAGGTGTTGACTGGCTAAGTAATTCAAATATAAGTCTAGAAGAAAAAAAATCTTTATTATATCTGTTTATTGCTAAGTTTGCTCCCCGTGGGGGAGGGGGGAGGATGGGGGTGTTACTACGCCACGCGTTTTGTTTCTTTGTCGATTGTTAGCAGTGCACAACTCAAAGCTTTAATGTTAAAAGGTCAGTGTTCTTAACAAAGTTTTATTTGTGCTTCAAGTACGTATTACCATACGCACGTCATTATTGTTAATTTTAATTATGTACACTTATACAAAAGAATTCGACGCATCAACGTGTAGCAAAAAAAACTTATTAAATATATACGCATTTAATATGTAGGTACTAAAATATATTACGACGTGATATTTTTATTTATATATACATTATTTTTATTTTTATATATTATTATAAATCATTTTATTTATTTTTAGGCGCTACGGTTATGTCATCACTTGTCAACTATCCAACACAATGCCGGTTAGAGTTAGGCGTACATTACACGCTCATGCAGGCGTCAATCAATTCCATCAATCATGATTGATAAAAAACGGATGGTGACTGATATGCGTACATTACGCGCTCATGCAGGCGTCAATCACTGCATTACACGGTAGGTTATTCGTCAATCAGAACCGTGATTGTTGTAAAACTGACAGCCTGCATGAGCGTGTAATGTACGCCTTAGGGTAATAAATGACATTGAATTTAAGTTAGATTTCTGACACATGTCACAATCGGACTAAACTTTTTTTTTAAACGTTACCCACTAGAATTATCTCCTGTATCGTCGAGGCTAAAAAGAACCCCTTTGTCGTATCTTGTCCGTTTCAGGGCACTCCCCTTGTTGCATCAGCCAGTATCGGAATCCTCGGCGTCGACATACAGTTTCGTTTTTGACGAGCAGTTTCGTGGTCACTTAGAAGAGAAGGTCAAAATGGCCTCTAAAAAACTTAGCGCAATCTGCAACGTAGGATAGTATTTCATGCCGGCTTACCGCCTGCGAATTTACACGGCGCCGATTCGGCCTCACATGGAATACTGTTCCCATCTTTTGGCCGCGCCTCTCCAATAGCAGCTCCTTCCATTTGATCGCATTCGGCGCACAACGGTTGGAATCGTCGGCGACCGAGCTCTTTCTATTCGGCTTGACTCACTGGCGGTTCGAAGAGATGTTACATCTCTTTGCGTGTTCTACCGTATCTATCACGAGGGGTGAGGAATTGTTCGGACTAATTCCAGCCACTAATATCACTATCGCACATCGCGATGAAACTCGAGATATCATTCATATCATCTGGATGACTGGCGGTCCACCACTGTGTGATTTACAAGTAGTTTTCTTCCTTGCACATCTTCCTTGTGGAATCGATTAACATCAGCGACTTTTCCGGACCCATACGACTTAAAGACCTTCAAGAAAAGAGCCTACTCCTTTTTCCACTGCTGTTGCAGTTATTCATTGGAGACGGTAGCAGGTGAGCCGCATGCTCGTTTGCCCGTATAAAAAAGGCATATTATAGTTGGTAAGAATTTCGCACACATCCGCTCAGTAAAATAAAATTATGTGTCTTACCTAGTTTGAAGAGCACCTCCCGCCCTCCCTCTATTGCGTGCACTAATCCCGTCACCACTAATCCCAACACCACTACACTAGGAAAGACATACCATCGACGATAAAACGACACGTGTTTCGCCTCTACACGAGGCATACTCAGGTGATGTAGACTGTGGTGGCTAACCGCTAATTTAGCGGTAATTCTTACCAACTTTAATATAATGGATTTCCGCAAAGTAACGCCTAATTCTATTAATTATAAAAAAAGTCAGTTTATATACATAAATTTTCACAAGGAAAAACATTCAGATCCGTGAGAATTATTTGTAGGCTATACAAATACATACTCAGTGCCTCAGGAATTCGAACCCGCGGCCCTCAACGCTTCAACGTCGTTGCTAAGGCACTGCGCCACGGAGCCATTAATTAATTTATTGGCTTGGAATTTGACTATAAATGTTGACATATACGAAATAAAGTTTTAAGTATGTCTTGTTATTATTCGCACGCAATCTACCCATTAAAAAAATCCAACCGTCGAGGTAGTAGCCTCTTGTCGCATGAGATGTAACATTGTTCTAGTTAAATACAGACTAATCGACGCCACTATATCGGATCATTAGGAGCGTGCGAGGAAAATGATCGGTTACATGCCAAACTCGGCATTTAGTTGAGCGTTTAGTCTAACTTGAAGTTAGTAATATGCCATCAAAAACATAACTTGTAAAAAAAAACAAGTCTCGCAACTCAGTTCTTCTACCGTAAAAAGTTGTGAGATCCATGTAATACCAAGTCGGTTAATTTATTCATTCCCTACTTAAGGGTCCTTCTGTTTTAAGTTATTACGTAATTAGCTAACCTAACAACATTTTATAGTGACCATATCAATGTTAAAAATCTTGTATGTTTTAAATATATTTTTGATGGCATCTCACTTCTTTTTGTTGATAAGATAGTCCTACTTAATTACCTTTCCTGTACCTTCTACTTCTTGAATACCAACAACGTAGGTACCTATCTACACCTATTAGACATATACAAGTTACCCGATTCATTCACTGCAAATGTAACTTTGTAATTCTATACATTTATATGATATTACAAAGTTATTTATGCAGTTGGTGTATCTAAAAAACTGGACCAAAATTAAAAAATATTTTAGTTTTTCCTTGATTTATATACTAAACCCTAATTACATTCTAAATTTGAAGCTTCTATGTCTGCTAGAAGTGCCTTAGAGTTTTGATGATCGGTCAGTCAGTGAGTGACAAAATTAAGAAACTTTGACTAGTTATAACTCTTAAACTACTGGTTCAAATTGAATGAAATTAAATATACCATGTTTATACAATGCCAACTTGGTTACTAAAAATTCAGGATTTTAGTTTTATCCACTACGAAGTTATAGAGGGTCGAAAATCGCCTGAATTGCTTCGAGAAAAGTATGGTACGGCCGTGCCGCGTTTTTGCTCGACTTGGCGGGGGCACTGCCGTGCCCCCAGATTTACTCATGAAGTATAGTGTAAAAATCTTTCTAAAAAATTAAAAAATACGTATAATTTCCCGCAATTTACTTAAAGTAGTCCTAGTTCCTAACTCATATTATATACATATAACGGGAAGGATCGTGAAGGATCGCTTCAGTCTACTTCCGAAAACAGAACACGTTTTTTGATTTTAAGGTTAGATGATTATTTACTTAGTTGTTAGGTGCTACGTAAGTCTAAAGTCAGTATACAGATATAATCTCGAGCTTAAACTCAAACTTCATAATGTCAAAATTTGAGTGTGAACTGCAATGTTTCGTTTTTCTTTGTGAATAATGGTGCCAATCGAGCACTCGCTCCACCTTATGGAAGTGGATGTTTCAGCCCACAGACATCTATATTTAGCTTCGATTAAGCATCAAAATGCGGATGCATTGTCACCCCTGAGGACTAAGATGAAACGCCTCGTTTACGTAACACAAATTTAGACATTGATTTGAGTTTAAAATTGAGACTGTAGTTGAATACCCGGTATAAGAATGTCGAACGCGATTGTATGATGTTAAATTATTAAAGATGTTAATATTTAACTAAACGCGTATTAAATGATGTGTCTTACCTTACCCTCCCTCAACTGCGTGCACTATCCCTATCACCACTAATCGCAGCAACACTACACTACAATATTGATTGTGATGTGTCTTTCTTTTACCGTAATGAATTTCTGTAAAGTAACGCCAGATTATTATTCATTTTAAAATAGTTCATGAATACTGTTGAAATAGGCTACTCTGGTTGCATCTCATAGTGGCAAGATTGATAAGCAACTATTACAAATGGCACAGAGTCCGCACTAACAAAAATAAGGTGCGATTTTAGCTGGCGCGATAGTAGCGTGGTGCTGTCACAGCCAAATGAGACAAGCAGCAAAATTGTGTTCACGAGATAAGTTTGCGCGAGAAATGGACTTTCGTGTTTTGTGTTTTTTATATGAAACATACAGAGTATTCACCATACCATAATGTACCACTCTAGCTATGCATCACTTGATTAGGTTTTAAGCAGTGAAAACTTTAGAGCTAAAGAAGTGGCTATAATTATATTTTACAATAATTGCAATGAAGAGCCACGCTGCCGCTATATTATTGGTTGTAACATGAATCGACCGACTCAAAGGGAAAAGACCAAGCTCTCACGGATTAGTAGCGTAAAATATCAGATTAATGCTGCCGCATTTTGATCCTTAATCGAGGATAGATGATGTAGATATCTATGGGTCACATCTACTTACCATCAGATGGACTGGGTCCACAATACAATAAAAATATTACATATAAACTAGACGTGGCAAGCCAGCGCTTTCATGGGAGTAAGCCATAATATCTATCTAATTCTAATCTGAGATTTTATTTGTTTTGCGCTTTAAAAGTTTACTGATACATCCTTGTGGAATAATTTATTAAGATCAATTTATACTAGATAATATTAAGGTTAATTCTACAAATACGTTGGATTCTACAAGTATATCACGACTCAACTCTCGGTCAAGTCTTTTGTCGGTTTGATTTATCTCGAAGTAAAATGTGTTGTGTTCAGCTAGGGTTGCCACCTATTTTCTTTGTGGGTTGTGCTGATAATCAGTGTTACAATTCGTGGTTCGCAGCTATCCCCTCCACGTTTCGTTCAGCGCTAGAGTTACGTGCCGCGAGCTTTACCGGTAGTGTAGTGGAAACCGGAGGCCTATGCTGAATGTAAAGCTTTGGTATTTACGAAAATGTTGTGTTTGATTTTGTTGTTTTAAGTTTTAATTTTCTAATTTATAATTTATTTTTATATAGTATGGATATAAATAAATAATAATGTCCTCTAGTCTCATATTCTGACATGGCGGCCAGTCTCTATGAGTCAATCTGCGCAGGACAGGGTTTATGTGCAAGAGTGTGTACGAAGGTACAAGTGCACTCCTAATTTCCTCATTCCCATTGTCTAATAGTGGGATGGGAAAGCCCGAACTGCTTTGCTTTTAGAGACACAGGAGTGAAACATCGCCAACTTTTTGACTTCGGACTACTATTGAGAACGTTATTACAGGAAAATTCTATAAATAACTGATTTTGTCGGACCAGAATCAGTTATTACCCGAGATTCCAATCCAAATGATCAGCAGAAACTAAAGAGGCAGTCAAGCATGAAAATGTTCATACGTGTTAGAGCCACGCTGCAGCTATATTATGATTGTATCACGAATGGGTCGGCTCGACCGGGGAAGGACCACGCTCTCACAGAATACCAGCTTAATATTGCTGTGTTTTGTATGATGAGTGTAGAGATCCGAAGAGCCTTTTTTACTGGAAACGAAGCATTGCATCTTAGTCCTCAGGGGCGACAACGAATCTGTATTTTGATACTTAATCGAGGATAAATGTAGATGTCTGGGCTACAGCATCCACTTACCATTAGATGGACTTTGTGCTCGTTTGCCACCCTTATTCTATAAAAAAAATATTGTTTCTTTCTTTCTGTTTGAGAAATAATAGTTGGAGAAGTTAAAAAAAACAGTATTTCAAAGATTTTTTTTGTTGTTTCACCTTAATATTTTATAAACATATGTTTGTCTTATTATTTGAGATGTTATAATTAACTGTACATATTTTAAAATGCTGAGCAAAGAAAGGTTCGTCTGGTTTGTATATAATACAATTTTTTAAGTAATATACTTAAAAAAATTTTAATCAAAACCTTCTGTTCTACAGAACAAAACAGTACAGTATAAAGCAGCGTTGGTGGCAACCCTATCTCTTTATTACAATTTTATCAACCGGCTATTTACGACATTGGAAAAGTACGTACGAGGAAAATGTTGACATAATTGGCGTAAGCTCCTTATTTCATTTTCATAATTTTAACAATTTCGATCTGCTGTGCTGGTCCTAAATATATACTATTGACATTTTTTTAATGTTACGGAATTTTTATGCAAGACCGTATCTTTTGAAGTCTTTTTTTACTTTTATTAAAATAAACAAAGTATTTACTATCAGGCGAATACTATTAACATCTTCTATTTATATTTTGTTCCAGTTTAGCGTCCGCAGCGCCGCGCTGTGACAATACTTGTTATCGGATTTTACGTACCTATCCTCCAAAATGTCTATATTTACTCAGACATTTAGGTCTCCTCATGATGATGTTATCTTTCACCGCCGTGCACTAGGTAAATCGACACTTAAAATGGCGTTTTAAGATTTCAGTGATCCCGGTGACGGTCAAACTAGGTTTGGTTGCGTACTATAAAATTTAAAGGCAAACGATTATCTGTATATCTTATATCTGTTCGCAGTGTGTATTATATTGGCGACCTTGTTAATACAAATTGGAAGACATACTTCTACATCCATATTAGATGAACAGCTTTGAAAGTGATTCAAGAGTTTTAAATGATAGGATATCCCTTACATTTCGTCTCAAGTTTAAAATTAATCAGTAGTCAGTAGATAAATGAAAGCTTATGCAGTCATTTGTGTTGGGCACTTCGCTTACCGGTATTAGGCTGCCACTGGAGAACATTTCTTCCCGTTCTTGAAGTTAGGCCGATATCCGCATAACGAAGTCCCAAGTAGAGAGACCTCAAGCATAGCTCTCTTCATATAGCTGAACGACTTCTCTGAACCTCTCCACAAACATGTAGATTTGTCATTACATCGGTAATTATAACTAAGACTATAAAGATGAGGGTGTCTGTTTTCTGGAACTGTATAGAAACATAAAAAAAAATTACGTGAGCCATACATATAACAATAAAAGTCCTGCCATGTTATCTGGGGGCACGGCAGTGCCCCCGCCAAGTCGAGCAAAAAAGCGGCACGGCCGTACAATACTTTTCTCGAAGCAATTCAGGCGATTTCCGACCCTCTATAACTTCGTAGTGGATAAAACTAAAATCCTGAATTTAGTAACCAAGTTGGCATTGTATAAACATGGTATATTTAAAATTTTATTCAATTTGAACCAGTAGTTTAAGAGTTATTACTAGTCAAAGTTTCTTAATTTTGTCATTCACTGACTCACCGATCATCAAAACTCTAAGGCACTTCTAGCAGACATAGAAGCGTCAAATAATAAAAGTTAATCTATATATTTAAAACATACAAGATTTTTAACATTGATATGGTCACTATAAAATGTTGTTAGGTTAGCTAATTACGTAATAACTTAAAACAGAAGGACCCTTAAGTAGGGAATGAATAAATTAACCGACTTGGTATTACATGGATCTCACAACTTTTTACGGTAGAAGAACTGAGTTGCGAGACTTGGTTTTTTTTACAAGTTATGTTTTTGATGGCATTCTAATATTTTTTTTAAAAATACATAGAAAGTTAGATGAAACGCATCAAGAATGTTCGTTGCTTAGGCAGGCATAGTTGTAATGATACCTCAAGTTTTGAATAAATAAAAAATCTAAAACCCCATAAATATATATATATATATATATATATATATATATATATCAGCTAATTAATACTTTAATATCCAGTACCCGGTTGACCGGGCTGGTATTTTTGTCGCTTTTTTTTAATTCCTGTGTTTTAGAAATTATATTTAGATATAAATTACATCTGATGAAATACGAATAATATTTTTTGATCTTAGCTACATAATAGAAAGAACTGAACTGGTTATTTGAATAAAAAATCATGAGTGCAATTAGTTTAATTAAAATTTTCGTGTTTTTAAAAAATACTAAAAAAAGTGCTCGAAAAAAATAGATTTTCTCAAAAAAAGAAAGGAACTTGAAAAAAAAATTAAAAAAAAGTCGGTGTGTCTGGGCTCGAACCATGGTATTACGATTTTGTGACCGCCCAGTATATAACAATATTAAGCTATTTGTAATCATTAATAAATTGTCAAAATTTACCTTCTTATTCTAACGATATTGTAGCAGTTTTTCATTGCCTAAAAACACGGACAAAAAGACATTTTCAAAAATAAATCCTAGCTAGATCGATTTATTTCCCCCCGAAACTCCCTGCACACAAAATTTTATGAAAATCGTTGGAGCCGTTTCCGAGATTCCGATTATATATATATATTTTTTTTCCAAGAATTGCTCGTTTAAAGGTATAGGATTACGATAATAGCCTCTGTATTGTATCTTCGTTAAAATTTCTAATGGAAAAACTGGTTTAAACTGGTTCTCAGATGACTGAGCATTTATCATAAGGCGATGTAGTATGGTGGTCACGAGTGAGGAACGGCGATATGCTCCTGTTTGGCCGGCCCTCGCGCAATTTTATTGTACTATATTTATTTGATATTTCCACAGAAGTAGTAATAATTTGTCTTATTATTGCGATTTATGTGGATATTTCTTTTAAAAATGAAATGTACTCTTTTATTTGAAAATAAACCCATAATTCCCCCCATGTATTTACTGGTGAACACATAGACAGAATTTAATTATAATTGCTTTAATTACTGATGAAAATGTTTTTTCCCTTGATGGATGTACCTAAAATTGTAGATTTTGAGGAAACGGCGATCTTTTTGTATCGAGCCAAAATGTGTCAATCGTGTTCTGGGCATCATAATTCAGTAAGGAAATCTTTAACTTTCATAATTAAAAAGGTGAATTCGTGGTTTATAATGAAAAAAAAAATATTTTTTGTCATTATAAATCACCTATAAAGCCTGAAATATCTGCTTATGGCGCCCTTTTCACCTTAACTAGTAAAAACGTAGCGAGTTACATTTATAGGAGTAGCTCACAGAAGTCCGGTATAATTGTAGGCCGGAGCATCACGGACAGGAAGCGTTAATCACGCGATGTCAGAGGTTGCAACACCGAAACCGACCGGATCGAACCACCAGCTGCCGCTTGCCGTGGGCCTATTCCGCCCAGTTGATGTCCCCCGCACAAGATAATCCCAACCTATATTTTATAGGGTAATACGCTTATTAAAACATGACTTATTGTTTTTGGGACTGTCAGATGTATCAATAAAATAAGTGCTAACCATTAATGATAGGCCGAGAAGGAAAGCGGGGTGTTCTGCTCGGGGAGCGGTCAACACTCCGTGTGATAGTTCGGAGCTATTCTATATATTATACTGTATTTGATTCGGAACTTTGATATTAAGTTTTCGATGTGTTTCGCTTGTGGCGCTACGACAGCGCCGCCACGATACCTCAATTCTTTTTTATTTTTTGCATTAGAAGGGTTTTTTCCCGTCCAAGAAGGAGGTTAATCGTGTGTATGTACACACACACACACACATATATATATATATATATATATATATATATATATATATCCGAAACGGCCTGATGAGTTTTAATATATGGGGTGTCTTTTGATTTGCCTTAATTGTGGAAGTGACATGTAGGTGTAGTGTTGGGATATGAAATTTATTCTTTTTTCAGAAATCTTTTTAATGCGGTCGGGTTTTTTATTTATTTATTTTATAGGATAAGGGTGACAAACGAGCACACAGTCCACCTGATGGTAAGAGGATACTGTGGACAAAATACATCTACATCTATCCTCGATTACGTATCAAAATGCAGATGCATTGTCACCCGTGAGAACTAAGATGGAATGCCTCGTTTCCAGTGAAAAGATTCTCCGGTTCTCTACAGTCTACACTCATCATACGAAACACAGCAGCGTTGAGCTGCTATTTAACGCGGGACACATTGGTGCTACAACTATACTACTAATATGGCTGCAGCATTACTCTACCAGGTCTAAATTACTGTTTTAACATTTAATCTTGTTTTATGTAGAATATGGGTAACAAATGAGCACACAGTCCACCTGATGGTAAGTGGACGCTATGGCCAAAGACATCTACTTCTTATCTCGATTAAGAAAAAAAAATGACAATGCCTTATCACCCCTGAGGATTAAGGTATATAAAAAGGTAGGCATCATAGGAACCCTCCCGTTGAAACCGTGGAGCTAGAGTTCACCGGATAACACTAAACCAATGATTGGTAAGTACGCACACTTAGATACATAAGTAATCTAGGCTTGTGGTTGCAACTAATATTATAAATTATTTTCTTTAACGAACATGGTCATAGTGGTGTCTATTTTTTAATAATATATTTGAACACGATGATTTCATATATATTGTACTTTTAAAATTAAATTGCGTCCAAAACTTATCTTTATGAGAAAATCTAACTCGGTGAACTTTGCGGTTTATGAATTCATCTGACTGAACGCATCAGTCAATTTACATTTCTCACGCTATAGAAACTCCAGAGATGAACTGTGAAAAACCAGCTTCGTATATGATAATACGAATAGTAGGTAATTGAAAAATAACATAAACTTACGAATTTTATTTTAAATTTTATATTTTACAAAACTGAAATGACAATCAAACTTAAAGTCCACGTGATGGTGCTGGACTGAACTTGCTACAACAAGGGCACCTGCAACCAACTTTATGCACAGAAGTAAGGATGCGTTGTCACTCCTGAGAACTTATATAAAACGCCTTACAGCCTGTAAATATTACGACTCTCTGTGCCCTTCAGACCGTAACATAGCATTGAGAATGCTGCTATTTGATGGCACAAGGAGATGAGGGTGCTGCCTACCTAGACAAAATCTTGGGCAGAAAAGAATTCCACCACTACACCCATGCTTTTAAATAACTTTTTGACTAGGCGTTATTCATTTCGCATGTGTTGTAAAAACTCTTTCGTATGAGTTTATTTATAAAGATTTTTATGGTCATCAATAATCTTTTAAATGAAGATCGCGAGCGACATTAAAAGTGGAGCAAGTGCAGGCGAGAACGCTCCGTATCATATTCGCGTTGAGATTAAATTGGCGTGTAGGAATTTGACTGCTGTCGCGTATCTCCGTGCCAATTGATCGGCTCCAATTTAATGTTATGTATTTGTCAACGTGACGCATCCAATTGCTTACCATACGTCAGACAGTTTTGTATCGTTTTGTAAGTAGAGCACTAGACGGTATGGTATTATATTGCTCACTATGAACGTTAAACAGGTCAGAAAACTTTACACTACTATTTGAAAACAAAAACATACGTGGTAGAGCTATATTGCAGCTCAGCTGTAGCACGAATAGATAGCTCGACGGGGAATGGGCCACGCTTTCATAGAATATCTGTGTAAAGTGGTATTTAAATGCTGCTGTGTTTCGTATGGTGAGTGTAGAAAACCGGAGACCCTTTTTACTGGAAACGAGGCATTCCATTTTAGTCCTCAGGGCTGATAACGCATCTGCATTTCGATTCTTAGAGGATAGATTTAGGGGCTAGCTGTGGGCTTCAGCACTTACCATCACCTGGACTATGTACTCGTTTGTCACCCTTTTTATATAAAAAGTTATCAGCAGACGCATTTAGAACCACAAGACCTACGAGGAAGTCAATTCAAATGATTTAAACGTAGATGCGATTATATTATAGTAGCAAATCGATGATATTCGCGTACATTGCTTCAACTTATAATTCCTCATAATTATGTTTTATTACATTTTATTTAGAATTGCGACTTCCTTGTACTTTACAAAGTAAGAATTTTAATCAAGAACAAATGATAACGTTGTGCGCCTTGTAGCGAAAATTATCGAACGTCTGTTTCATTAGTTGTTATCGATACAACTGTACCGATAACCCATTGTGTAATCGAAATAAAAACATTACGCTCAGTAGAATTTTCTCCTGTATCCTGTGGGCATTACATCTACATACATACATTTCACAATGAAAAATCCGGATCCGGAACAATAATTCGTGAGCCATACAAATACTAGTTTCATGCGGGAGTCGAACCTGCGGCTCATAGCGCTGCAACTCGTTGCTAAGCTACTTCTCCACGGTGCCGTCAACGTCGACTATTGATGATTAATTGTTATTAAACGTCTTTTTGTTGTACGATCGTTGTACGATTTAAACAGTTAACTCTGACGTGTAAATAGCTCAAATATTTTATTGCTTCACTCGGTATTTCTTACATTTTGCTGGTTTTTCCTATTTCTTGTTTCAAGTATTTATATATTTTTACAAAGGCGATCTTAACTGTTCAAACTATAAATGAATGATATTTAATAGAAAACATTTTTTATTTTTAATTCTCTTTTAATCAAGGGACCTTCGTTTTTTGTAGCATGTCAGTATCATTGTACTTTTAAACTAAAAAAAACCACAAAACTGTTTATTAAATTACTTGTACGATATACTAACTAAATGATTTGAGCAGCACTCGACACACCATTTGAGCAGCACTCGACAATCGTTCTATCGAATATTGTCGCCGCTGTGCATAGTTTTATATGAAAATCTGCAAGATCACGTGCAGGAACACAATGATGTGTTAATTGGATTTTTTATAGATTAAGGGTGACTAACGAGTACATAGTCCACCTGATGTTAAGTGGATGCTGTGTCCATAAACATCTACATTTATCCCCGATTGAGAATCAAAACGCAGTGGAGTTGTCACCCCTGAGGTCTTAGATGGAAAGCCTCATTTCCAGTAAAAAAGGGTCTCCGGATCTCTACACTCACCATACGAAACACAGCAACATTAAGGTGCTTTTTTTACGCTGGTATTCTGTGAGAGCGTGATCGTTCCCCGGTCGTGCCGACCCATTCCTGTTACAACTATAATATAGCTGCAGCAAGGCTCTACCACGTAAAAACTACGTATACTTACTCAAAATACTGTCACAAAATTGCGTATTTAGCCTCCTGGTGTCACGAGCCGCGCGTTGAGCCGGTCGTCACTATTGGCGTCATGTACAAACTTTGATAGTACAATGTAATTATGAACAAGACAACATTTTTCCTATTGTTAATTTTTTTTTCTTACACGAAGTAGGTAGGGTTTTCGGGTCTCATCACTCACCATACGAAACGCTACTAATTAGTACTAGTATTTTGTGGTTACTGCCTACCATGACTCTTGTTAAGTATAATAATTAAATGGTATTATATAGTACCTGATTAGAGAATAATACCTGTATGATATCTTTCATGCGTACGTAATAATAGTTCAATTATCTAGTTTTTAAATGAGATTAAAGAAATCCAGCTGATTCATCAGTTTTACAATGTAGATTGTAGATTAGGACATCGATAGTCGTTTGTCTGTTACGGTTTACATTATTTATGAAGGTTAATACAATAAGTACTCTCGTTGTTCTACGAAAAATCTCTTCCTTGTTTGGAATTTAAACGCCTTTGGTACTTTTATACATTATTTGCAAATTCGCGACGATTTTCGACTTGTTAAAAGAGTCGGGCAAAAACTTTATTTTCTCGACATCCATATACGTCAGATTTCTGAAACATGGCGCAAATCGTTAATGGTTACACGTAATTTAGCTATAAGAAGCTTTTACTTTTCAAAACTCAACAGTTTCTGCTAAAAACGTGTGCGAAGACAAGGCATAATTTTTTATATGCATGACGAAGAATTGGCCATCAAGGGATAACACCGGACGTCGCTAAAAATCTCAAATAAAAGTGATAGGGAAAGACCGGACGGACGAAAAAAATACAAAAATTACCTTGTTTTATAAAATAATGCGCAGCACACGCCCTACTTCTCGGAGCGACTGGCTGAAACTTGGGGTCGGGGCAGAATAAAATGGAGTCTTGTACCTTATTGCTAGCTTTCAAAAATATAGCATAATTCACCGGGAATTTGAATTTTACGGTCTTACCCCATCACCGATATTGTGCAAAAAAACTATGTAGTGCATTGGGGTAAGCCCAATGCACTATATAGTTTTTTGCACAACAGTCCGTGTAGCGTTTTAGACTTGTCGTGTAAACCCCGGTTGAGTGAAGTTTACACTTGGTGCGTATGACATAACCACGGTAATTTTATCTATACAGTATTCCAACTTCATACAAACGGACGAAGCGAGAGCTATGCCTACGCGCCTCGATCTCCGCATGCGCTCGGCATGCAGACAGTCGTGACTGTACGGCAGTGATGATTTTGTGGAATATATATATAAAAAATGGAGGAAATAAATAACAGTATAGAAGTAAAGAAATAATAATACCGAACTTCATTTAAAACCAAACATATAAATTGTAAAGTAGCTGCAGGTATCTATAACCAAGTAAAAGACATTCCTTTTCTCCATCTTGTCCATGTTTCCCAAAACAATTTTTAATTAAGCTTTAAATTAGAATGCGGATTTTTCATACTTAAAAATTTAATAATAAAGCATTTCGTACGTCTCAGCCGAGGCGCAAATATTTTTCGGTCGCAAATTTATAAGACCGATTTGTTATTCAAACTTCAAACATAAACATGGTTTTTTAATTAAATCTACCAATCAAAAAACGATACGCATTTTTATTGAACACTTCCTATTCAATTAACAAAGTACCTATTATATTTATTTATATAAAAAATGTATATTTACAATCACAAAACTAAATGGAAATACAAAGTAAGCAAATGTAAAAATGTTGGAGGCAGGCAGCCCTATCGCATGTTTACGTACCGCGTGGCTGTAGGCATTTATTTCAAAGATACGGCCGAGTTACAATATTGTATAGATAATATTACCGTCACATAACAACAATAATAATCCAAAGGCTAAACAAATAGGAGACGAAAATTAAGACGTGCGTATCGATAACAGAGATGCAAACCGTGCTGACGCGACTGGTATGAACGGGGGGTTGAGAGCGAAGAGACGGAGGACCTCGCATTGCAGTGAGGTGCAAACTTAGCTCAACCGGGTTGTATATTAGTATAACGTGAAGAGAAAACTTTGTACCCCTTTTTAAGTAAATTGAACGCAATCAGTCTGCGATTTGGAATAGTTAAAGTCTATGTGCAGAAGGAGCGTAGAAAGACAAAATTTATTTAAAATATGTGCTATTAATACATTATTTTATTTAATATTAATCCTGTCAATATGAAACGCATATAGCTTGGACAAATTATGTTGTCTGTTGACGTTCATACCGCCAATGTCTGAGTACCACAGAGTCGACTACTTCTAATCACTGAGTTTTAAACAAAAACGACAAAGAAAGCGTTTATTATATATTTTACATTATAGATGAGTATGTGTGTGTGTTTTATGTAATAATATGCAGCTGAAAGTGCAATACAACTTATTTTTCTTGTAGGATATGAGTGACCAGCGAGCACACAGCCCACCTGATGGTAAGTGGATACTGTAGCCCATAGACATCTATTGGTATTATCATTGGTTGGAGCCGTGGTAGCTCAGTGGTTAACGCTCGCTGTAAATATAACAGAACGCGAGAGTAACCCGGGTTCGATCCCCGCCGGCACCAATGAAATTGTTAATTGCAATTTTAAGTGCTGATTTATAACGTGCTCGGTGGTGAAGGAAAACATCGTGAGGAAACCTGCATGTCTGAGGAATAAGAAAAATATTTCGAAGACATGTGAAGTTCGTTAACACGCATTTGGGCAGCGCGGCGGACACTTCCTTGCCCTAAACCCTCTCAGAAATGAGGGGAGGCCTGAGCCCAGCAGTGGGACGTATATAGGCTGTAACTTTACTTTACTTTTATAGACATCTATTCGTACATCTATAATCGATTAAGAATCAAAATGCAGATGCGTTGTCACCACTGAGGACTGAGATGGAATGCCGCGTATCCAGTAAAAAGCGTCTCCGGTTCCCTACACTCACCGTACGAAACACAGCAGCATTCAGCTGCTATTTCACGCTAGTATTCTGTGAGAGATCGACTTCCCCGGTCGAGCCGACCCATTCGTGCTATAACAATAATATAGCTGTAACATGAATCTACCACGCGTCAATAGAAGATCTCTTGAGCCCGGTTGTTTTCTGTTTCCTGATGATGTTAGTGCTGTTATTTTTTTGGTTTTCATAGCTTCATCGTGGGGCCTTGGCAAGCAACTGATTTCTTTATTTATTTCGTTGGGAACGAGTACCATCAGCTTAAGACAATGGCAGCTAATCTCATAGATTTTTTCGTCTCTATTTCCGCATTATTCGTGAACACGTGTATTTATCTTACATACATTTTAAATTAATGAACAGCCTTGAGTATAAATTACTGTAATTTAAAATTATTTTTTCAATACAACTCAGCTTTAATAGAATTAACAAACTAAATTTTTTTAATCAAACTTTTTTACTCGACTGCCGCAGAAAGAATGTAATGTTTTTCGAGTATATGTTTGTATATTGTCTATTTCTTTGTTACGCTCTCTAGCCCAAATGGCTTGATGGATGTCTGGATGGATGTCTAGATGGATGGAAGTCTGGATGGATGGGTGTCATTAGAAATGTTTTAGTTGTAGAAGTGACATAGAATATTGAAAAAATATTTTCATTAAAATTTTTACACTTTGGGGTTTTTGAAATTACTCTTTTAATCTTTGGAGTTGTTTATTTATTTTATTATTTTTTATTTTGTGCAAGCAGCCATGCAGGTCTAGAGAGGCCAGTATCACTGCGATCTGTAGGATGATCTATTGTGGCCGCTACTATGGCTATAGTTCACTGCTAAGCCTAATGTATTCAATTAATAGAAAGAGTTGCTTGGCTGTGACAATTTTCACTTCTTCTGGGCTAAGTAACTTGGAATTGTTTATTCCCTATGAGAGTTTATTTCCATGCCTAGACAATTTTATCTTCACGATACATGCGTACCGCAAACTTACCTTCAGCTGTAGACATTTAGTTTAACGACTGTAATGATAAAGTGCCCATGTTTTATGTTTGCGAACCTCTTCCTTTCATCATCGGACAACCAAACATTCGCCCAGTGTCCACCATTTTGTTGTCGACTTACCACGCATCCGAACCAAAAGGTTTCCTTTATCGTTTGGATATGTACAGCAAAGGAGTGGAATAAGTTGTGAGCATCAGTCTTTCCATCCGTTTGCAACGAGGATGTCTAAAAGGCAAGTGTGCTGCGTCACCACCCACCATCAGGTGGGACAGTAGTGCAGTGCTGGATTAGTGTAGTAAACAATATATGTTCTTTCTTTCTTTCTACATAAATAAAAATAGAAACTTTTTAATTTGGTATAGATTATAAATAATACTTGTCGAATGTCACATTTATGCTTAATTTACCACTGCTTCGAAAAATACTTCTGTCCTGGGAGGAACCAGCAGAAATCCGGCGGTACTTTGTATTTGAAAAAAAAAAAGAACAGTTTAAAATTATTAAAGATATACAATAATTAAGAACACAGAACAAATTAGAAATAGCTTGGTAGCGTTCACCTCGTTCTCAGGGGTTATTATTATCTATAAATTACTTAATATTATAATAACCCTGTTTCAACAATCTGTGTTTAATACATTTTTTTAACTTGGCGGAAGTCAAGTTTTGTATATTTTCTGGGATAAAAACTATTATTTACGGATTTTATCGCGTTTAATTACTTTAATTTATTTTTATTATTATCCCGACGTTTCGGGTGCTTTACAGCACCCATGGTCACGGCGGGGACTGAGATGTTTGACGTCCCAATGTCATAGTTAGTCCGGCTACCTTCAGTTTTTTTTATTATTAATTTTTGATCCGATTTACGCAAAACGAGCTTATAGTATCATGAAGTCTTGCAGTGGTATGCTTGGGTTTGGATTTAATTTTGTTAATTATAGGATCCCAAGCAGATGGTAGCACCTAACCATCTTCTCTATTGAAATTTGGATGTTTTTTAATTTCAATAGCCTCGCGTATCATCCTTGGTAGGAATCGGTGTTCTTTTGCGAGAATTTGTGGTTTATCAAATCTAATGTAATGGTGGGGACGATCTTGAACATGTTCGCAGACTGCAGAAATCATTATTTTCTGGGATTTTCTTTTAAAAGCGTATACATCGCTCCAAAAATCAATTACTGACTTTATAGAAACAAGTAACTAGAATTATTATAACTATTTCTATATACGATTAGTGCTATTTATAACTATTCCTGTTATGTAACTATTTTATCTACATACGTAGTGGACGATGTTGCTCACGTTTGAACAGAAATCCAAGAGGGCGGGCAGATGTCTAATTCCGCACCACCGGAAGTGACGCGCGCAGCCCTTGGCTCCCAATCGAATTCCTCGCGGCGGATGGAGTGTAGTTGTTTAGCTGTTTGTTGGTACTGATTGCTTTAAGTTGGCTTCGTTCTAATTTACACGCAGCTTTGAATGCTGATCTTTGATGTAAATATGTTGGGTTAGAGTAGTGTGTTGATGGTTTATTGGTTTAATTACGTTTATAATATTATTTTATACATTTAAGCATCAGTACTCTAATAGCAGGGTGCAAACCGCGAACTCGAAAGGTTGTGGGTTCGAGTCCGCCATTCGTCTATTGTGAAACACTCCCTAACAACCTAACACAAGAAAACCGGGAAAATTTTAAGCTTACCAGGAGTAGTTGACTATACTAGTAATGTTTATGGCATTAATAATAGTATTTAAAAAAATCATTTACTTGAAGTTTGCTTGTTATTTTAGTTAATGGCATGTCTTTACAAAGTTGTTTATGCATTCATCCTTCGATTTCAACTCCCTATAAGGATTAAAACCTCAGATGATTTCAATGAACATTTAAAATTAAGAGAGATCAAACGAGCTTGAGAAAAGAGCGGTGTGAAGGCATAAAGGGTATATTCCTACAAGGGTAATGCCAAAGACACGAACCTGAAATTCTGAATAATGTGTCCATTTTTCAAATAATTAAAAATGTAATGATTTCTTATACTTACGCGAATACTACACATGGAATAAAACTAATTTAACAGATTTTATCGCATTTAATTTTGACGTGTTTGACCTTCTAATGTTAGTTAACGAAGGCTTCTTTAGACTTTTAATGATTAATTTTTGGTTCGACCTAGGCAGAACAAGCCTGCGGTATGTGTCTTGAAGTCTTGCAGTTGTAAACATACTTGCGGAGCCTTAACATGAATCTTAATACAAGTTTTGGATTTGCTCGTAAACAATACTATGTATATGTATAGCAGTGGTTATAAGTATTTAGCTGTATTTTAATATGGAAACGTAGTAAATATTAATGTAATCAATAAGTGCAGAAACTAGAGGAATTTAATGCAGTTGGGCGTTCGGGCGTGCATGACAATACACAAGCATGCTCTTAATGTTCGTATAACAATGTTCTGAGTAGGGTTGTCAACTTTACCATATTATAAATTATCTTACTATGTCGGTGGTCCTATACTATAATTCTTAAAAAGTTGCAGTTGCAGACGACGTTACTATACTTTTACCACTTACAAAATAAGGAAAAGCTCTAAGGGCACAAAAAGCAAACGTTATCTTTATTTACCTACTTTATTGAATCTGATTTCTAAACATAGTCTATGAAGCGGATCTAGTATTCAAAAAACAATTAAATGTACGAAGACGAGAAGAGAGTAATCACTTAGAGAATTAGGAAAAAGTTCTATGGGTAAAATAAAAAAAATATCTTTATTTACCTACTTAACTGTATCTGATTTGTAAACACTGTTTGTATATTGGATATTTAAAATATAAAATTAGACCACCAAAATTAATTCGAACAGCCTTGGAACAGGCACCCAGACTTAGACGCGTTAGAACCTATGGGCTCTAGTTATACTTGCAACGAATCGGCTACTGTTCTGTATTCGGCCTATTCGACTAGTTTCATCATCGGTTGAATACTTAAGTCAGATGTTTTGATGTAGTCATTTAATTGGTAAAAGAAAATATTGATTTATTTTTTAATATTTTTCTAGTAGTCATAGACACAGAATCAACTTCTGTATTATAAAAATAAAAAATGAAAACTCGCAGATAAATGTCTACACACTTGAATTATATTAATTAATTTGGAAGATTATGGTGCAGAAAGACTAAATTTTCTGTATTTTAAAACAGTACTCCGTTTCTTTTCGTAGACAATCCAAGCTTTAGAGTATAGATGATCTAAATAAACACTACTTCATTTCAGGTCGAATGATTTTGCCTAATATAAGGATATTCGTGCAAGAAGCCCACGGAATATGTTGCAAGTCTAGTTCTAGTACGTAGTGCATATTACCTCAATGCCTACTCCGAAATCTATTTCGGCGGATGCGTTAACGCCGTTGCACATCTAAATCGGTACTCGGTATACATTTTTACAGCTTCCATCCGTCGATCCGTCGCTCCGTACACGCGGCGGTCTATTCTCGTTAGTCTATAAACGGTGAGCTCCGGCCCGGTTATAATTAGAGATGGCCAAACGGTCGAATGTGCCACGTTTGCACCTGATTGGAAACCAGCCAGCGACGGCCGCGGCGTCCATTTCTGCTGGTTCACTCGCAACTCATTCATAGACTTTTAATTGTTCCATGATTATGTTTGGCGATTAGTTAATCGATTAAGGTTTGTTTGTACTCTACGGCGCGGTCGGTTGCCTTCTAGAGGGTGACTTAGGTCGTGTTCATAGTGCAACACGGGCCACCGGCGCGGCGGACTGGAGAGGCTTAGCCATACGCAGGCTTTCCCCTCTGTCAAAGTACAACGCGGTCCTCTGCGTACAATAAAACTAACTGCAGCCGCGTTGCTCACTAGACTAAATCTAGTTCCGCCGCTGAATCGACATCCTACGAAAATGCCAAAATTTTTTGATGCCTATAGTAAATGATTATGAATTTAATACGTCTGCATTTAAATTATTAAACGAGTAAAAACGTGGATGTCTATGGTCCACGGCGTTCAATTACCACCAGGTGTATTGCATTGTATGCTAGTTACTTACGTTTTACTTCTATAAAAAAATATAAGGTTAATTAGCGTTAACCTGTATTAATTAGACACTTTGATTCAGTAGTTACGAAACCTATTATACTTATGACTTAATGAGTTATACAGTCTGTTCGCAATTAATGAATAATTCGAACTCATTACGAATTTATTGCTTTTTTATTACTTAATTTAATGTATTGTGGCGTTTAAGGAGATCGACAGAGTTAGATTTTGAAGGTGTAACATTTTGTACCCACTCTTTTTTTTAATGTTAC
Organism: Parnassius apollo; assembly: GCA_907164705.1. Classification (NCBI taxonomy): domain Eukaryota; kingdom Metazoa; phylum Arthropoda; class Insecta; order Lepidoptera; family Papilionidae; genus Parnassius; species Parnassius apollo. The sequence goes on along the minus strand of CAJQZP010001427.1, from coordinate 8,303,358 downwards.
CCTCTTACCCTCACACTAGGCTTTTCTCCTGTACTGTGGAGGCAACTTGCATACATGAATTGCATAAGGACAAACATCTAAACCCGGAAAATTTGTAGGTTATAAATGTACTTGTACTTCAATGAGGGATTCGAATCCGCGTCCCTCAACGCCGCTGCGCCACGGAGCCGTCAAAGCTTTCGTTTTGGTTTTATTATCAATCCGCGCTAAATACCACGTCAGCAATTATATAACATTACGTCAGCAAACTTAAAAAAATACTATTTTTGCTTGAGATACAAGTGACGACGTGAACGAACTTCAAGTCCACCTGATGATAAGGCTACTGCAGCTCGTGGACATCTGCAGCCAGCGTCAAAGTACCTGTAGTGCCTAGTAATCTACATGCCTGATGAATGTTTCCTTTATGTATGCGTATGTCTACGCTGAAGCTATTTCATGTTTGCAACACTAATGTTCTCCTATCGACCAGGGATGGACCACGTTACCAGTATCAAATACCAGCTTCAAATAGCAGCTTAACGCTGCTGTATTTCGTTTATTGAGTGTAGTAAAGAACCGGAGACCCCCTTTACTGGAAACGAAGCATTCCATCTTAGCAATGTATCTGCATTTTGATTCGTAATCGAGGATAGATGTAGATGTCTATGGGCCGCAGCAAACACTTACCATCAGGTGGAGTGTGTGCTCGTTTGCCACTCTTATACTATAAAAAAAGGTAACACAATATTCCATCTTAATCCTCAAGTGTGACAACTCATCTAAATTTTGATTCTTAATAGACGATAGATGTAGGTGCCTATAGTCCACAACATACAATTAACATAAGGTAAGTTTGTGTTCGTTTGCCACTCTTGTAAAAACAGATGTAAAACGAATTTAGGTAACCGAAGAATCTTATACAGGTAATAAATTAAAATCATTGTTTTCATTGGAATTTATACTAGAGTGAACTAGTGATAGTAATGATGTCTTATATTTACGAGAACACTACACATTTAAATAAAACTACTTTTTACGGATTTTATCGCGTATGTTAACTAATTTTATATTCCTGACATTTAAATAATATATATATATATATATATATATATATATATATATATATATATATATATATATATATATATTTTAAAGAAATTAAATAAATAAAAAATATGTAAATAAAAAAGAGCCGTGGTAGCTCAGACAGTTAGCGTTCGCTGTAAATTTCACAGTACGCGAGTAAACCGGGTTCGATCCCCGCCGGCACCAATGAAATTGTTAATTGCAATTTTAAGTGCTGATTTACCGCATGCTCGACAGTGAAGGAAAACATCGTGAGGAAACCTGCACGTCTGAGGACTTCGTTAATAAATAAGAAAAATTATAAATAAGAAAAAATATTTCGAAGACAAGTGAAGTTCGCCAACACGCATTGGGGCAGCGCGGCGGACACTTCCTTGCCCTAATACCCTCTCAGAAATGAGAGGAGATCTGTACCCAGCAGTGGGACAGCAGTAGCTTAATGCTGCTGTGTTTCGTATGGTGAGCATATTCAAATTTTTTATTTTTTGTAAAATATCATTGGCTTCTACTCCGTTCACCTGTTACACAATATTTATTTTCCAGACGGTAAAAAAGGTCATCCAGTGTAGATTATGTATATTAGGTTTCTTACGTCATAATCACTAAACGTAAATGTTAAAAACATGTTTATAATTTAATTGATGCCAATGCAAATTACAATTGCAACGATGAATTGACGGGTGTAGACAATTAACGCCCTTGTTTCAAACGGTTGAAATATGAGATTCGTATAAAAATAGTTTTATCTTTCTTGATGCTATAATACCTTAAAACATCTCCATTCAACAAAACGAGAATTCTATCATTTTGCATGACCAAAAAATTAATTATTATAATATTTACTTTAAAATTAAACAAAAACTAAACAAAAATACCTGATTATCTTCAAACGGCTGAAAAGAATTTTTTAAGCATAGCTAAGAACACTTTTCAAACAAAAAACCATTTCTAAATCGGTTCATTCGTTTGAGAGCTACGATGTCACAGACAGACAAACAAATACACAGACACACACGTTAAACATAATATCACACTCTCACAGAATACCAGCGTGAAATAGTAGCTTAACGCTGCTGTGTTTCGTATGGTGAGTGTAGAGACCGGAGACCCTTTTTACTGGAAACGAGGCATTCCATCTTAGTCCTCACGCGTGACAATGCATCTGCATTTTGATTCGTAATCGAGGATAGATGTAGATGTCTATGAGCCACAGTAACTACTTACCATCAGGTGGACTGTGTGATCGTTTATTACCCTATCATATATAAAAAAAAAAATATAACACCCTTCTTTTTCGTCGGGGGTTAAAAAGTTGAAAGTATCCTTCGTTACTCCCTCCGTCACCATGGATGAAGTAATGCACACGAAACGTCGGGAATTAAAAAGTTGAAATTAAACACAATAAAATCCGTAAAATTAGTTTTATTAACGAAGTGGTGACGGGCTGACGGGTTTAACGCAAACCGCGTGGAGGCAACGGGCGTCCCGCAGTCTGCCGCAACGCGGTCAAGGTACCGCGGCTGCACAGCACGCGGTGCGGCTCGCCGAAAACACCGACATATCGTTAAGGTGGATGCAAGTGTCTGTCCAGAGGCTAGAGAGCAACAGCTGTTCTCAATACTGTATTTGTTGTGAGAAGTGAACCCAGCTGCACTCACTTAAAGCCAGATATATTGTCTTTTATATTAGTGTGACAAACGAGCTCACAGTCCACATGAATGTTCCTTACACTCACCATACGAAATATAGCATCCGTGTGGTCCTACCTCGGTCGAGCCGACCCATTTGCGCTACAACCATAATGTAACATGGCTCTACCACGTTGAAAAACCACATTTTCTGAACCAGTCATAAATGAATAATATCAGTGACTTTCAATATAGTACATGAGAGTAATATATTATGGTCATTCAGATAATATGGTCACTTTCTTATAACTTAAAAATTTCAGCTTTGTTTGCATTAATCAATCAATGTCAATCAATTAATAAATTTTTGCCATTTTGACAGTTGACATCATAATAAATATTTTAGTCGATTTAGTATGGTATGTTAGTTTTTAAGTTGATTTTTCGAAGTGGTCCAAAATATTGCCTAAAGCTTGTTTGCTTTTTTTCTTCTTAATATATTAGTTATAGTATACGACTTTGTTTTTGTCTCTGTCCTCCTCCTAGTTTTGGTTTTATATGGCGGCAATGCTTAAGATGATCATATTACCCTCACGTACCTTGCGTATTATTTATATAAAAAGCTTCTATTTCTATTTGATTAACAAGACTTTTACTTATATGAGCTAACGGTATCATTTAGCAGTGATGTGTGAAAGATGAATGTTAATCAATTATCGTGGCGTGACGAGGGCGTGACGGGTGCGTAACCCGACGCCACGGGGTGTCGCAATTGGTGGCGAGGCGGTGCGCCAGAACACTGGTGGTTGTGCAACGGAGATGCGTGGCCAAGGTCGGCCGTCGCGAATACGAATTTGATGTTCATTAATTTGCAGCGTACGTTTGTATTACTCATCTCGCGGTGATATTCCACCGTTTACCGTTACCTTTACAGCCTATTAAAGTCCACTGCTGAACAAAGGCCTCCCCTATAGAGTGCATTATAGGGGGAATTTGCCATAGTTGCCACCATAGAATATCATAATACTTAATATAGTATTCTATGGTTGTCACGCTTGCCGAGCGGGTCGGCAACCGCAGTTTTTTATTTCAAGTCATTATTAGGAAGACGTTGGTGTCCATCTCCTGATTTGCTTCCCTCTGTCGCTTGCTACCACACCCACGGGGTGATATGGGGTAGTGGATATTCTTACAGCGCCACCATACGGTCTTTCTTGCAAACAATAAGAATAATCATGTCTACCCATAATGATTTCTTATATTTACTTAATAAGATATTATCGCGTTTTATTTTCACTTATAATTTTAATTCCCAACGATTCGGTTGCCTTCAAGCACCCATGGTCACGAGGAACTGAGGTGACTTACGTCTCGATGTCATAGTTAACACGGAGTACCTTCAGCTTTCAACTGTTAGTTTTGGTACGAAATGTATACGCAGCATGAGCTTACTGTATATTGGTGTACTTGGGTTACGGTTTTATTTTATTAATTACTGAATTAAAAATAGGTGTAAATAAAACGCGACAAAATCCGTAAAGATAGTTTTATTCAATTTCTCTACCTATTTCGTCTTCTTCTTTCTTTCTATAGTATTGAATTCTGATTTTTATACAATTTCTTTTATTTTCTTTGTTCATAAAAATAAACTTAAAAAAGAATACTATTTGAATTTATTTAGGCATAAGTTATTGACCGATCGAAGTTTCAAACTGGCTGAATTCTAATCGCGATGTTGATACTAATAGCGAAAGTTATTTTTGTAAGCAAAAAGTTTATGTTAGCCAACCAAGCTAAAGCAGTATATTTATTTTAATTGAGAAGTAGAATATGAGGCATCTTTTTTAGCTGACTCGTAAAAAAGTAAATAGTTTTTTTAAGTGTTGCGCGATATCTTTGTTAAGTATGAACCGATTTCGATGATCCTTTAAAAACATAGGATATCTATGATTCTTTTTTTTTTTAAAGATTTTTTGTGATTCTTCAGATTGGCTGGCACAGAATGCCTCTTTAGCATTAAGTTCATCGTTGTACCAATTTATTTTGAGTGCAAATAACGTATTTTGTATCTATCTATCTATATCTGTATTATTTCTGTTATAGATCACCTCCAAAGTAGTTTCGGTTTCCCTACTGAGTTAACTCATCTCTGTATTTTTGTGTACTAATTCTTTAGTAATTGGTCTCAAGTTTACCAATTGAATATACGGGCTTTTATCACCGTCACAATGTGTTATTGTAAATAATAAGTGTGTTGTTATCTTGAATATGTAACCACGGTGTTCTTCATTAAAAACTGAACAGTCATTAATGATGTTTGAACTCGAAGATCAATATTAATGATGCATCGTCTTGGCAACGGGTTGACTGTCGGCGTGTACACTCACTCAACTGCAATTAACGTGAAGTGTTGATAAACGAACTGTTATTAAAACTTTATTCTCTGTGTAGCAAATTCATACTCAGCTATGGAGGAGCTAACTTTTATAATAATAGTTTATCAAATTTTCAAACCACCAATGTCTTTTCTGCAGCATCAAAATTATTTCCGCTTTTTGTATATCGTCATTGCGATAAAATCTCAGGATGTATAAAATACGTGTTATAGCCGTGCTGCAGCTATATATGGTTGTAATATAAATGGGTCGGCTCGACTGGAGAAGGACCACGCTCTCACAGAATACCAACGTAAACGCATCTGCATTTTGATAGTTAATTGAAGGTGGTGCTCGTTTGTCACATTATTATGCAAAAAAGTTCGACAGAGTCGAATGAAAATTCCAATAAAAGTTTCCTTTTATAAAAGATCAAGATAGCAGTGGCAGACGGCAGTGGAAAGGTAAGCCGTCTCTGTTCAGTAAAAGCAGCGTGACCTTTGCAATGGGGTCGCCAGCTGGTCCACATTCCAAAATCTGGGGCGACGTAGCGCCGTCAATCCCCGTCGCGGTTAATTGATCGTCGCTCGCCGCCGCGGCGCCAGCTGGCTACTGCTCTGCGCCCGATTGTAGGAGGGCAGACTCCCATAACCTGCCCATAGACATATTTATCCTAGATTAAGAATCAAAATGCAGATGCGTTGTCACCCCTGAGGAGTAACATGCAATCCCTTGTTTCCAGTAATAAAGGTCTGTTCTCTACACTCACCATACGAAACACAGCAGTATTTAGCTGGTATTCAGTGAGAGCGAGGTCCTTCTCCGATGGAGGTGTCCCATTCTCGCTGTAGATGTAGAACTCTGCAATGTAGGTCTACACTATCTTTGAATGTGTATTAGTTAACATAAAAGTGAAGCAAGATAAATGTGATTCTAAACAAACTAATTATATAACATATTAAAGTTAATTATGTTATAGTCATGACAACGCATCTGCATTTTAATTCTTAACCGAGGATTACTGTCCTGTCGATCTATGGGCCACGCCACAGTATCCACTTACCATCAGGTAGACTGTATGCTCGTTTGTCACCCTCATTCTTTATAAAAAAAATGTAACTACTTTTCCAATTCGATTTAATACTGACGTACAGAGCTGTGACGATCCCACGCTTCCTCGCGGACGCGACGCGACAATGTCACCCCGCTGCAGCTGACCGATAACGTGCCGGAAGGCCGACAACCTCGCCGGAAGCGATACTGCGGGACACTCACGCGCTTTCTTTTAAATAACCACTCAATTAACTAGCTGTTTAGCTTAATGTGGCAAAATCCCAACTTATATGAAGCGATCTAAACGCTGCAAGGATTTAATGCATTAGGTGTTTGACTTCCGTTAAACGGTTATCTACGAGTAATCGTTGAATCACATTATATATATATATATACAACACGTGACATAATTAACGCACTTTGAGAAAGTAGTTAGTTCAGAATCGTTTACTGAATCGGTTCCTATCATTTTTAATATAGGTAATGTTTTATCCCAAAAATAATTAAAACTACGTAAATTACAGTCACACTAAATCTATACAGTCGAAACAAACTGAAATGGACTGTAACTTAAGGCAGTAAGACTTTTAAGAGTGCAGTTTTATTTGTATTATTACTAATTCTGTTATTCAATAAAAATAAATAAATATGAACTTTATTTCAAGCACGTTAAAGTCTTTGCGTTCGTGGATTTGTACTGTGACCACAACATTCTTCCGAAATTAGTATAAATAATTTGATAAATAATTAGTGCATAAAAATGTTTAACTGAAAATTCAGTGTATGTATTATGATTATAACATAATATACTAATTGAGGTGTATGAGGGTATACGTTAATTACGTTACATATTGTATATATATTATAATATGTACACTTCATAAAAGGGAGATTTGAGGGAGGGGATGGTTCGCAAATGCCAACAGCGTTCTTTGATACCCAGGATTGATTGGCAGAGAATGCAACATGGTAGCTTTAAGGTGTTACTTTGAAGATTTTAAATAAAAAATAATACGAACAGTTACCAATTTGTATTTCGAAAAGCCAACGTTTATTTCGTGGTCATCATTACAGCCAGAGTTCACTGCTGAACATAACTCAGTTCTAAGGAGCGCCACAAAACGCGGTCCAGAGCCACCTGTATCCATAGACTTTCACCATGTCATGAGCATTTATTCCTTAACAGTGATTTACCGTGGCCTCGCCTGGGCAGAATCTATTAATGTGACGTTATTTAGGTGAGCCGTGGTAGTTTAGATAGTTAATGCTCGCTGTAAATATAACAAAACGCGAGTAACCCAGGTTCGATACCCGCCGGCACCGATGAAATTGTTAATTGCAATTTTAAGTGCTGATTTACCACGTGCTCGGTGGTGAAGGAAAACATCGTGAGGAAACCTGCATGTCTTTAGGTTTAAAATGATCAAAGAATATTTATTACATCAATGTTTTTCCAGAAAATAGGCAAGATTTTCGGATAAATTATATAACAGCCACACACAGCCTGGGTCACTCCTAGCATTGCTTTATATCTATTCGTTAAGTTTCATTAAAATCGATTGAGCTATTCCGAAGATCACTCCGCACAGACAAACACACGGACCAGACAGTCAAACATTTTAACAATAGCTATTTATGTTTCACTTTTTACTATAAACGAGGTATGCCATTGTAGCCCTCAGGGGTGACAACGCATCTGCGTTTTGATTCTTAATCGAGGATAAATGTGGATGTCTACGGGCTAAAGTATCCACTTACCATCAGTGGACTGTGTGCTCGTTTGTCACCCTTATCCTATTAAAAAGTGACACGCAAATAACACCATTAGTTCAATATAAGGTAGTTATTTCAATGTTACCGACATACTTCAATTTTATGTAAAGGAGAAGGAGAATATAACTTGGTGTAAACATGTTACCTCTTCTTTTATCACGTATGTAAAATATACTTTAAGGAGACGTGTTTCAGAACGATTTGCATTATCCACTAAAAATAATCAAATTAATTTTTCTTGTATACTCGCTAATAATTTATATTTTATGTCCTTGTTCAATAACTACTCGTGTAAAGGTAAAAAAGTGCATTAGTCACGCCTCACGGCCCACGCGTTTGCAAGCAAAAGTTAAATAATTCGAAGTCCGTAATCATATAAATTTTATGGTTGTTTTATTTTTGTTTTAGTGTGCAGACTGTTACAAAATACGTAATTCAATTAAATTTCTGAGCGAAATTCCTCGCAGCAAGTTTCGTGAAAGCGTCAGGAGATTAATACGTCAGCAGTACTCGACACAGATATTTTTTGTGTATAATATGGGGGACAAACGGGCACACAGTCTACGTGATGGTAAGTGGATGCTGTGCCCCATAGAAATCTACATCTACCTTCAATTAAGAATCAAAGTTCAAAGTACAGGTGCATTGTCAGTTGTCACTCTTGAGGACTAAGATGGAACGCTTCATTCCCAGGAATACTTGTCTCCGGTTCTCTACAGTCACCATACGAAACACAGCAGTATTAAGCTGCTATTTTAAACTAGTATTCTCTGGGAGCGTGATCTTTCCCCGGTCGAGCCGACCCATTCGTGCTACAATCATAATATAGCTGCAGCGTGGGTCTACCACGTATAAAAAAGGTCTTCATAAAGGAAGACAATATTACCGACACGTTCCGCATGCGTCCAACACAGGACTGGCTGCATTTCGGACTGGATGAAGCGTCGACCGCTTCCTACGTTATTTGACTGACGCCACGAATTAAAGATGTAAAAAGTAAATAAGCTAACATTTTTTTTAATTAACACGTTCGCCGTGACCATGGGTGCTGTAAAGTGCCTCTAAGTAAGTCTGGAATTTAAAAAAGTTAAAACGAAGCGCAACAACATCTTTAAAGAATGAAATAATACTAGTTTTTCACGGGCGGGACCATGAGTACTGTAAAGCGTTCGAAACGTCAGGTATTTAAAAAGTTAAATATACCGTAAAAACTAGTATTATTTCAATATGTAGTGTTCGCGTAAATATAAGAAATCTTTAAAAAATTTCTATTATTTAACCAGCGGAATATCCGAACCGATATGATGACAAATTTCCCTTCAAAAAAGAAGTCTTATTTCTTCCGCTAGAAGGTTAGAAACGCTACTGCAATTCCCCCGGTGTTGTAGATTTTCATAGGAAACGATGATCATTTACTATTAGCTAAGCCATATGCTAGCTTCTATACAAAATTATAAATATGAAATATTTATAGGATAAGGGTGACAAACGAGCACACAGCCCATCTGAAGTCAAGTGAAAGTGGCCCATAGATATCTACATTTATCCTCAATTGAGAATCAAAACGTAGATGCGTTGCCCCCGTGAGGACTATGATGGCATGCCCCGTATCCAGTAAAAAGGATCTAATACGAAATCGAAATATATAGCTTGCGTATATTGATTTTTATTAAACATTATATTTTACGTCTTCTAACATTGTCTGCTCACATCATCTCTTTAACAAAACATGTTTAACGCACTTCGAATAAATTAATTGTAATCTCGGAGCGACAATGTGTAGTTTCCAAACGATCTAGTTAGAGCACAAGACAAAAGGTTGTTTAAAAGTAACCTTCTGGCTTCAATATGTCACTTCAATATTTCACCATCATTATAACTTTTGATTTGCATGTTTTAAGTTTGTATCGGCTTTTGAATTATTCATTTTACCACATGTGTAATATTTACTAACGTACCTTGAAGACTTTCTTTACGTCTGTCTTTCTTCTTTTACCGTTACCCTTCCGCACTGGAAGTACGCCACAAGCAGGTCCTGAGCCACCTTCCATCCATCGACTTCCTGCATGTCTTACCAGGTCGTCGCTCAATCTAGTAGGGGGTCGCCCTACACTACGCCTACCGGTACGAGGCTGCCACTCGAGAACTTATACGTTGAGATTGTTTTGTTAGCACGAGAGAAACCCCGAGCATAGCCCTCTCCATAGCTCGTTGAGCGTCTTTGAGTGTCCGCATACAGCCGGCAGTGAAGGACCACGTCTCAGTTCCATATGTCATCACTGGCAACACGCACTGGTTGTACAATTTCGTTTTCAGGTTTTGACCTGACGAGAAGATGTAACGTAATTTCCCGAACGCTGCCCAGCCGAGTTGAATCCGTCGATTGATCTCTAGGTCGAAGTTGGACTTACCTAGTCGGACTATTTGTCCAAGGTAAACGTACTCGTCAACAACTTCAAGCTTAGTGCTCCCAACAACTACCAGCATAGGTGTGACATGGACATTAAACATGATCTTTGTTTTGTCCATGTTCATCTTAAGACCTATCCGTTGGGAGGCACTATTGAGGTCATTGAGCATAGCGCTTAGGTCCTCCAGCGATTCTGCTATAAGGACTATATCGTTGGCAAATCGAAGGTGAGTGATGTACTCGCCATTGATGTTAATACCGTATCCTTTCCAGTCCAGTAGCTTGAAAACGTCTTCCAATGCAGCGGTGAAGAGTTTCGGGGATATAACGTCACCCTGTCTTACACCTCTCTGCAGTTGGATAGGTTTCGTACTCTGGTTCTGTACTCGGATAGCCATCGTAGCCCTACTGTACAAACACTTCAGCACTTCGATATACCGACAGTCAACTTGGCACCGCTGAAGAGACTGTAGCACCGCCTTTTGCCCAAATGAAATTTTCGGTTTACTGTCAGTTTTTGCTCCTTTGAGGTTTGCCTGGCCTTTGCATTTAAATTTTTATTCAGTTGTTATAAATTTGGCTGTTATAGGTATGTAGGACGGTATGGTGACTTTGTTGCGTTTAAAGTCTCACAATGGTTGGTTTTTTTTCGCTTCGTCGGCACGTCGCACAAGTGCCGTTTTTTTCAAGTAGTATTAAGATCACTTTAAGAAATAATTTTTGTATAATATCCGAGGTTGTTTGCAACACGCTTTGTAGAGCATGGGCTCAAACTTACTTCACGTGACCCGCACTGCCGCACCGATTTTGTTCGCCGTGTTTGTTCTAGTACATTAGTACATATTAGTTTAATTTTTTACCTCTCAGTAGTTTCTAACGACATCGATGTCATAAAATAATGAGAGTAGGTAATAGAGAGGAAGTACGGTGAATAAATTTCATACATAACGCCGACACAACACGACATTCTTATTAATTTTAGCGGATCGAGATCGATGCGGGACATCTTTCTTGTTATTTTTTTAAAAGAATGAGCGTAACAAACAAGCACACATTTAAATAAATCTAACTTTTACGAATTTAATAGCGTATATTATATAAATGAATACACAGTCCACTTGATGGTAAGTGGATGCTATGGCCCGTAGATATTTACATCTATCCTCGGTTAAGCATCAAAATACAGATGCGATGTCACCCCTGAAGACCATATGAAGTTACTGTGCTGCTTCAAACATAAAGCTGCTAATTTACCTTGGAATCCTGGTCGAGCCGTCCCATTCGTGCTATAACCGTGATATTGCTGCAGCGTGGCACTGCCACGTGTGTCTTGTTTTCTTTTTCTAATGAGATATCATTATCATTACAGCCTTTAGCAAGTCCACTTCTGAACATAAGCCTACCCTAGGGAATGCTACAAAACAATTCTTAGCCAACTGCATCCCTCCTATGACTTGCTGCATATGTTACCAGGTCGTCATTCTATCTAGTCGTGAGCCGCTCAACACTTCGCCTACCGCTACGAGGCTGCCACTCTAGAACCTTTTCTCTCCATCGGTTGTCGGTTTTTTGAGCTATATGGCCGGCCCATTTCACATCGAAATTTCTCAGCGTCAATCAATTATTCAGGCTCCAAAGTCAGTCAGTGTCAGTAAGACATCAGTACCGGTGGAGTCTTTGGTTTGATAAATCCTAAAACATGTATTCTTTTACGTGGTAGAGCCACGCTGCAGCTATACTTTTGTTGTAGCACCAATGGGTCGGCTCGACTGGGGAAGGACCACGCTCTCACAGAACATTAGTGTAAAATAGCAGCTTAATGTCGCTGTGTTTCGTGTGATGAGTGTAGAGGACCGGAGACCCATTTTACTGGAATCGAGTCATTCCGTCTTAGTCCACAGGGGTGACAACGCATCTGAAATAAATGTAGAGCCATGTTGCTCGATGGTGTTCGGCTCGACTGTGCGCCTAATGCGCAAACGTAACATCTCATGAGGCATCTTGGAATAACTTTCTTACCACAGAGGAAGTGATAAGAAAGTTAAAAGTCTCTGTGATAAGTATAATAGTGATAAGCTGATAAGTAATAAAAGGAAAACCCTCACAGCTAAGCAACTGCTGCTATTCACTGAAAGTGTAAAGATATACGTGTTTGAGCCTAGTTGCAGCTATGTTGTGGTTAGAGCACAAATGGGTCGGCTCGATCAAAGAAGGAACACGCTCTTACAGAACCATCTTAAAATAGCAGCTTAATACTGCTGTATTTCTTATTGTGAGTGTAGAGTCTTTTTTACTGATAGAGAAGCATTCCATTTTAGTGCTCCGGCATGACAATGTATCTGCATTTTGATTCTTAATAGAGGATAGACGTACATGTCTATGGGCCACAGACATGTACGTCTATCCTTTGTCAAATTATTCTATTTAAAAAAACTTCACAATAACGTAAAATTAGTGCAACAAGGTATTCTTTAATCTATAAGGTTTATAGATTAAAGAATAAATTAAGAATAAAGTAAAGAATACATAAATAAAAAGATTAAAGAATAAAGAATAAAAGTATTCTTTAATATATACTTTTAATCTATTATCTAATCACATAAATAAAATTGTGATCTCTTAGTTTTATATTCGTAATTTAAGTTTTAAAATTGTTTTAAAACTTAAATTACTATTAATACATAATTAAATGAATATGTCTAAAGAACGCTATTGAATGTATTACAATAAACTTTAACAGATTATACATAGTAACACTGGAACCCCACTACTCTTTCAAGTGTTAGCTCATAGAGTTCCAAGTTTCGTTTTATTTATCTTACACAAGCTGTAACACCCTATTTCAGCTCCTCAGGGTTTCAATTTTTCAATACTCTTAGTCCACGTTGAGAAAGGAGTACGAAATGCCAATTTTATGTTTTATCGGTCATATAGTTTTGGAAATCCCGTAATGAGTGAGTCAATGGTATCTCGTCATATATTAGAAGGTATTCATCGGGATTTTTTTTTATAGAATAAGAAGACATACAAGCACAGTCCAACTGATAGTAAGGGGATACTGTGGCTCATACATCAAACTATATCTTCAATTAAAAGTAAAAATGTAGACGCGTTGTATGTTATTCTTGAGGACTTAATGGAATGCCTCGTTTCCATTAAAAGGGTGTCCGGTCGTCTACACTCACCGTACGAAACACAACAACATCAAGCTGTTATTTTACGCTGGTATTCTGTGTGCATGTACATATATATAGATTAAGGTTAAGCAATTCGCGTGCACAGTATGTTTATATAAATAACTTTGACCTGTCTGCCATTATAATTACCACTTATCTATATCATCACTACAATTATCATAGGTCATGGCCTATTAAAAGTCCCCTGCTGAACATAGGCCTCCCGCGTAAACCGCCTCAAACTGGGGTACCTGTCACAGTTGCTACGCTTGGCAAGCGGCTTGGCAACCGTATTTTGTTATTTTCATTTTGCTGTTATCACATTATATATAGGAGATGCTGCTGCCCACGTACTGATTCAGTTTCCCTCTGTCCCCTTTGACGACACCCATGGGATCATATGGAATAGTGGATATTCTTACACCACCTACGTCACCTACCACTGTAATGTAACAATGTAAAAGTTTAGTATTTATCAAATATAAAAGTGTTACTTCGTGGAACAGAAAAATCGACACCTGACGTATGAATAGACACGCCACCGGTATGGTCACGGGCAAGCCGAGTTCTCATGATGCCCACACACTGCGAGCTAGCTCACTGTATATTACCTATGTTTATATCCACGCGACTCAGGGTTGCCACGTTTGACACGAACAAATTTTCTTTCTTTTTCCTTTTTTTTTTAATGTTACCAACACACTATGATTTCCTCCTGTATCGTGGAGCTAGTTAACAAACATAAATTGCACAAGGACAAACATCCAGACCAGGAAAAATTATTTGTAGGACATACAGATGCTTGTTCCGTGCAGGATTCGAACCCACGCCCCCTAGCGATACTACTCATTGCTAAGACGCACCACGAAGAAGTCGACAATATATTACATTTACCATCGAAATAGATTACATTGATTGTAAAAAAAAGTAAAGTGTATTAGAATATTTTTAAAACAAACTATAATAATTATTAATTATTTGCCAATTTTTTAAGTCGTCAGATAACTATCCATTGACTAAATTATACCTTCACTGAATATAAAAGTGAATTAATTGAAGTAATTTATTTATACAACTATAGCTTTCAATTTATTTATTTATTATGCTTTGAATAAATTCAACTGAACAGTGAAAAATAAATTAAACTATTAATAAAACCTTTAATTAAAAGTAAATATCAAGAAATATATTAATAAAAAAATAACACGTATGAAACACTATTATAGATCAGATTATGTCAAGGTTCAGATAAATGAATAACCAGTATACGAGTAAGTCCGGCAACGCACTCGCAATTCTCCAAGTGTTGCAGTTATTAATTGACGGCGGTTGTCACCTACTATCAGGTGAGCTCCATGTTCACTTATATAAAAAAGAAAAAAAAATGATTTCATAAAGTTTAATTACTGTTGTAAAGCTTGTTCTTTTGTAGTTGGGCTTAGAGTATTGAACAATATATTAATTGCATATTAAATGTAGAACATTCCAGGTCTAGTTCAATTTTATTGACGACTGACGTTGGATCAATAAAAGCATGTGTGCGATTTATATCTAAAAGATAACTACGATTAGGCTTAGATTTAGAATCAAACATTGCAGTCTACGTACAATGTTTATAAATTAATATAAGTACCCGGTTTTTTTTTGAACTGAACTGGTTATTTGAATAAAAAATCATAAATGCAATTAAATTAAAATTAAAAAATTTAATTAAAATTTTCGTATTTTTAAAAAATACTAAAAAACAGGACTCGAAATAATAGATATTTTCACAAAAGAAGGGAACTTGAAAAAAAAACGGACCGAAGATAGGACGCGAACCAAGGCATTACGATTTTGCGACCGCTCGATATTCACTTGAGCTATTACGATCATTAACACAGTGTCAAAATTTACCTTCTTATATTGTAGCAGTTTATCAAGTATACAACAGACATACAGAAAACTAAGTGACCGTGTAGTGGCGGTGTAAGAATATCTACTACCCTGTATCATCCCGTGGGCGTCGTAACAGGCGATAGAGGAAAACATATCAGGAAATGGGCTGCAGCAACTTCCTAATAATAACTGGACAATAAAAAACTGCTTATCAAGCGGTCTTTTTAAATAGAATAAGGCTGACAAACGAGCACAGTTCGCCTGATGGTACGTGGATGCTGTGGCCCATAGACATCTATATTTATCTTCGATTAAGAATCAAAACGCAGATTTCACGTTTCCAGTAAAAAAAGGTCTCCGGATCTCTACACTCACCATACGTACGTGGTAGAGCCATGCTGCAGTTATATTAGTAGTATAGTTGCAGCACGAATGGGTCGGCTCGACCGGGGAAGGACCACGCTCTCACAGAATACCAGCGTGAAATAGTAGCTTAATGCTGCTGTATTTCGTATGGTGAGTGTAGAGAACCGGAGACCCTTTTTACTGGAAACGAGGCATTCCATCTCAGTCCTCACGGGTGACAACGCATCTGCATTTTGATTTTTAATGGAGGATAGATGTAGATGTCTATGGGCCGCAGCAACCACTTACCATCAGGTGGACTGTGTGCTCGTTTGTCACCCTATTCTATAAAAAAAAAAATACGAAATACAGCAGTAATTTTGCACTGATATTCTGTGAGAGTGTGGTCCTTCCCCGGTCGAGCCGACCCATTCGCGCTACAACCATAATATAGCTGTCGCGTGGCTCCATCACGTATAAAACGTGATAATTTAGGAAAATATCCCCGTTATAATGCAATATAAGGGGGACTACGCCTATCTTGTGAAGATGCTGCTGCCAATTCCTGTTTCAGTTTCATACACTCACGCCCACGGGATAATATTATGAGGTAGTTAATTTGGACAACGTAAGGGGTATATCCAGTTGCTTGCGTACTTTAAAACTTATCTCCTTAGCTACGTTAGTAAACGAACATGCAGCTCATCTGACGGTAAGTGATCACCGTCGACCATGAACCGCATTTTATGTTTAAAAAGGAGAAAGTACTTTTGCATGAAATGTTGGTAAATAGTAAATTCCACCACAATGTGTCGTGCTTGGCAGGCAATTCCTAGAAAAATGCACGCTGGTGGATTGCCAAATAACAAGATAATGTAGATGGTATTTGGATTGTATATATAAATATAATATGATTTATATATGATAATATTATTACCTTTATCATCTTTTTACGTGGTAGAGCCACCCTACAGCTATCTTATGGTTCTACTCAACACGTTCTCACAGAATACAAGCGTAAAGTAGCTGCTTAATGCTGCTGTTTGGTTAGTGTGGAGAACCGGAGACCTCTTTTACTGGTAACGAGGCATTCCATCTTTGTCCTCAGGGTGGTTAACAATGAATCAGCATTTTGATTCATTATTGAGGATAAATGTAGATGTCTATTGGCCACGGTATCCACTTACCATCAAGTGGACTGTGTGCTCGTTTGACATCCTTATTCTTTAAAAAAAATATGTCCAGCCACCAAATTCCATACACGACTTATCTGTAACTGGTCGAATTCCGATGGAATCTATATGTTATTTAGGCTAAATTTGGGGCATTTATCGCAATTCTATTTGTGAGTCCGCTATAAACGTTGTGTAATAAAAGCGTGTTGAAGTAATTTCGCAATGGGCGGCGACGTGAGGTTTTATCACAGCTAAAAATAGCGTCGGCTAACTAACGCGGAAATCCTATTTCGATGTGTTTATTTATGTTTATTTATAGAATGACGTGTCAACGGCTTGCTACCATTGCTTTTGTAAGCTCTTTAATTAGTACGAGCGCAATAACTTAGTGTTTTAAGGTAGATTTTTCGTAAAAGTTGTCCATCAAATAAATCATGACCTGACGGAATAAAACTGTGAGAAAATTGGTTTTATTCAAAAAACGGTTATTTTTAATTTGTTCACATTTTATTTTATAGTATATAAAAATATATTTTAAATGTATTCTTTATTACTTCTTTAAAGGTAAGGTTGGACAAAAATATCCAGAATTGGTACTTTTTGAAATATCTTATCGAATGGATTTTTAAAATAATTTATATTGATCGAGATAAGTTAATCGCCGGGAAAACCATTGACGTTCTGATTTATAAGCGATAACTATATAATATTTTACAATTATATGAAAGCCATGTTAAGGAATTAAATACTTTATCGGGTATTTATATTATTTAGATCCTTTATTTATTGGTAAGCAAAATGCATGCCGTATAGAAGGGAGCGATAAAAGCTTTTAATGTGGGAAATCCACGGCTTACTGGTATTGATAAGTTAGTTAAAAATCGCCGGATTAGCTAAGGATGTAAGTCTTTGTAAATTTCATATTACACCAGCAACCCGACACCAACGAAATAATTAAATTAAATTTTGAGTTCTGATTTACTACGTGCCAGCTCGTTTCACTTGACCGCATCCAGCGCTGAGCGCCTCGAATCGTCGACGACCGAGTGCTCTCCAATCGGCTCGATTCACTGCCGCCGCGCAGGGATGTTGCGTTTTCTGTCGCATCTACCACAGGTGGTGCTCTAAGGAATTATTCGGATTAATCCGAGGCGCCAAATTTCATAAACGCACGTCGCATTAAAATTCAAGATACCATCCTCACCATCTGGATGCTTGGCGGTCCACCACTGTGCATTTTACTTCTTTTCTTCCTCGTACTACTTCTCTGTGGAATTGTTTACTACCGCCGATTTTTTCGGACCGATACGACTTAGGCACCTTAAAGAAAAGATCTTTCTCCTTTTTAAAAGGCCGACAACACACCTGCAATTCCTCTGGGGTTGCATTTGTTCATGGGCGGCGGTAGTCACGTACCAGTGAGCCGCATGCTCGTTTGCCCCCTCTACTATAAAAAAATAAGTTGGTTGACCCTGCAGGCCATCCCTGGAACTTCCCGCTAATTTCAAATGCATAGCGCTCCAAATTTCACCAAATTATGACGTTGAATATGAAATATCGGAGTAATTTTAAAAAAATCTTCTTTTTCAAAATTTTCCGTTAACAATATCTTACGAACGAATCACCGATTTTGACGGTCCGGCGGCGAACAACGTGGTTTTTCAAGGTTAAAGGCTGATTAGTTTTTGGAATCGATCGGTGAAACCGTTTAAAAGTTATTCCAAAAAACAGTTGTTAAAAATTTTATTTTTGAGATCTCAAAATCTACCGGTTACCGGTCGAATTTTTTAAAATTCATAGGAAATCTAAGTTTGCACACACACACACGCACGCACGCACACACACACACACACACACACACACACACACACACACACACACACACACACACACACACACACACACACACACACACACACATACACACACACACACGCAGCACACACACACACACGCACGCGCGCGCGCGCGCGCACACACACACACACACACACACACACACACACACACACACACACACACCGCACGCACGCACGCACACACGCACGCGCGCACGCGCGCACACACACACACACACACACGCGCGCGCGCGCACGCACACACATATAGGTAACGTAACACGTATAAATTACCAAATAGGTAATATACATAATCCTAACTTAAACTTAAACGAGCAATTCTTGTGTGTGTATATTATATATATATATATATATATATATATTTGTATGTATAACCGGAATCTCGGAAACGGCTCCAACGATTTTCATAAAATTTAGTGTCCAGGGAGTTTCCGGGGGCAATAAATCGATCTAGATCTAGAACAAATCCATTGTTGTTAGAAAATATATTTTTGTCCGTGTTTTCAGACAATGAAAAACTGCTACAATATAAGAAGGTAAATTTTGACACTGTGTTAATGATCGTAATAGCTCAATTGGATATCGAGCGGTCGCGAAATAATAATGCCTTGGTTCACGTCCTGTCTTCGGTCCGATTTTTTTCCTTTTTTTTTTCAAGTTCCCTTCCTTTGTGAGAAAATCTATTATTTCGAGCCCTTTTGTTAGTATTTTTAAAATACGAAAATTTTAATTAAACTAATTGCACTCATGATTTTTTATTCAAATAACCAGTTCAGTTTTTCTATTATGTCAATAAGATCAAAAAATATTATTCATCAGTATGTAGTTTGTATCTAAATGTAATTTCAAAAAAAAAAAAAAACGAGCAAAGCTCGGTCATCCGGGTACTATTCAATTATATATATATATATATATATATATATATATATATATATATATATATATATATATATATATATATGTATGTATGTATACATAATTTTTCAATTACATTAAAACTTTTTACTAGGTATTTACAAAAAACTATTTACGTAAACAGCGTTAAAAAAAACTTTAACATTCAATCGCCTATAACGCGCTAGCCCCGACTGCGTATGAAGCCCGGGGAGCCTCGCGATTGTAGGTAATTATTTCACGCATGTAGCCAGAGTGACAGAGGTCTGCCAACACTTACTACTTAAAGCAAGAGTAGCATAGTGGCAGGCCTAGTACCACATAAGCATTTTAGACTTAACAGTTTTTTTTTAGCTACAATAGTAATGTTAATAATTTTGCTACTATTTAAAAAAACTAACGTGAAGCAGGGCGATGAACTATTTTTTTATATAAGTTTCTAAACTGGGTTTTTTTCCAGGTAAACTGATTCAGGAAGAACATTGCGTTGGATTAGTCACAGAATAGCTATATCTTATTTGATATATATATATTAAGGTAAGATTATACGTAATAAAAAATATGAAGTGCAATTGGAAGTCCCGGGAATGCGATTACTTTTAACTTCCGTCTTAATCGAATAACCTTCAAGTGTCGTTTCATATATAACATCCCATACTTATTACAGGGTGTGAGCCATATAACGTTTAGGATTGGAAAAAAAAAACTGTAAGAAATTTACAAGAAAATTTCGCCAAAAACAATTTGCCACAAATTAATTTGTGATGCCAGTTCGTGAAACTGGATCGTTGTTGGGTAAAACAACCCGTTTACGTACTCGTCCAGTGCACTCAATCGAAAACATCTGCTGTTCTCATCATGCTGTTGCTCAGAGAGTGCGTGAATAATCACCAACATCAACTGGTAATCGTTCTCAAGAATTGAATATTCACGCACTTCTTTGAGAAGAATTTTGCATAAAGATCTTGGTATGCTGCTGCGCTATGAGCTGAAGCCGCATGACTATCCGATGCGTTTTCGGTTTGCTCAATGGATCGAAAACCGCTAGATCTTAGATGAGCATTTTTACCGAAAAATCATCTTTTCATTACTTTTTTTATAGCCGATTCAAATTCCAAATCTTATAGCTCACCCCTTTATTGAAATACCTAATGAGTAATAAACATTACATATATATTGTCCCATTTTGATCTGGGACATATAGGATAGGAAAAATAATGTGTCAACTGTGTTACTTGACTCGCATGTCGTAAAAGGCGACTAATAACATATATATGGGTTTGTGAATGTGCGGGCGATGGGCTGGCCACCCATATTTTTTACCTACACGTGGTCCGAATGAGTCGCTGTTCTTTGTATGCATGAATATAGGTATATTTTTGCCGTATGGTGACCGTGTAAAAATTTTCCATTTCGTCCTTTTTATCCCTGTGTTTCGTATGTAGAGTGTAGAGGACCGGAGACCCTTTCTACTCCAAACGTGGCATTCTATCTTAGTCCTCGAGGTTGGCAACGCATCTGCATTTTGACATCACATCGTAATCGAGGATAAATGTAGATGTTTATGGGTCTCAGCATGCACTTACCATGAGGTGGATTGTATACTCGTTTGTCACCCATATTTTATAAAAAAAAGTGAGTCGTTACGGGGAGCAGCGTCCAAGCTGCAAGACGTCTGGCACTGCGATCAACAGTCTGGTAGTCGATCTTCTTTATCATTCCTTAAGACAAAAAAGAATAAAGAATAAGAAGAAGGCAATGGCAATTACAAAATACAAGTCAAAAAGCTAGAATACTTTTCCGAAGGGAGATTTTTCAAATTTCCTACTACAAAAATACTTGGGACATAAAAGTATGGAGATATGAAATCAGTGAGGTAATAGATAATTTGTTTCGCATGAAACGTTTCTCTACAAAATTATCGCCAGTAATCTGCAAAGAGACTGCCGCCAAGGCTATATTTTGCGGGAAACGTTTCCTTGGATAGATTACGTTATATTCGTCTTAAGGTAGGACCGCACTAGGCGGAACTACACCGCAGCGGAACTGAGCGACACGACGCGTCAAAATATTCTTTATATGACATTATTTGAGACAACACGCACGAAGCGGCAACGGAACTACATATCCTATAAAAAAAAAAAAAAAAATGCAGCAGAACTGCGCGCCAAAGTTGAATAACTGACCAACTTGTGTCTAGTGCGATCCTACTGGTTTGTGCTGTTTTTTTTGCCTTAGTTTTGTAGTATTTGCAATTTTATAAGCTGATATTTTACGCTGGTATACTGTGAGAGCATGGTCCTATCCTAGTCAAATCGACCCATTCGTGCTACAACCATAATATAGCTATATCGTGGTTCCACAATGTTTAAAAGAAACTAGAAATTGTAAAATGTTTCTAGATTAGAAACAGTTTGTGTTAAAACTGTAGGTATGTGGGAACAATTAACGAATAGCTCTTGATTCACGTTTTTACTAATCTCATTTCGACTACTGTTAAAATTTTCAACATTGTTTGAGATGAAACAAGTTTTCAAAGAATTTTGTTTCAACATTCATGTTTATTTGTGTCAGTTATTCTGTTCTAATTTTATAGTAACTATCAATTTCTGTTTCATCATGGATGTTAATTAATTGATGCGTCTGCTTGCTATCAACATATGCAAATAAATTTAAAATAAAACTAGAGAACGTATCAGCTTAGACATGAATTTTAAAATGTCAAAGCAAAATATACTAATCATTGACGTGGCGGGCGGTCTGTGGCGTGTCACTTAGCAATGAGTTGCAGTGCAGGGAGGGTTTGAATTACGCACGGAACATGTATTTGTATGGCCTACAAATAATTGTTTCGGATTTGGATGTTTGTCCTTGTGGAATTTGTGTATGTTAACATACAGGAGAAAATTCTAGTGTGGGGGTAACGTTTTCAAAAACGAAAAAAGAGAAAAAATGTCATTTAGGTACTATAACTCATCATTCTCGCCGTGGATTGGCGGCTTCAAAGAATTCACTAATCCATTACATCACGTGGATATCATGAGAGGCGCCAGAAGGAAACTGAACAGATGGGCAGTAGCATCTTCCTAATTACTACTCCATCACTCCATCTATTACGGCCAATAAAAGTCCGCTGCTGAACACTGGACTCCCATAGATTGCCTCATAAGGGGCACTTTGCCACTGTCGGCATAGAAAGATGTATTGCTGCCTTTCTTCTATTTCTGTTTCCATATTAAGTAGTGGATATTCTTACAATGCCACTACAAGGTTTCCATCACCACATTATAAAAAACTGCGGTTGCCAAACCGCTCCTGAGCGTTGCGACTACGGCAATATCCAATGTAGATTATCTAATTTAATATAGAAAAGAAATTGCGCCGATATGAACCGCCAACCGACTATAATAAAACAAGCAAACAAAAAGGGGCTTAAAATAGCTCCTTGTATAACCAAATCCGAGAATAGCCAACTAGTGGGAAAGTATCGAGCGGTTTATTTTTAGCGTCGACACAAGCGACGCGCTTCAGCCTTTGTTGGTCGAAAATAGCCCGAGAACCCCTCGCTTGATGGATGTGCAGCGGTGATTGATGCGCTGCGGGCGAACAGGTTATGATTCTTCGTATTTAGATCATTTCTTTCTTAACACATGCGTTTAATTGTTCTTTCTTGTTCAATATTAAATATTTAATTAAAAAAGTCAATTTTAAAGAAATAAAAGAAAAAAAAAACGTGTGTACAGTTTTTTTAGGCAGCGGTGCGATAGAAGTGAAATCTTCAGAAAAAGAAGCGGAGATAAACGGAAACACTAACTGTATTTTATCTCATTTTGTCGAAGGCTAACCTGTAAAAGAATTAAAATCCTATTAGAGAAGTTGTATGCTTTTGTTTATTTTTTATTGTTAACTAAAATTATTATGAAAAATAAAAAGTTTTTAACAATTGATTTTTCATGTAAATTTACAATTAAAATGGTTTTCCTAAAATGCTAGTTTAAACGTCGTGGCGTCATTATATACTTATATCGCTTTAGAAACGCCATCGCATGGTGAAATGATAAAACACTCATGTTTACGTTGTCAAAATTTAAAAAGTTGTCATATCATAATACGGGTAATATATGTTTTGTTATGACACATGGTGATCGGAATATACAAAATACAAAAGTATAAGCATGATTGGGATTGGTTTACATTCTCAACGAATGTAATGAAATCACTACCAATCAAAAGCAGTTTTTTTTTTTCATTCATAAATTTAACTATTTCTTATTACTAATTACTAAAAAAATGGAATTGCTAATAAAGAATTATTCTTTAATATAGCATATAATGGCAAAAAAATTAATGCAACTACTCTATTAAGAATAACGTCCCAATAGTCAAACGTTTTGTCATCCTCAGGGATGTAATTTTTTACCCTCAAACCTAAAATATAATCTATCAATTATTAAAGGAATCATTAAATCAGTTCACAATTGACGAAGAAATCGCGTACGATACATTGTATATTTTAAAAATATAGTCAACATTAAATAGTAGTAGCAAAGTAAAAACACAATATAAGTAACTCTATAAGTGGTAGAGACATGTTATAAGTGGTAGAGACATGCTGCAGCTATATTATTGTAGATTTAGCGTTAATGTATCGGTGAAAAACCCCGCTCTCACAGAATTCCAGGATAAAATAGCTTAATGCTGCTGTGATTCCACCGGAGACGCTTATAACTGGAAACTAGGTATTTCATTCTTGTCCTCGGGGGTGACAACGTACTGCATTTTGTGTCTATTCTACTAGTCTAGTCTAGTCTACAGTGGCCCACTGTAACCACGTACCAGGTTAACTATGTACTCGTATAATCCTTTAGACAAGACACGCTCTGTGCAATTGTTACAGTTTTATTTGTTAAGATATTGTGTTTTACCCCATAAGGTTCAAGGGAACGACGGCCTAATCATTATTCGTATTTGTTTATAAGACAATGTTCTCTATATAACACACAATATCGAATATTATTGTTATAGTTGTAGTATTTCTTTGTTGAATCAGATTTGAGTTCAAAAAAATAATTTCGTTATTATTTAATACTATTTTTTTAATCTCTAGTAATTAGGTAGCGTGCAGAATGTTATTTCTTTAGACATAATTTTGTTTTCACACAAAAAAAATCATTAGATATGACAGTATAAGGATCCATAAATAGGCCCCTCTATAAATAATGCAACATGGAATGTGCCCGTTTGTTTATAGAGCGGGCGCGCGAAGTGGGAGAGATTAGAGACGCATATAGATGGGGGAACTGTATAGAACAGGTTAAACAAAAAACAGTCCACACCATGAACGTAGCAAGTGTCAACCTGTAAGCGAAAGTGGTCGATGAACCCAACTTATATTTAACATCTTCTTGACTCCAGATCAAAGATTAGAACGGAAAATGCAACGGTTGTTTGCGTTTTTAAGGCGAATTACACTGTCACCAACTTATCTGCTCAGGTGTACAAAATTGGAGCTAACACCGACATCTTATAAACGACATTTCACTACAAGCTATTAGGTATTCATTTTGTGCTGTGAGCAGAGTAATTTCATTCTGAAAAGTGCAAATAAATATGTATATGTAGTCACTAATTACTATTATCAATAATATTACTACTATATATTAATTAATATCATTACTATTTCCTGTAAATTTCTTAAGTGGCAATTGTAAACTCTCCACTAGCGACTCTGTCAACTGAACAGTAAAGTTGGTGGCACTATAAACTATTTACGTTCCTTCATGTTGTTCCAGCTTTAACACTCCAGATAAAGGCTAAATCGTAAAAAGAAAACTTTATGCACTACTGCTTTATGTAGATGTCAATGGGCACAGCGCACAGCATCCACTTACCATCAGATGGACTGTGTGGTCGTTTGCTGCTCTTATTGTATAAAAAAAGACCAAAGCTGGAATTTGCAGAATCGAAAACTGTTCGATTTAGTACGTTTTTGCCTAACGCTGTGTGGGACAAGCGCGTTCACACGTGAGTAAATGGTGAAGTCCTTGCCGCGCCGCCGGTGCCGGCTTTGTATGGTGATCTAATAATAGCCAGCGGGTTATTTATATCTCTGATTCACTCCTGCGCAGCGTCGCTTCAACTAGACATGAATTATGGCGTACATCTGATCATTGCCCTATTTCGGTTCCTGGGAACGATTTACAATATTTAACACGTGTAAATCGTTCATAAGCGAACAGATTAGCAGTCAAGAAAATGCATTTCGTAGTTATTTAAAGTCATACTTTTCAATCGTTTTAAACTAGCATTTCCCAGCGACCTCGCCCGCATGCCGGTCGAAAAATAACATTACTTATTTCGATAAATCACATCCAATGTGATATTCTAAAAACCTACGACAGCATAAAAA
Source organism: Parnassius apollo (assembly GCA_907164705.1). NCBI lineage: Eukaryota > Metazoa > Arthropoda > Insecta > Lepidoptera > Papilionidae > Parnassius > Parnassius apollo. The sequence goes on along the minus strand of CAJQZP010001427.1, from coordinate 8,277,315 downwards.
GGTATACAGAACTACAAGATTTATCTCTTTTAGGGTCCCAGAATAAAATGTAGTCTATATCTTTAAACTATATCTATCAATCTCTAATAACAATAATAATAATGTCCTTCAGACTGAATTTCGGCCACGGCGGCCTGCCTCAACAGAGGCTAGCCATCAGCGCAGGACAGAATTATAGTGTCCAAGCGTATGCGCAAGCACAAGTGCACTCTCTATTCCCTCACTCTCATAATCCGATGAGACGGTAAACCGACACGACCGGAGAGAGATCAAGCGCAGGACCAGCGGCTTTACGTGCTTACGGGCACGGGGGTGAGACACCGCCAACTTCCTAACTCCGGGCAGCTACCAAGAATTACTTGACAGAAAAACTCAATAATTGATTTTTTAGCCCGACTAGTGGTAGTCACCTGTTCAATCTCTACACAAAAAATCATTTCGATCCGATGCTCCGTTGCTGCAACAAAGAAGGACAAACCAACAAACTCATTTTGGAATTTATCTATACAAATAAATATAATTGAAGGGTCTGTTTGTAATCTTAAAATAACAGCTTTTTATTAAATGCATAATATCAAAGTATATTATACGATATTGTAATAAATAAACAATTTTTGGTTGTCTTTCTATCTGTCTGTCTGTCTGCATGTTTGTTCCGGCTAATTACTGAAATAGCTGGACCAATTTTAACAGTACGTTCCTGATGTTATGAGTAACTTACTTAAGTTACTATTATATTAAAAAAGAATTGGGGTTCCGCGCAAAAAAATTAAAACCCATGAAATTCAATTATGATTAATAGATTCCACGCGCACAAAGTCGCGGGAAACGGCTAGTAAGTATTATAATAAAGTAGAGGTTAGTTACAATCATCTCTTTTAAAGTTAGCATTTTAATATTCTCTCTTAATTTAGTTCTATAAATAACTATGATGTTGCAAGTTCTAAGAAATCATCTGTTGTTATAATACTTAATGAATGTTTAACATTAAATATAAACGCTGTTACCTCGAGCTAGAAGATTTTTGTAATTTTTTTTATAGAATGTGAGTCATAAACGAGCACCCGTTCACCTGACGCTATGGACCATAGACATGTAGATTCTATAGTCCACATATATACAGTCTATACATATTAACTTGAAGACACGATTGTTTTCTAAATCGATAATAAAATAAATATTTCCTATTTTTATCAATAGGTACATTATTTGGTTATACTTATGATGATTCACATACAGACGTTTGTTACGGTAGAGGCAATAATAATAGGTAATGTCGATAGGCGGGCACTCAATCAGTCCAACGTTTATTGAACAATCAAAACACAGTCGTTGGGACGTGCTTCGTTTGAACGTAATGATAATAATCCTGTAGGTAGGGTTGCCATTCGTGCGGATTTTTTGTGATATAAGGTTGACAAACGAGCACAGTCTATCTGATGGTAAGTGGATGCTGTGGCCTAGAGACATCTACATTTATCCGTGATTAAAAATTTTGAAAAACTGTTTTTTTGGTACAGCTTTTAAACGGCCTTACCGATCGATTCCAAAAATTAATCAGCTTTTAACCTTGAAAAACCACGTCGTTCGCCGCGGGTCCGGTCAAAATTGGTTGATTCGTTTGTGTGATAGCGTAAACGAAAAATTTTGAAAAGAAAATGATTTTTTTAAATTACTCCGATATTTCATATTCAACGTCATAATTTAGTGAAATTTGGAGCGATTTGAATTTGAAATTAGCGAGAAGTTTCAGGGATGGTCTGCAGGGTTTTTTTTTTAAAACTGTGTTGCGGCCAAAATCGAACGACGCGTTAAAAAATTATTGCCTTTATAAATTTCTATATAATCGTTTTTTTTTTTAAATAACTTTTAAATTCTTCGATCCATTGATTTAAGAACTTACAAACAATTTTTGTACTTAAAAAAACTACGTTAAATGCTGTCAAGCAAGTCAAAATCGAACGACGCGTTCAAAAGTTATAGACCAATAAACATCTCCAATAATCGTTTCAAGCTCAAAAATTAAATATTTTTATCGGGAAGTTCCGGGAATGGACTGCAGGATCAACCGTTTTTCAGTTTTTATTTAGAATTATTTATAGAATAAAGTAAAGTAAAGTTACAGCCTATATACGTCCCACTGCTGGGCACAGCCTCCCCTCATTTCTGAGAGGGTTTTAGGGCAAGGAAGTGTCCGCCGCGCTGCCCCAATACGTGTTGGCGAACTGCACATGTCTTCGAAATATTTTTTCTCTCTTTTTCCTCAGACATGCAGGTTTCCTCACGATGTTTTCCTTCACTGCCGAGCACGTGGTAAACCTGCACTTAAAATTGCAATTAACAATTTCATAGGTGCCGGCGGGGATCGAACCCGGGTTACTCGCGTTCTGTTATATTCACAGCGAGCGTTAACCATCTGAGCTACCACGGCTCAGATGGTTAACGCTCGCTGTATTTATAGAATAGCGGTAACAAATGAGCACACAGCCAGCCCACCTGATGGTTAGACATCTTACATTTATCCTGGATTAAGAAACAAAATGCAGATGCGTTGTTACCCTTCACGGGATACCTCGTTTCAAGTAAATAGGATCTACGTTTCTCCACGCTCGCTATACTAAACACAGCAGCATTGGACTGCTATTTTTTATAGGAGAGGGGCAATCGAGCATGCGGCTTACCTGTTGGAAAGTAGCCACCGCCTCCCATGAACAACTGCAACACCAAGGGAATTGCAGGTGCGTTGCCGGCTTTTTAGAAAGGACTAAGCTCCTTTCACAGGGGAGCCATACGAGGAAGAAAACTCCTAGTAAAACGTACAGTGGTGGACCACCAAGCAGCCAGATGGTGTGGTTGCTTGGTATCATGAGTTTTGTCGCGATGTGCGTTCGTGAAATAATAATAAAAATGGAAATAATAAAAACCCGAATGATTCCTCAGAACACTACTCGTGGTAGATGCGATAGAAAATGCAAAGATATGCAACATCTCTTCGCAGCGCCAGTGAATCAAGCCGATCGGAGAGGACTCGGTCGTCGACGATTCGAGCCGCTGTGCGCTGGATGTGGTCAAGTGGAAGGAGCTGGCACTGGGAAGCCCCGGCCCAGAGATGGGACCAGTATTCCATGTGTGGCCGAACCTGCCCTTTGTAAAGTTATGAGAGTGTCATCCTACTTCAATCGAGCCGACCCATTCGTGCTACAACCATAATATATACATACAGCTTGGCTCTACCACGCATAAAACCTTTATTATTTAATTTTATTCAGCAGCTGTGAGCGTAATGTAAACACGCTTGTCTCTGTCATAAGTCATAACTCATAACTATCGTCTATATTTTAGTCCCGTCCGATAACATTTTACGAGAATTCTGAGTGTAAAAATAAATACCTACCGTTTTTCTTTATTGTATTTTTAATAGGTAGTTATTTTAAGTGAACTGTGTTAACATGGAATAAAACTAAGTTAACGGATCACAATTTTACCTTTTTAATTTCCCGACATTCCGTGCACGTTACAGCATCCATTATTACGGGAGGGACTTAATTTAAAAAAGTTAAGAGAAAAAACGCGATAAAGTCCGTAAAATTACAGTCAAGTCTGGCGACTTTACCCAATGCAAGTTATTTTTGCCATCAGGGATGTACAGGTACAAAATTACAATTAACGCGGACAACGTCACATTTTTCAAGGTAATTGATAATATTGTTTTCGATATGGCTACATGAAAATTAATTTTGGCATTTTATTTTTACGCGGAATTGTGTCGGCGACGTAACGTCTTTGTTCAGTGCTCCAGAACTTTTGTTGATTTCGTTTGAAATACTTCACTAAATTCTGTGTAGGTATCTATATCTTTCTCATGGGGGGTATATTACCATAGTTGCCACGCTTGGCGAGCTGCTTGGCAACCGCAGTTTTTTTGTTGTACTGTTGCTGCTATCAGGAAGAAGCTGCTGCCCATCTCCTGCCTGTTTCCCTCTGTAGCCTTTTACGAAAACCACGGGAAGATATGGAGTAGTGGATATTCTTACACCGCCACTACACGGCAACATCTTTAAAAAAGGTTCTCGAGTGGCAGCCTCGTACCGGTAGGCGAAGTGTAGGGTGACCCCCCACTAGATGGAGTGACGACATGGTAAGACATGCAGGAAGTCAATGGATGCAGGTGGCTCAGGACCGTGCTTTATGGCATTCCTTGGGGGAGGCCCATGTTCAGCAGTGGACTTGTGAAGGGCTGTAATGATGATGATAATGATGATCTATATCTTTGTATAAAGATAATTTTAATGTTTAAGAAATTTAATATATCGTTAGGTATTAACATGGTGGTTTTAACATTTATCGATAAAACTGACTTGGCAAAGTTGACATGCTAGTAATGCCACGATGTGGCGGAGTCCGCAGAGTCTAATTCACCTGAGGATGCCTCTACACAAGGCATCCTCAGGTCAGGACATATTATCAACGATGGTATATCTTTATCGTGGTATACCTAGTGTAGTGGTGCTGGGATTGTGGTGGTGACGGGGATAGTGCACGCATTTAAGGGAGGGGGGGGGGTGCTCTTCAAACTAGGTCGACAAAATATTTTATTTTATTACGCGTATCTTAGCTAAATAATTTTTAACATCTTTAAGCACGTAATTGTTGTAAAATATTATGATAAAGATATTGACAACTTTATTATTTTTTGATTAATCGTTTATTTTGCAGTTTACTCATAAATTCTCTATCATCATTACAGCTGAACTTAATTGCCTTCCATCGATTGCCACAGAGCACTGTTAAGAGCCAACTGCATCCTTGGCCTTACCGTGTTCCTTATCAGATCATCGTCGTATAGCTTACAACATAAGGCAATTCTTAACGAAATAACTCTCGAATGAATAACTTTACTCGAATAATCTTTCTCCTTTCTTTCACATAGTTATGTCCATTTATTAGTTCCAAAGAGATTTGGCAACTCTGTTCGCGCAAGTGGACCGGACATGCCGCCAATCGGGATTCGCGGAATCCACGCCGCCGAAACGTGATGCAAATAACTGCCGAGCGTGTATGAACGTTGCTCTGTGCCATTCAGGGTCGCTAGAAGGCTGGACTGACCAGAAATATTTGTTGACATAATGATTTTTTATACACGAACACTACACATTTAGAGAAACGAATTTTACGGTTTTTACCGCGTTTAATTTTGACTTTTTAACTTCCGACGTTTCGGGTGCTTCACAGCACCCATGGTTACAGGGAGCACTGAGGTGTTTTTGACGCCCCGATTTCATGTTAGTCCGGCTACCTTCAGTTTTACAATATTAGTTTTTGGTCCGATGTACGCAAAATAAGCTTACTGCGGTGGTATGCTTGCGTTTTGATTTAATTTTGTTAATTATAAGATCACAAGCAGATGTCAGCACACATCTTCTCTATTGAAATTAGGATATTTTTTTAATTTCAACAGCCTCGCGAGCGATCCTTTTTCGAAATCGGTATTCTATTACGAGGATTTGTGATCTATTAACGACAACGACTTTGGGGACGATTTTGAACATATTCGCGGACTGCAAGACTTCCCGTAGCATCGGTGCTACACGACAGCTATGTTATTTTACGCGGGTTTTTATAAATATTTTTGTTTGTCATATGTACATAACTAATAACGAGTAATTTTTTTTCCTAATTTTATGATTATTCTAATAATATAGTTTATATAAAGATACACTTTTAATTATGAACATTCAATTATTTTCTTTGTCAATATTTAAGTTCGTAGCAAATTAACATCAAGTTAAGTCAATGTACCTTCTATGGCCAAATTGTTACATATAACACTGAGATTATGTTATAATATCGAAAATGTGGTACGTGGTAGAGCCACCAAATGGTGATTCTAGCACGTCCGTGGGATAGTGGTAAAATTATTCTATTACTTACTATACCTACTAGTTTTGTTAGGTAGAAGACTGGTTGGGTTCTAGTCCGAAATTCAAAAAGATAAAATCCCTAAAGTCAGTTTTATTTAATAGGTCAGAAATATAATGGTTTCCTTTGTTTTATAAGAAACATCATTTTCACGAAAAGTTGGAAAGGTGAATAAAACCGATTTCCTGTTTTGAAAACGTTTACTTAAATTAACTCCAAATTAAAATATACATATCATGTACATTTCACCTTATTCCTTAAGAGTAATAGTAATGTCCTCCAGACCGAATTCCGGCCACGGCGGCCTGCCTCAACGGAGGCTAGCCATCGGCGCAGGACAGGATTATAGTGCCCCTCACTCTCAGGGTGAGACACCACCAACTTCCTGACTCCGGGCAGTTACTGAGAATTTCTTGACGGAAAACTCTATAATTGATTTTTTTGGCCCGACTCGGGATTCGAACTCAGGACCTCATGATCAGCAGTTGCACTACTACAACCACTAGACCAACGAGGCAGTCAACTTAGGAGTAGTTAGTAACAACGTATCTGTAACCTTCTTTGTCTAAAGTAGGCTGCTGGTGTCCATGGGCTACAGTAGCCACTTACTATCAGGTGGCCTGTTAGTTGTAAAGTGTAATGTTATGAAGAAAACCGCTACTTACCTGTTTGGGAGACGACGTACATTATTTAACAAATTATGTATTCAGGGTTATTTTTCAAAAAGTAATCAAAATTTAAACTTAAGTTCAAATATATAATAACAATTTACCCATATTACAGTTTCTGAAAAACGAGCAAATACGGCTCCCCACCTTTATTTGAAACTATCCCTAATTGAATGTGGTTAATGGACAACAACGTTTTCGCCTACCGATTGACCCTTCCGAATGTGTGCATGCACAGTAAAATCATTAAAAATAATGCATTACCAAGCGTTTTGAATTTAAAATATTGAAAGGTGTTATATTTGATTTTTCTAGTTATTTATATTATTAGGTTATAATAATAATTTGATATGTTCATTGGAACGCGAAATTAATTAATTCACGATATTTTATTAGTACACACTTACATTCGCTTAACTTGTCCAGAGAGAGAGAGAGAGAAAGAGAGTGTTGCCCACACCACCTTTGTAAAATTTCCTATTATGTGTTACCACATTCTTCCCTACCCACAATGTTATAAAATTAGGACACATTTATCTTATTTTTATTTTATACAGAAGTGAAGGTTATTTATAGAAATAAATTATAAATATTACATGACTATTCACCTTCAACTGTTACTGCACACTTCAACGTTTGATTCACATGACGTTTTACAAGTCTCCCCTGAACTTCAATCATATATGTCACCCCCGGTGTTAAACACTGCTTTACTTCCCCACAAATCCATTTTTTTTGCCTTATTTCTATAGTCCCTTACCATCACCTTTTCCCCCCACACTAAATATTACCGACCTGCTTCCTCGACTACATTTTTTTAATTTTTCAGCAAGCATTTGTAATCGTGCACTAATTGGTGGTGATCTTAAAAGTGAGAACCTAGATCTTAGTTCACGACGAAATAATAACTTTGCAGGGCTAACACCGATGATTCTATTAACACTTGTTCGGTAGTCGAAAAGAAATAAATTAATGGCATGCTGTAAATTATGACCACTTTCTATAATTTTTTCTTACATGGCTTTTAAAAGTTTGAACAAATCTTTCTGCCGCCCCATTTGTTGCCGGATAGTAAGGTGGTGTATAACTTATCCTAACACCTGTCACGTTACAAAATTCTTTAAACTCGTTGCTTGTCCAAGTTGTACCATTATCCACCACCAAATGGAGCGGGTAACCAAATCTGGAATATAAATCTTTAAAGATTGAAATTGTTTTACATGCTGTAATATTTGACATCATAAAAGCTTCAGGCCATTTTGAGTAACTGTCAACTATTACAAGAAATATTTTCCCATAAATAGGTCCAAGAAAATCTGCATGCAACCTTTCCCACACAGACTCAGAACATGGCCATGTAGACAATAATGCTTTCTCTGGGTTATCACGATTTTCTAGACAAATTAAACATGATACTGTTATATTGCTTATGTCCTTGTCAATTGTTGGCCACCAAAAATAAGAACATGCAATTTGTTTCATTCTATTTGTTCCAAAATGACTTGAATGTAACTCATTCATGATTAAATTCTGTAGGCATTCAGGAATGACCACTATATAACCCCATAACAAACAACCTTAATCAATTGTTAATTCATTTTAGAGAAAGGTCTGTACTGCTCACTTAATTTGTTTTTATATTGCCAGCCATCTACACAGTACCTCATAACAGTTGACAGCAAAGTACATTTAGCAGTTTCTTTTACAATATCTTTCAAATTAACACTTTCAAAATTTGGCAATGACAAATAATTTAAAACACTTACTTCACTATTATCTAACAGTGGATGTTTAAAATTACTTTTATCATCAATTGGTTTTCTTGACAAAAAATCTGCAGGATTATTTTTCGAATTAAGGTGGTGTGGGCACTCTCTCTCTCTCTCTCTCTCTCTGGACAAGTTAAGCGAATGTAAGTGTGTACTGATAAAATATCGTGAATTAATTAATTTCGCGTTTCAATGAACATATCAAATTATTATTATATCCTAATAATATAAATAACTAGAAAAATCAAATACAACAGTGGCGACGAGGTCTTAAGAACAACGTGTGCAAATTACCGAACATTTTATCGGCGTCGGCGGACATCTTGTCTTGCATAAAACTGCAATGACTGGTGGGTTAAAAATTTACAGCAAGTAATTTCATTAATGTAGTAATATATGGAAGAGCTTAAAAAGAAAATTAAAAGCGGCAAAACTTCTTGGATACAATCAGAAAATAAAGAAACTTTGTTAATTTTAGCTAGAGACCTAGGTATATTAACTATAAACCAAAACATTAATATTGAAGAACTACGAAAATTGTTAAGGACATACGTGAAAACAACACAAAAGCATTTGCTTGAGGAATCATTACGAATAAACATGGCAATAACATTACCATCAAGCCTGGATAATTTTAGTGGAGGTAATTGGAATAGTTATTATGAACAATTGAACTGTTATATGTTAATGATTTCTTATATTTACGCGAACACTACTCATTGAAAAAATACTAGTTTTTACGGAATTTCTCGCGTATATTTTAACTTTTTAAATACCCGACGTTTCGAACGCTTTACAGCACTCATGGTCACGGGCAGGACTGAGATGTTCAACGTCCATATGTCATAGTTAACCGCGGTTACCATAGATTAAAATTTAACTTTGCATAGATCGGAACAAAAGTTAAATTTTAATCTATGGTAACCGCGGTTAACTATGACATATGGACGTTGAACATCTCAGTCCTGCCCGTGACCATGAGTGCTGTAAAGCGTTCGAAACGTCGGGTATTTAAAAAGTTAAAATATACGCGATAAATTCCGTAAAAACTAGTACTGTTATATGTTGTTACATGATATATCAGAAGAAAAAAAAGTGCCAATGTTACTTACAAAATTAAGTAGCAATGTTTATGAAAATTTATCTGGTCTTTGTTCACCATTGTCTCCAATTAAACTTACATATGAAAAATTGTGTGAAAAGTTAAACCACTTTTATCACCCAAAAACAAATGTGGCTACGTTTAGAGCGAAATTCAAAGATAGGAAACAAGAACCATCAGAATCTATAAAGGATTACATGCTGGCACTGCGAAAAATGACAAGAGATTGTGCTTTTACTGATGTGAATGAACAACTAAAGGAAAGATTGTTAAATGGTGTCCATAATGAAACTATTAGATATGAGCTCTTAAAAATAGCAGAAAAATCCCTAAATGAATTAGTATTAACAGCTGAAACTGCAGAAATGGCATACAACTTAGCACAGAAGGACACAAGTACAAGACTGTAGAAACGTTTGCTTTAAAGACAAATTCCAAGCCGCAGTTTAAATATTCCAGTAAAATTAACCAGAACAAAACATCCACAAGTGGCAATAAGTGTTTTTGCTGTGGGAAAATGGGACATATGCGTTCTCAGTGCTCATTGAAAAATAAATATTGCAGTGAATGTGGACAGAAAGGGCACATTTTCAAAGTTTGTTCAAGAAAAAACACAAATGTGAAGACGGTGATGGTCGATCAGGTAACTAGCCAAAGTGAAGAAGTTGAGGAAGCCTCATGTATCTACAGTGAAAAAAATGATAAATTCCATATATTAAATGTGCAAACTAGGAAAAAGGTACCCTCTATTTATTTAAAAATAAAAATAAATGTATATTTTAGTAAATATATATTTTGCTTGACTTTGAAGTTGATACTGGCTCAGATATTACAACTATAAACATCAGTGATAAAAATAAATATTTTCCTAATTTAAAACTAGAAGGGTCTTGCCTTACTATGATAAACTATAACCAAACAATTTCAAAACCAATTGGTATTTAGGTAGCCTGTTTGTTGTTTATGATAAGGTATCTTGTCATAATTTATCTTATCGTCGTAGCGCCTGATGGCCCCCCAAGAATTATCGGTAAGGATTGGTTATCCCATCCTCGTCGCCACTGTTGTATTTGATTTTTCTAGTTATTTATATTAATAGGTTATAATAATAATTTGATATGTTCATTGAAACGCGAAATTAATTAATTCACGATATTTTATCAGTACACACTTACATTCGCTTAACTTGTCCAGAGAGAGAGAGAGAGAGAGAGAGAGAGAGAGAGTTGCCCACACCACCTTTGTAAAATTTCCCATTATGTGTTACCACAAAAGAACTTAATGTTTGAGTTATTTTTTAAATAATTTTTCCACACCATTTTCCTATGTAGGTATAGTTATTCTGATCCTTCTTCTGAAAATTTGACGAGTTATTGCAAAATAACCCTTTATGTCTATAACATTGTTTTTAATTAGAATACTAACCCATGGCGCGAGAACTCTTTTGGAGCAGAAAGCTTTTCTCGCGCTTCTTCTAAAAGATTTTTTCTTATATAGAATAAGGGTGACTGTCGAGCACAAAGTCCACCTGATGGTAAGTGGAAGCTGTGGCATTGAATTGTTACATTTATAAATAGTGTTGTTAATCACAATGTAAAGGTGAATTAAACTATTTACGTTCCTTCATGTTGTTACAGCTTTAACGATTAAGAATCAAAATGCAGATGTGTTGCCACGAAACGAATACGAAACGCAGCAGCATTAAGCTAGCTAATTTACGTTGGCATTCTGTGAGAGCGTGGTTCTTCCCCAGTCGAGCCGACACGTCCGTGCGACAACCATAATATACCTGAAGCATAACTTTACCACGTAAAAACCATATTATGCTATGTTTTGTTTAATGTTAAAACACGTATACTTATAAGTAAGTGCACTTAGACGGCTTTTGTACATTATATGAGGTTTATATGGAAGCCCACGGTCTAAAATATAATGTTGCGAAGAGTAAGCTTATGGTGGAGATCAACGAGGAAACCTAATTTCGTACCACCTGTAACTTTAGGGAGTGTTGCTCTTAAATGAATAACTAAATTTTGTTACCTCGGCCATGAGGTTACAAAATTTAGTTACGGTTACGCAGGATTTAAAAGATATAAAGACATTAAAAGAGAAAGGAGGGCGCTGGTTGTCCGCTACAATATGCTGACCCGCCGATACACCCGAGGCAAAACTTATTTAATTCAAAATAAGCATGGGCGTTTTCAGTTTTTAGCTGCAAAGGTTACATAATCGATATAGAATTTGTATATCATTATGGAAAACCGTTTTCAGATATCGATATCGGTGGTAACGTTAGGTATGCTACTCTACTCGCTAACGACAACCGAAACATAACCGCAAACTGAAAAGCAGCAAAACATTTAATTTAAGAGTTTCTTAAATTATTAAAGGTAGTTTATTTATTAATGATTATTTACGTTAGCGATTATTCTTCAGGTTTAACTAGGCTTAGAACTAGCAGAAAAGTTTCTTAAGTTAGAACTTAAGTTCCCAATAGTAGATTTTTCTTTGCATCTTTTCCCCTTCCTACGTCACGGTGGACTTTCGAGTTACTAAGGGTGTTAATAACGTCTATTTTATGTGCCTATTTGACTAGATGATGACAATATTTTCGACCTTGTTTCCGTGCCCACGCATCTATTTTCAAGGCATTCAGCAATCACGCTGTGATAGCGTAAACAGCAAATAGGTACTAAATACGTTCTCAGAATTGTGTATTTACTTAGTTAAAAATCTTTTTAGTACAAAGTGTAATTTCATATACCATATTTCTAACTTAAAATATTTTAATTACAAAAAACAAGTATAGGCAAGGCAGATACTTGGATAGTGAAGTAAATTTCAACTAAGTTTTGTTATAAAGTGCGTAGGTATTACTTCTGTAAGATAAATTATTACTTAATTTTTTTTGTTATAAGTGACTATCTAAAAAAGAATCTTAAGTAAAACTTAAAGAATGATATATCTGAAATCTTTTCTTGGTTATTTAACATCTAAACAAAAGGCGTTTATTCACCATCCATTCTTTGAACATTACTCAATCTCGTTTAACCCAACACAAATATAGACGTTTTGTGGATTTGGAATATCGAAAAGTGTGAAAACGTACGTGCAATTGTGGCGATCTTTCCGGTGGCGGCTGCATTTAGACGGGCGAAAATAGCCGGCGGACGCGGCACGAGCAACGCCGGGTAAACTGTTTACGCGATGGAAATAGAGGGCCGCTTCTGGATCTGGAGCGGCTTGCAGTTCGCTTTTATGGAGAACTATTTCGGGTGGCGGTTGGCGGGCCACGAAAGTTTCGGAATGGATGCGGTAGAACGCGAAATGGAAGTTTCTCTACGCTGTAAAAAAATACCTATTTTGACAATATAAATTTTCACATAATTAAAATTCGAAATTAAAAACTTACTGAGTTTTTCGTCAAGAAATTCTCAGCCCGGAGACAGGAAGTTAGTGGTGTCTCACCCCCGTGCTTCGGAAAGTACGTCAAGTCCGTTGGTCCTGCGCCTGATTTCTCTCCGGTCGTGTCGGTTTACCGTCCCATAGGATTATGAGAGTCTGGGAATAGAAAGTGCACCTGTGCTTGCGCATACACTTGGGCAATATAATCCTGTCCTGCGCCGATGGCTAGCCTCCGTTGATGCAGGCCGCCGTGGCCGAAATTCGGTCTGGACGACATTATTATTGTATAATAATAAAAGCAGGTTGGAACTTAATGAGCTTTTTGTGTAAATATAGATATTTATTAGTTCTATATATATGTAGTTATATGGTTTCGACTATCATTTTGTGTGCAGGTACAACGTTGCGTTGAAAATCCAATGTGATTTGAAAATGACGCAGTGCTCAAACAATCAAAAGATTTGGAGGTTATTTTAAACCTTATTGCGAAAACAAAAACTAAAGACTACGAATGATTTCCTTTATTTAAACGTACATAAAAATGGGACATCATCAGGTAACATAAAATTTTAGTACGCGGATTTTAGCTAATTAATTTTTAGCATATTACGAAAAAATAGATTCAATCATCTTCGTTTGTCCTCAGTTTCGTGCTACACAGATACGACTGTAGTGGTTAAAAAGCCTTATATTGTAAAATAAGTTCTAGATCCAATAGGCTTATTATATGGATGGGTTGCTGAAACTTCAGAACAGTAAATTTGCAACAACAGTACCCATTAAAAATGTTTTCCTTTTAAATAAAACTTTTACTTGGTACGGGGAATTTCCTGATTTTATATTCATTATATTCATTTTTATTCATCGTTTCGCTCTACTGTTTGCGGCGAATGTTTCATATTTGCGTCTATTTTACAGAGGTGTTGTGATGATTTATGTACTTTTTGTATATGTGTTATCATATATTTTTTACTGTGTGGTAACTTACGAAGTTAATGGCAATTTGTAGGGAATCTCAGGAACTTCTTATAATACGAGCATAATTATATTAATAAAAAGTAATTTTTATTTCAACATTCCATCCACAACATTAATTACATTTCATTAATTATTAATTTCGTTAAAATAACTTAAAATTTGAAATAAAATTTTAACAGATACAATTTTTACGGATTTTATCTTGTTTAATTTAGTTGATTTTAATTTCCGACGTTCCGGGTGCTTTCCAGCACCCATGGTCACGGGGAACTGAGGTGATTGACGTCCCGATGTCATTGTTAAACCGGAGTACCTTCAGCTTTTAATTATTACTTATGGTCCGATCTAGCTCGTAACTGAAAATATTAAAATAAAACAAAATTATCAATATTTTTTTTAAACTAAAACTGTATAAAAAGGCTTATTATAATATAAAATGAATACCTACATGAATGGGGTGCTCACTTACAAGCGGTTCTTAAATAACTTCTGTAAGAAATTTTTCCAAAAGATCCAAGTAGCCTTAATGATCGCTGACCTTCGAAAGAAGATGGCACTTTAAGAAGAAGAAATTTTTACTATAGTCAACCAAATCTAAGAAATACGTTTTGACAGCTGTCATACTTATTGCGCCAAACATGCCAACCAAAAAACGGGAACGTACAATATTCGATTCTTAAAAAAAATCGATATAGATTATTTAGATTTGGTAATCATTTACAGTTTGGTTTGAATAATACCAGAATAAATTAAAAACGGATAATTTAAAACACAAGATTTATCAGTTTCTTTGTATTTATTGTTACTGCTTATTTCTAAAGGCAAAGTTATAAAAATTTACGATTGAAACTAGATTAAAAATAAATTTATTCTATCACATTCAGTTAGAATAAATTTATTTTAATATATTTATATAGAATAAATTTATCAATTGAGCTGTCATTGTTCAGATTAAATAATAATTTATTTTCAATAATGCAGTCAAAATTAATGTCTCTTTCAGTCATAATCAATTTTTTTGTTTTTCTACCACTTTTGCCCAATCATCCTTTGTGACATGTGCACATGCTTCAACGAATATATGTAGAAGAAACAGTCCAAAAAAGTCCAAAAAGCCGAGTCACAAAATAAGAAGACAAGCCAAAAATCACAAAATTACGCACAGTAAGCTCCCGAAATGGCGTGAAATTTAAATTACGTAGTGGTCTTTTCAGCGCGGCCTTGTATGAGTTTTTTGCCTACACAAATTTAAGTTCAGTTAAAAAAAATAACTTGTTTTATTCACGATTCATGTATTTAAGGAATTTTAAAAATAAAAATATATAAATATGTATTAATAAAATTAATGATTCGATTATTTGAATAGTTTTACCGATTGTTTGAATATTTTTGCCGATATTTCGCATAACAATGAATTTTAATCATCTAAACACTACGGTTAGGTAAATAGCGACATATCATTGAAACGACGTCAAGTAAAAAAGTTGATACAAGTTATTTTTTTAATTTATTGCTTTGTTTGAAAGATTCGAATTTAAATTAGTGATAAAAAAACTTCAAACGTTGTAATAACATAAAGATAACTTCATAATTCATCAGATTTACGTAAAAGGTTATTTTAATTCGTGTGAGTACGCTTGTGCAAAGTTATTGCGGAATTATTAATGTGAAACGTCAAAAGGTATTTCTTAGATTTGGTTGACTATAACTAATTTGTTCATATTGAATAATTTTTCTTAAAAAAAGTGCCGCTGGGTGGGTTTCTTACCGCTTCTTCCTAGGACTGAGTTTATTTTCCAAACAACTGCAGTTGTAAAAGAAAAAAAAAAATAACTTCCAATAAGACTTACTTGTAATCTTATATTGAATAAATTATTTTATTTTATTCTATTGATTGTACTAAGAATACGTAAAACTAATTAGGCTTATATATTTAAAAATAGTTAACTGGCACACGTGCCGGATTCTTCGAAAAGCCTTGAAGCCTTCGACTTCAACTCACCTTGAGGTGGCCGAGTGTAATTAATTCGTAAGATATTCATAATATACTGTAATTAGCAATTTGCCGTTACATAATAAAATTACTTAAATTGTTCATAAGATGTCAGGGGTTTTATTTACTTCTATATTTTATTTGGAAATCTCTTGTTTACGACTTCAAGACGGATAGCACACAGCAATCTTACACCACCACGTATTTATAGCATGGAATCGAAATACTTATTTCTGTTTAAGGTATGTTACCGACTAGGATGTTGTCCTGTATTGTGGACTGTCGTGTGTGTTACCGTCTATAAATTTCTCAAATACAATCAATTACATTCGGAACATTTATAGGCCCCTAGGCCTCAAACAAAAAAAGTTCTGCGCCGACCTGCAGTACCGTAGCAACACGCTTAGGAATTGCGCTACCGAGCTACCAGAATCTACCGAATATAGAAATTAAAAAAACATCCTAATTTCAATGGAGAAGATGGCTAGATCCTAAAGATATATTTAATAAAATAAAATCGAAACCAAAGTATACCACTGCAGGACCTCAAGATACTGTAAGCGCGTTCTGCGTTGATAAATTTTTAAAATATGATTGTAGGAGTGAAGGGTTTTGGATCCCCCCCCCCCCGCACTTCTCCGGGGCTATGGATGCTGTAAACCACTTTGTGAATTAAAAAGTTAAAGTAAACGAAATGAAATCCGAAAAATTAATTTAATTTAATTTAGAGGTATCTAAATTTGCACTTGCAGTTTAATTTATATATACTCATTATATTCGCAGCTAAAAGCTCTTTTGAAATATATTCCTTTAAAAGTACAAAACTTTGTAACAAACTTGCTCCATTTAACAATATTGTGAAAATGTTTGCACAATAAAAAAGCGTGTTTATTTCCCCCGCGAATGAAACCAATCGGCAGAGGCACGTTTTGTAGCTCGTGTGCTTGTTCTATTTTTAAATCTTCAAAACACGCTTGTCATTTCCTCTCTCCTTTACACAAGTGCATATTGACTTAAGGCTGAAGGAAACAGTTGTATAGGGCGGGGCGCGTCCTTCACTTGTCGTTTTACGTTCTATTTTTAAACCTGACGTTGTGTGGGCGAGGAGTGGAGAGCTTTGTGTACATATCCTTTTGGTGGTTATTTCATATTGGGTAAGCAGCAGGTTTAAAATTTTTGACGCTTCCTTTATATCTCTTAATTATTTATTCTTACCCCGTAGTGACGCCGCAAGAGATACCCCCACGCCTCCTACGACACCCACGGGACGAAATGGGGTGGTGGATTCTCTGACGCCACCACTCTGCAATTATAATTAGACTTCGTTACGCAAAAAGGATCTAACCCACAAAAGGCTAACTTGAAATATTTGCGCTTGAAGTCTTCTAAAAGTTTCCTAGTAAGGAAGTAATTTTTTTTAATAAATAATTCATGTATCAAGGTTTACTTCTAAAGACTCTCTCTTTTGACTGAAATTTTGTTGGAATTTCTTTTGGACATAGAAAGAATAGATCCAAAATCCGTATTTTCGAATATATAACTCACTTTTGACCCGACTGTGGGTTGGATACTTTTTGCGTAACTGTGTACAATTATTACATTTATTTTTATGATTTTTTTTTTGAAATTGAAACGGTATTCTCACGCTGGGATATTCTCCAGAAATTTGAATATGTTAAAATGTCAGACACTGCTTTTATCGAGTGCTCTAGTTATTGGTGTCCTATTTTCTTGTTTGTCAATATGCAATAAATAATCGACCCGCATGAAAGAATCAGAAAATTACACGACTTGCAAACCAACCGACCATGAATTATTGCGTACAAACTGTGCAGATAAGTTAGGTTAGGTACAGAGCTACAGAGTATGGTTTTCTTTACTTTAATATGACTACAAGCGTTCAAACTATAATAATAATAATAATAATAATGTATGACGACCGTATCCGTATGACGAGAACCTCGTGAGAGCCGAAACAGATAAGCAATCAAAATATCTGGACCTGGCTCACGAGGTGACCGACATGTGGGGTGGTCTGCCGGCCGAAATTATTCCTGTAGTCGTCTCTGCGAATGGGCTAATCCCAGTCAGCCTCTCTGGTCATCTGAGGCGACTGGGACTCCGTGACGGACCGCTCCGGGCTCAAATGCAGAAGGCGGTGCTCCTTGATACTGCCCGCATCGTCCGCCGGTTTCTTTCCCTTTCCCCCTAACCCTTGGCCGTTTGGTCTCCCCCTGCCGAGGGCTTCCATCTGGTTGGGCTTTTATTTATTTATGTATTTTTGTATTTATTTTATTTTATTGATATTTATGTATATTTATCTTTTCATTTTCGTTTATAATTATATATTTATACATCCCAACCAGATGAGAAAACTATATAGATACCCCATAATAATAATAATAAGTTCTTTATTTCCAAGAGGTTGTACATCACGATATTTGCATAACATTATTTAATAAAGCTACATTAGTACATATACTTGAAAACATAGCATCTGCAGCCGAACTAGGAGACCTGTGCATCAGCTGTCAGCGCCATATCCCCACCGTTAATTTATAGAAATATTAGGATGCAAGCAAAAGTTAAATAATCAAATACTATCTAAAAATTTGTACATTCCGCTAATATAACCTAAGTACAATGAAATTAATTGTATCACATATTATGTTTATATACTATGTTACCACTTATTACTAATACCAAGGTACAAACAAAATAATAATTTATACTACTAATGCCGTTCCTCTCTCATAGGTTGTGTAATGTATGACTGTAAGAAGTAATGTGTTATGAGTGTAATGTGTGTGAGCAGTTATGGGAGAGGAGCGTGTAAAATGTATGTCGTGTGTGTGTGTGTGTGTGTGTGTGTGTGTGTGTGTGTGTGTGTGTGTATGTGTGTGTGTGTGTGTGTGTGTGTGTGTGTGTGTGTGTGTGTGTTTGCACACGTGCTTGTGTGTGTGTCTGGTTATTATGATTTTATACGGGTAGTATTACAGGTGACAGTTATATAAGAATTTATTTTTAAGTCTGAATACTAAGCAGGTTTTCAGTTTCATTATAAGTTAATTTTTGTAGGTAACTATGTACAGTTTTTTTACAATTTATTTTGTTAAGGTGGTAAATGTCCAATGTTTTATTTAGTTTATTATATAAGTGTGGTCCCAAAAATGCAAAGAATTTTCTTATAAAAGTTGTTTTAAAATTAGTTGTATCTACGGAAAGATTCCTGCGTTTATTTAAGTTCGATCGGTTGTATACTAATAAGTTATGTTGTTTCTGAATGATCGTTAATATAAACAGTTGTCTTACTGTAAGGACCTGACAGTTATCATAAAGCTGTGATGTAGGATAAAGAAAAGGTTTAAATGTTGCAACTTTGAGTATAGCACGTTGAGAGATTTCTATCTTTTGTAACACCGTTTTAGAGGCACCACCCCATGTTGATATGCAGTATGTTATAATAGACTGACATAAAGCTAAGTAAACTCGTTTTAATATATCTGGATCCAAAACGTGTCTAATATGAAATGAAATGAAATGAAATGAAATGAAATGAAATGAAATTTATTATTAACATACATTACATTATTGTTACAATTATTTTTGAGCTCTGAAGCCTGTGTTAGTAAAAACTGTGCTACAGGCCTCAGACTTCCCCATCTATTGTCTTAGTATTATAATGTAAGTATATTACTATTATAAAGAAATTTGTTAGTAAAAAATAAAATGAAATTAAAAAGTGATAATACGGTACTAATTCTAATGTAAGGCCAAATTGCGTCTGTGTGTGTGTGTGTGTGTGTGTGTGTGTGTGTGTGTGTGTGTGATGTGTGTGTGTGTGTGTGTGTGTGTGTGTGTGTGTGTGTGTTCACACACGAGCGATTAAGTGATCTTTACGAACAATTCTTCAATTTCATTATAATTCAAGTCGTTAAGAGTTTGTTTTAATATTTTCTTGAATTCATGATTATTAAGGTTAATAATAGTTTTAACGTTTCTGTTATTGACTGTTTTAACTTTGTTGAATAATTTATTATAAAGCATTGGTGCACAAAAATTGTAGCTTCTTCTAGCAAACACGGTCTGGGCTCTAGGTACAGGTAATCTTGTTACTCGTTTATTACTTATAGGAGGACTTTTAAAAATATATATTAATTTATGAATTCTTTTGCTAAGAGTGTTAATATGTTGTTTAAAATTTAAATTACTATCTATTATAACCCCTAGATATTTAATATATTCAACAGACTCAAGTGAAAGGCAGGAACAGCTGTTATCCCTTGTTAAACAATCATATGAATGAATCACTAAGTTAAAATTATCAAGGTTGCGAATAGGTTTTCTTAATGAATAAACTATATATTTTGTTTTCGTAATATTGATTGAAAGTTTATTACTGTAAAGCCAATTAGTAACTGCATTTATACCTAATTGTGCAGACGAGAATACATCTTTCCACGTATCCGCAGCAAATATCAAAACAGTGTCATCTGCATATGAAATTATATGTCCCTGGGAGAGACTATTAATAGGAACAATGAATAACCTTTGCGGGTTTTTATATTACAAATTTGTTCCTACGGCTTTACTTGTGTGTCTTGCACCTGATCTCTCTCCGGTGACTATGAGCGTGCACTCATGCACTATAATCCCGTCTTGTGCAGATGGCTAGTTCTGTTCGAGATTAGATTAGGTCTCCGTGACGTTGTTATATTAATAACTTAAATTGAACATTTTATAAACCCCCGAAAGAAAAGAGCTGACGATCTTCAAACGGCTGAACCGATTTTGATAAAACACGTCTAAGAACCACCGCTAGAAAACCTGATTTTAATTTTTTTTTTGAAAACCCGCACTCAAATCGATTCAAAAAGGTGTGAATTTTAAAATGCGTATATCCGCATGACTTCAAATTGCTGTGTTATTGCCTAGTTTCAAGAGTTAATGTACCAATTTACGTCGGTAATACGACACGTGTCGACGTGTTATTACATACTAAAGTGTACATGTATAGCATATAGAAATGCAGCTAGTATTTTTTGATTAGGTAAAAATACGAATTGGTTACAAATTAAAGTGTTATTTTATAATTTCATGACAACAGACGTTTAAACTGTTAATATAAACAGTCCTTATCTTACGGAAAATAATTATATTAAAGATGTGTACACTATAGAAAATGTAACATTTATTATTAAAAAAAAAAATTTCGTAAAAATCTAGCGGGATTCGCTCTTAGCTGTAGAGCTCAATGGGCGTGATTTTCCATATTAACATTTTGAAATGTATAAACAAACAACATAGATAAAATACACATTTATTACTTTACATCTTCTTTATTTTATCGTGACGATTCTGTCGAGAGCAGATGTAGTACCGACATGTCCTCGATAATTTGTCGGTGTCGTATCGGTCAATTAAAAAGCGTTATGACGAAGATGCTGGAGTGTACAAGCTAAATTGTGAACGTGGTCTCTCTTACATAAGATAAACAAAAAGATCTATAGAAACCCGCGTGAAAGAACATATAGCTGACGTGAAGCACCGACGCTCCGGGATGTATACAGTCTGTGAACATGTTCAAGTCGCTCCATACAATCATACATTTCAGTGACCCGACATCGGAGGGCTGGTATCGGATGCGATAAATCGTTGTCGTATTGACCAATGAAAAAACATTTGTACGTATATCTGTTGTGATTGTTTTGTCGAATTTAATTCAGGAGGAGGTAACTTTGAAGATGAAGCAATGGCAGGTTGACCGTTACTTGTGGTCACTCAAGAAAATGTTCGAGCAGTCCAATAAATTATTCAAGAAAACCGCCGAATTTCATACATAATAATGTTATGCAGACCAAGTTTTAGTTACGGCAGCCGGTCTCATCGGAGACTAACCATCCATGCGCAGAACAAGAATAAAGTGCCCAAGTACTCGAATATGCGCAAGCACAGGTGCACTCTCTATTCTCTCACTCTAATAATTCAATGGGACAGTAACGGGAGAGAGATCAGACGCAGGACCAACGGCTTTGTGGGCTTAATTCTTGGCTCCGAGCTGCTACTGAGAATTTCTTGACAGAAAAACCGAAGAACTGATTTTATCCCGACCGCGATTCGAACTTGGGACCTCATGATCAGCAATCGCGAAAAATATGTATTATGAATGTTAGCTATCAATAACCGCTCGATTGCTTGCGAACAAAAAAAGGGTAGCTTAGTTTGCCAGTAATCGGGACTGTGTTTCTTACGTTCGACCCGCCGTCAATAAAACTTAATTTATGACTTACTCGAGAGGAGCACTTCAAATATTTTAAATTTTATGAATAGCCATTGAAATAAGAAATAAAAATACAAATGTTATTCTATCAAAATACTATTACAATAATATTTTAGAGCTGTTGAAATCACAAGTACAAGCCATTTTATCGACTTTTTGTAAAACATCGGGTTTATCAAAAAAATATTAGATTATATATATATATATATATATATATATATATATATATATATATATATATATATATATATATATATATGTTTAAGGATATAATAGATATTGTTGATATATTTATCTATATTATAAAACGATTTATATTTAAATATATAGTAAAAATATTAAGTGAAACACGATGAAGAATTCACGGATTGTGCAATTGATCGTGATTTGTTAGTTACAATCTAGGCCGTTATTACATAAAAACTTATAATATGATGAACAATTTATAAAACTTTATTACTTAAATTTAATAATTATATTTAAATACCATTACGACTATTTCGTATTTAAAAAATACAAAATAATTACGATAATGTAAGCTATAGAAAATTATGTTTAGATTAGCGTCATTCTGAGTATTTTTAAAAGTCGACTTCATCACATTTTTCATACACTATTTGCAAAAATATTACTTTAATACAAGAAAACACTAATAAGACATTAAGTTGATGTATAAATACTAGCAAAAATCAATAAAATTCAATACTCACGGCATATTTTATCACCTCGTTAAATCCACTCAAGCGTCACTTCACTCATTAAAGTTTAACTAACAAAGTTTCAATATTTTTCGTCCAAGAGGTTGGTAATTTTAATCCATATCTATGATTTATATAAGTATTTGCTTTTGGTTTGAATACGTAATAATTAGACTCTGTGCGTTTAAAATATGGTCTAAATTCAATTAAAAGAACTTCGACGCTTTGCAACCACAGTTGCATAGAGCAAAGTTAAGGATTCTGTTTTTGCAACTGTGGTTGCAAGAAGCAAACTAGCGAATAGACAGTCCCTGAACAAATATGTGCCCGAATAAGTTATCGATATACCCTTGTAAATGTTGTTATCGTAGACGTAACCCGTCGCGTAGGCGACATAGGCTCGACACTCGTAGCATTCCCGCCGCGTAGGCGGGCTACGTTATAGACGGCTACGCTCTGACTCTGTTTTTTATTGGGGGGTTTTTTTTTTTTGTGGTGTGGGGTTTTTTTTTTTTTTTTTTATTCTGTTTTGTTTGTTTTTTTTCCTTTTTTTCCCCCCGTTACATTTTTTTTCTGTTTTTGATTGACTATTTCCTCTGAATCCCGGGTCTTGCCAAAAAATTTATTATTGAGTTTTTCTGTCAAGAAATTCTCAGTAGTTGCCCGGAGTCAGAAAGTTGGTGGTGTCTCACCCCCGTGCCTCGAAAAGCACGTAAAGCCGTCGGTCCTGCGCCTGATCTCTTTCCGGTCGTGTCGGTTTACCGTCCCATAGGATTATGAGAGTCTGTGAATAGAGAGTGCACCTGTGCTTGCGCATACACTTGGGCACTATAATCCTAATTGATAGAATCCGGCGCTAATTTGCGGAAATCCATTATAATAAAGATATTAATTAATTTGCAACCTTCCGCTAACTAAATACAATGATGTGTCTTACCTGGATTGAAGAGCACCTCCTGCCCTCCCTCTATTGTGTGCAGTAATGCCGTCATCACTAATCCCAGTACCACTACTCCCAACACCACTACTCCCAACGCCACTACTCCCAACACCACTACACTAGGAAAGACACACCATCGACGATAAAACGACACTTGTTTCGCCTCTACACGAGGCATCCTCAGGTGATGTAGACTCTACGGCGGCTGACCGCTAAGTTCTTAGCGGTTCTTAGATTTTATATTTATTTGTGTGGAGAAATTTAAAAGGTCTCTCACTCTTTCACCACCAAGCGAAAAAGAAAAGAAAGTATAAGTTAAATAATAACTTACTTTGAATCAAATATAAGGTCTTTATTATTCTGTTTTCGACCAAACTCGTTTAAGGCTACACGATTAAAACGAAGTACGAAGGACGCCCTTGTGTCCCGGGCTGTCGGAGCCTTTCTATATATAGTCTGTCCTAAAAATAACTTTATCGCATCCCCCCGCGCCCTCTGCACCGTCCTCCGGGCTGTCGATGTAGGTCACATTCAAAAGGGTGGTCTAGGGAGGCTTCGACGGTGGTTCGTTCGGTGTAAGAGGCAAGGCAGGCTGCGTGTTGAGTACAAATTTGCAATTTTACATTGTTTGTGATATAATCAAATAATGTAGCAATTTTTCTATATTGTTAGCAAATTGATTGGTTTCTTACACCGCTTTTAGAAAATTATATAATATGAAACAGCTCGGTGCCTCTAGACTTTATTTAAAGCCATTGCGAACCAGAATATTTTCATTTAATTCTATATTAATAACTTTTTATTTACATGTTTGATTCAACCAACAGTGTATACAATTTGTACTTATATTTATGTAAAAAAATACTTGAATCGTCCAAAGAAATAGGGTAGTGTACAATAGGTACACACTGTAAAGTAACAAATACCTATTCATATCATCATTATCATCATTGCAACCCTCAACAAGTCCTCTGCTGAATAGTCCTCTCTCAAGGAAGTCACACAATACGGCTTAGAGTCCCGTGCAGCTTCTCTTACCCATACGAGGCTGTCATTCTAGACCCTCCTTTGACGCATCGTAGAGCCACGCTGCAGCTATGATAGTTATAAATAGCTGCAGGACGAATGGGTCGGCTCGATCGGGGTATGTCTCACAAAATACGTACCAACTTGAAACAGTAGAATAATACTGCTGCGTTTCGTATGGTGAATTATGGTGTGACTAACTGGAACCTCTGGGGACTAAAATTCCTTTTTAGTCCCCAGAGGTTCAATGTATGTTCATTTTAATCATCAATCGATTTTGGATGTAGATGTCTATGGGTATCTTCTTACCATCAGGTGAACTGAGTTGAACTCGTTTGTCAGTCTTATTCTAAAAGAAATTAATTGGATTTTGATTTTATTAATTGTGGGATTCCAAGCAGATGGTGGCACCCAGCCATCTTCTCTATTGAAATTAGGATATTTTTTTAATTTCAATAGCCTCACGAACCATCTTTATTAGGAATCGGTGTTCTTTTGTGAAGATTTGTGGACTATTAAATCTGATATAATGGGTGTGACGATCCTGAACATGGTGACATAATTGAATCCAAACTCAAGCATATTACTGCAAGAGTTCTAGATACTGTAAAATCGTTCTGCGTAGGTCGCCTGCCATCGTTAAGAATGACATTGGGACGTCAAACACATCAGTCCCGCCGTGACTATGGGGGCTGTAAATGCCAGAAACGCCGGGAATCCAAAAAGTTTACATTCGACGCGATAAAAAAGTCCGTAAACTTTGTTTTACTACATGTGTAGTATTCGTGTAACTATAAGAAATCATTACGTGAACTAGGCTGTTGGATTAGAGTTAAGCTACGCAATTGTCATCTCATGAAGCTACGTAACCGCTCATTGATGACGGTGTCACATAGAAAAGAGGTGAAATATTTGACAGAGGCGACAGTAAATTTGTTCGAAAAGTTTAAAGTTAATATATCTAAAATATTAGTTACATTTAAATTAATTAGATTAGAAATGGATAAACCGAACTGCGGATATTCCTAAAAGTAGGAAAGTTAAAAAATTCAGTAATAATAATAATAATCTTTATTGACGCTCTATTCAGGCGTTGGCGCCATCGATCGTCTGTGTCTACCACTGCGTTACAGCGTATTAGAACAGAAAGGTTATAAGATGAAAGTGATAAAAACAAGTTCAAATGTAGACTGAAAGAAAATATAAGTGGTTTGGATGAATTTGGATGAATGAATGACGGATGAATTGAAGGAGTTAGACTTGGAGAATATGTGGCAAAATGTAAAGAAAGGTTTAGTGGATGCAGCTACCGAAGTATGTGGTGTTAGTAAGAGAAAGAATGAAAGGAAAAATAATACGTTATGGTGGGATGATGAGATACGTATGGAAGTTGAAGCAAAGAAGAGAGCATGGCTAGATTTACTAGCAACAAGGGCTGCTAATTCTAGTGGTACGAATGGTGATATTGAAAGAAAAAAGGCAGTCTTTAGACATCTTAATAAGAGAGTAAAAGAAGTAGTTGAAAGAAAAAAGCAAGAAAGAACGGATAAGAATGATAGAAGAATATCGGATAACTTCCAGGCAAATATTAAAATGTTCTGGAAACTGGTAAGAACTGCCAGGGGACATTCAAAACAGCCTATGATGAATGCTATAAGAGACGAAAATGGCTATATTCTGAATGATGAAGTTTTGAGTTTAAAGAGATGGAAGGAATATTTTGAAAGCGTGTTTATGAGTGAGGAGACAACGTGGGTACTAAGTGAAGTAGAAACACCGAAAGAAGAGGAAAAAGGTAGCGAGATAAGTATAGATGAAATAATGAAAGCAATGAAAAGCATGAAAGCAGGTAAGGCTGCCGGATATGATAGAGTTTCACTCGAAATGCTAAGGGCTGGAGAGGAAGTGGTGGCAGGCCTGCTGCACACCTTGTTTAATTTATGCTGGGAACTGAAGCGGGTACCGGTAGACTGGTGTAAAGCCGTGATAGTCCCAGTATATAAGGGAAGAGGGTCGCAGCAGGACTGTAAAAACTACCGTGGCATCAGCCTTCTTAGCATTGTGGGAAAACTGTATGCTAAGGTACTGATTGAAAGGGTCATGAAAGAAACTGATGGAAAAATTTGGGATGTGCAAGCGGGATTTAGAAAGGGAATGGGATGTACAGATCAAGTCTTTTCCATGCGCATGATCGCGGAGAAGTTTCTGGCCAAAAACCAAAAGGTTTTTTGTGCGTTCATGGACTTGGAAAAGGCCTATGACAGAGTGGATAGGGATTTGCTATGGCAAACACTGAACTCATTTGGGTT
The DNA here is from genome assembly GCA_907164705.1 of Parnassius apollo. Taxonomy (NCBI): domain Eukaryota; kingdom Metazoa; phylum Arthropoda; class Insecta; order Lepidoptera; family Papilionidae; genus Parnassius; species Parnassius apollo. The sequence continues at coordinate 8,250,228 of CAJQZP010001427.1, read as the reverse complement.
GAGCGCTGGCTTGATACAGGCATTGGAGTCTCTTTATAGGGACTCTAGTGCTTGTGTTAGGATCAACGGGGTCTACTCGGACTGGTTTGACATCCATAAAGGTGTCGGACAGGGCTGTGTGGCTTCCCCGTGGCTGTTCAACCTATTTATGGACAGTTGTTTGCAAAATTTGAAAGTTGAAGAATGCGGATTAAGAATGGGTGAGTTAACCGTCAAATGCCTTTTGTACGCCGATGATCAAGTTATTCTTGCGTCGTCGGCGGCCGAGTTGCAAATGATGGTTACATTAATGAACGGATCATTAAAAGAAAGGGGTATTAAAGTGAACGCAAGTAAGACGAAGGTTATGGTTTTTGAAAGAGAAGAAAGTAAAACTATTTGTGAAATAAGAATAGAAGGGGAGTTGATCGAGCAAGTAGATGAGTTTGTATATTTGGGCTGCGTATTTAGCAGGGATGGGAGATATGATAAGGATATAGAACGACGAGTGAATGCGGGAAATAGAGTAAATGGGGCCTTGCACTCTATTGTGAAGAGTCAAAATGTGTCGAAAAAGGCACGTATGGCAATTCACAATGCTGTGTTGGTCCCTACTTTAACGTATGGTAGTGAAAGTTGGGTATGGCAGAAGAAGCACGAGAGTAGAATAAACGCAGTAGAAATGCGGTCGTTAAGGAGTGTGTTAGGGCTGAATCTAAATGACAGGGTAAGAAATTGTGTAATAAGAGAAGAGTGTGGTTTGCAAGATGATGTTGTGACCAGGATTAAGAAAGGAATGCTTCGGTGGTTTGGTCGTGTGGAAAGAATGAATGAGGAAAGAGTGACAAAGAAAATTTATGGTGCAGAAGTGAATGGCAGAGTCGAAAAGGGACGTCCTAGGCGAAAATTTATCGACCAAATTGGCGATTTATTGAAAACGGGCCAAATTAGGAGTACCCTTAACCGACGAGCATGTATGCGTAGGTGTATGGATGTGAAGGAGGCAAGAGAGGTGTGTCAGGATCGTGCCAAATGGAAGTCTGTATTCTCTGCCTACCCCTCTGGGTGACAGACGTGAGTGTTTATGTATATATGATAATTATACAGTGAATATGTCTCTCTGATTGCTGAACTAGAAATTAAAGATCAACCCACTGAGGCATTGTTTTGTGTATTTACACACTCCAGAAACCGATTTTTTTTAAATTTAAAACGCAAAAATGTCTATTGAAATTCGTTAACAGCATCATTTGTCGTTGCAGAGATGGCGCACGAGAGCGCGACGGGCGGGCCGGGGCCGGCAAGCTCTCCGCAGCACGCGCCCTCGCCGCCGCACGCGCCGCGTGTGCCGCCAGACACTAGCTTCCATCAGCAGATCATGCAGGTATGCAACCACTGTACTAGACCATACACAGAGATGGCGCACGAGAGCGCGACGGGCGGGCTGGGGCCGGCGAGCTCTCCGCAGCACGCGCCCTCGCCGCCGCACGCGCCGCGTGTGCCGCCAGACACTAGCTTCCATTAGCAGATCATGCAGGTATGCAACCACTGTACTAGACCATACACAGAGATGGCGCACGAGAGCGCGACGGGCGGGCCGGGGCCGGCGAGCTCTCCGCAGCTCGCGCCCTCGCCGCCGCACGCGCCGCGTGTCCCGCCAGACACTAGCTTCCATTAGCAGATCATGCAGGTATGCAACCACTGTACTAGACCATACACAGAGATGGCGCACGAGAGCGTGACGGGCGGGCCGGGGCCAGCGAGCTCTCCGCAGTTCGCGCCCTCGCCGCCGCACGCGCCGCGTGTGCCGCCAGACACTAGCTTCCATCAGCAGATCATGCAGGTATGCAACCACTGTACTAGACCATACACAGAGATGGCGCACGAGAGCGCGACGGGCGGGCCGGGGCCGGCGAGCTCTCCGCAGCACGCGCCCTCGCCGCCGCACGCGCCGCGTGTGCCGCCAGACACTAGCTTCCATCAGCAGATCATGCAGGTATGCAACCACTGTACTAGACCATACACAGACCCCTTTTACTGGAAACGAGACATTATATTTTAGTCCTCAGGGGTGACAACGCATCTGCATTTTGATTCTTAATCAAGGATAGACGTAGATGTCTATGGGCCACAAGCCACAACATCCACTTACCATCAGTTGGACTGTGTGATCGTTTGTCACCCTTGATCTATACAGAAAAAAAAACATACTACTCTCGGCAACAGACTGCATATTTCACTCTTAAATTTCAAACCCATGCATACCTTTACAATTCCGCCACATTTCAGATCGTTCTTTAAATATACGACAATGTAACGAGTACAATTTTATTAGATTACAAAATGCCATATTCTTCCTTTTCATTATGCCTCATTTAGCATGTGCTGTATTGAAAGACGTGAATTTTTTTTTAAGGCGTATAATATCTCTGGTATTTAACATTGTACTCAGTTCATAGTGGAGTTGCGGTGTAATGCTATTTCCTATGCTTGTTCCTTAAAAAATTCCTACCTCATTTCAATTTAATCTATGTAACATGTAACTTGAAAAATAAATGGCCATAGCGTACTATATGGCCATTTATTTTTCAACAAAAATTCGTATTCCGCAATCCACGTAATACGTATATTACGTGCATTTCGGAATACGAATTTTTGTTCTTGCATGTGAACAAATCACAGCGATAGTGGAGTTTTATACAAGAAACATTGTTAATCATTGGTGAAAACCTTGTCGGTCAAGTCGAGCGGGCCACCCGTGAACTTTTCCCACGGCGTCTCGCACGCAACTCGCATCTCGTTTTTAAACCCGGTTATTTATAAAATGTTCCTGCGCGTGTTATAAATAAATTTTATATAAAAAACACGCCTCGGTCCGTCCATCTGCATACTACCACTATATTTACATGTGTCCGTGTAAAACGGCCGGGTAAATTTAGCAGCCAGTTGATGCAGTATATATATCGCGGTACGGTTCGCGGATTGGGAAAACATTTGGGCTAAGCGCGCTGTTGTATCATGTGTCCGAACAACGCTGGCTAAATCTGCGACGAACATTTACGTGCTAATTATATAATAATTGCGAGCGTTGTTGATAGCAAATTGGTACTCGAACGCTTGCAATGACCGTGAACAATGCACGATCTCGGATGTTTGGACACGTGTGTAGTTTTTTTATGAGTATATGTAGGCAATCAATTTGGAGACGAATCGCAAAGTACTTAATATGAATTTGTTTGTTATAGAATAAGGATATCAAACGAGCACACAGTCCACGTGATGGTAAGTGGATGCTGTGGCCCATAGACATCTACATCAATCCCAAAATACGAATCAAAATGCAAATGCGCTGTCACCCCTAAGGATTAGGATGGAATGACTCATATCCTGTAAAATGGGTATCCGGTTCTCTAAACTCACCATACGAATACACAGTTCAGTTCCCCGGTAGAACCTACCCATTCGTGATACAACTATAATATAGCTGCAGTTATGTCTGTACCACGTAATTAAAAAGAGTAAAAATATATTTTCTTTGTAATTACAATTTTAAACTTTAATGGCAGCCATTTAGGAATGAATATGTTAGAACAATGACAAAAGATTTCTTTGTTGCAGTTTTACTGAATACTCTGAACGTTCACAAAAAAACTTTGCAGTTCAAGACTTTCCATTCATTTGGATCTCTAAATTTATTCTTTTAAAAAAGAGCAGCTGACTTGAGCTCACGTACTAGTAGATGTGCTCAAGAAGTGATGATTTCGGAGAATTTATTTATTCGTTTCGTTGATCTCCTTTGGAGAGGTTCCAACCATTGTTACCAGTGTGTTGCGGAACTGCCGTGTTAATTGCATTGACGGGCATCTTTGTTATTGTACAATTTTAACGAACACCATCGTAAAATAACAGCTCAGTACTGCTCAATGCTGTATTTCATTTAGTGAGTGTAGAGAACCGGAGCTCTTTACCTAGGATGCACTAAAAGTATCGGGAAAGGAATATTTCCACTGTTCCTGTCATATTAAAAATTTTTAAATTGAAAACTCCTTGGTTTTAAAAATCGAATACCATTTATTTATTTAAAAAAAGATTCTCGGTCTTGTCACAAGGTTTTGTCAAACTTGTTTAGTCGTTGAGAAAATGGAATTCACTCGAGAAAATTCAAGAGCGATGATTTATTATGACTTTCGAAGTGGTTTAACACAAAAACAGCGTGTTGACCGGATGATTTCTGCGTTTGGTGATGAAGCCTCATCCAAACCACAATTTATCGCTGGTTTGCTGAATTTCAACGTGGACGTGTCAAGCTCAGTGATGATCTCCGTCAAGGTCGTCCAAAAACTGCAGTCACCCAAGAAAACGTTGATGCTGTGCGTAAGCTGATTGATGAAGATCGACATGTGACATACCGCGAAATTCAGACAACTTTAGACATTGGCATGAGTATATATATATATATATATATATATATATATATATATATATATATATATATATATATATATATATATATATATATATAGCAAATAATCTTGCATGAACAATTAGGTGTAAAAAGTTGTTTTCCCGATGGATACCGCATTCGCTCTGTGAAGAGCAAAAGTGGCTCGCGTTACTTGGTGCGTCAGAATTCTCGAAAGATTCCACGCAGGATCCTCAAATGCTGTATACAACATCGTATCAGGTGACGAATCATAGATATACGCGTATGAACCCGAAATAAAAAACCAGTCACGAGTTTGGGTGTTCGAAAATGAGTTAAAGCCAACAAAAATTGTTCGTTCACGGAGTGTTGCAAAAAAAAATGGTGGCCACGTTTGTCTCCAAAACCGGCCATGTTACGATTATTCCTCTTGAGGGACAAAGAACGGTTAATGCAGAATGGTATGCTAGCATTTGTTTGCCACAGGTCGTTTCTGAACTCCGTAAAGATGGTAGTATGGGGGTTAGAAGGTGATGTCGAACTGCAACCGCCGCATCATCCTCCATCACGACAATGCGAGTTCTCACACCGCACACAGAACAAAAGAGTTTTTAGAGCAAGAAAACATAGAATTATTAGACCATCCGCCGTACAGCCCCGACCTAGCCATAATGATTTCTATACTTTCCCTAAAATAAAGAATAAATTGCGTGGACAGAGATTTTCATTACCTGAAGAAGCTGTGGACGCCTACAAAACGGCCATTTTGGAGAACCCAACTTCCGAATTTCCATTCGTTGGTTGCTTCAATGATTGGTTCAATCGTATGGAAAAATGTGTCTCGCGGAGAATACTTCGAAAAGCAATAAATACATTTTTAAATAGTAATGTTGTGTCACTTCCTTGATTCCCGAAATTTTCAGTGCCGCCCTCGTATACTGAATACGAGTAATTCCATCGTAGTCCTTAGGGGTGACAACGTATCTGCATTTTGATTCTTAATTGAGGATAGTTGTAGATTCTATGGGCTACAGCTTTTACTTACCATCAAATTTACCGTGTGCTCGTTTGTCACCCTATTTTATTTATAGTTTTTTGTTATTATATATAGTTATTCTATAGAAAAGAGAATGGATCGTTAGATTGACAATATTACTCTATATACAGAACTTTTACCGCTCCATGCTACCTCAATGTACCTAACATACAACTCTTACATACATACCCCTTTTAAAACATGAGAGTTTGTATTACTATACAGCTTTACGTTTTTGAGAATAAAGAATTGCTGCTTTATAAGTCTGGACTAAGGATTACACGTTATTAGGATTTATAACTTTTTTTTAATAGAAGTTAGAGTTACAAACGAGCACACAGTTTGTCTACCTGACATGAAGTGATTGTTATGGTCCATAGATGTACATTAATCCTCGATTGGAAACCAAATTGGCGTTGCGGTGTGCTTCTTAGGGCTAGCCATGTAGGCAACATTACCAGTAAAAATTGGGCAACCACATACCCACAGCAGCATTAGACTGCAATTTTACGCTGATATTCTATGCGAGCGTGGTCTTTTCCCGATTGAACCCGCACAACCGACCTTTTATAAATGTTGCTCCGACATTTCCTTTTATTCTTTTCGGTATATTCGTAACAATCGTATTCGAAACAATATAAGATGGGATGAAAATGTCCGCACTTGTGTATTTACAGTATTATAACTGTACTAATTTATAAAATGCTTTCGCTAAGTGCCAAGAGTACTTCATGGAGTTTTCTCTAAATATGTTGCATCTTTTATAATATGTATGTCACTACATTAACGTGCCTTAAATATACATGTAATTATGTTTGTACGTTTGCTTTAAATTAATAGCTGTGTAAAACCTCTATTATTCTTACAAATAACAAATAGCTTTTATTATTATTGCCATAAGTATTTCATAAAGTAAGACAAAACAAATGCCCGTTTGTTTTCCCATCCCGATTCGCTGTCCAGAAGTGTCACAATTAAGGTCTCACAGAATACCAGCATAAAGTAGCTTAATGCTACTGTGTTTTATATGTTGAATGTGGATAACCGGAAACCCTTTTGACTGGAAATGAGGCATTGCATCTTAGTACTCAGGGGATAAGATTGAAGATGATGTATTATTATTGTGTATAAGGTGGATTGTCTTCACAGTAATAATGAATAATAATAAATGTAATTTACAAGTTCACTAGTGAAGAGACAACGCAGCAATATTCCGTGGCGCCCACGCTCGCGCGCGATACATCCGTCCGCGCGGGCTATTCGCGGCGCCCGCGCATTCCAACACCCGCCATTTTTTCCACCAAACCAAAATAATGTATACGACGCCAAAAATAACTACAGACGCCTTTGCCGACCGTTCCGTATTCTTCGCTGCCCCCCTCCTTCTTCCCCTGATTTCATCATTTACATTTTCATTTCATTTTTTGCGTAGCATGGATGGGTTGGGTCGACCGGGCAAGGACTACGCTCTCACAGAATGCCAGCGTAATGCTGCTGTGTTTCGTATGGTGCGTGTAGGGAACCGGAGCACCTTTTTACTGGAAAGGAGACATACCATCTTAGTCCTAATGTGTGGCAACGCATCTGCATTTTGATTTTTAATAGAAGATCAATGTGGATGTCTATGGGCCACAGCATCCACTTATCATCAGGTGTACTGTGCGCTGGGTTGCACCCTTATTCTATAAAAAACAAAACTTTGAATTCTTTGTTCACCTAACTTCACAGCCTACGCTGCACGTTCTCATCTATATTTAGACATTGTTGTCGCATCTCGAGGGAAATTTAACTTTACTCATTGTTTAATATAACAAAAGAATTCTCCGTCTTAATTTAGTATTACACGCTCTAAATCATGCTAAAGTTTTCACTTAATACAGATGGCAAATGTAGGATAAAATGTGTGTGTTTTTTATATAATTATGGTGACAAGCGAGCACACACTTACCTGATGGTAAGTGGGTGCTGTGTCCCAAAGACATTTACATCTATCCTCGACTAAGAATCAAAATGTAGATGCGTTGTCACCCCTGTAAACTAAGATGGAATGCCTTGTATACAGTAAAAAGGGTGTCCGGTTCTCTACACTCACCATACGAAAAACAGTAGCATTGAGCTGCTATTTTGTACTGGTATTATGTAAGAGTGTGGTCCATCCCCGGTCGAGCCGACCCATTCGTGCTACTACCATAAGATAGCTGCAGCATGACTCTACTACATTAACGTGTGTGCAGTATTACTAATGTTGCCGATTTTGGTGTTGTCACAACTAATACGAAGATGCCGTGTTAGCCCACTGCTGGCGTGTCATACTCTCATACATATGTTTACTCTCCTTGTCAGAATCAGAGCCCGAGAAAGAACCATATTGCGGAGAGAGCGAAACAAAGCTTAGAGAATAATTTCCTGATGCAAGTGAGTGAACCATCACCTATTCGTACTGTGTGAACAGCGTGCCGTGCCATATTCAACCGCTTAAATTGCTATATTTTTAAACATTGTGATTGGAGTAAATATTGAAGAAAAGTTTCTATAGGTATGTTTTATTCATTAAGCCGCTTTGTTTTGCATGAGTTTTTCAATCGTATCGAATTCGTATCGCCATCGAGTGGATAAAACCATTCAATTTTAGTCGATATTCATACATATACAGCATAATATTGTATACAATTTACCTTTTACGTGGTAGAGCCATGCAGCAGCTACTTTAGTGGTAAAGTTGTAGCACGAATGGATCAGCTCGACCGGGGAAGGACCACGCTCTCAAAGAATAGCAGCTTAATGCTGCTGTGTTTCGTATGATGAGTGTAGAGAACCGGAGAACTTTTTTATTTGAAACGAGGCATTTCATCTTTAGTCGTCACGGGTGTCAACGCATCTGCATTTGATTCGTAATCGAGTATAGAAGTAGACGTCTATAGGCCTCAGCAACCACTTACCATCAGGTGGACTGTGTGTTCGTTTGTCACACTTATCCTATAAAAAAGTATGAAACCAATTGGAAACAGCGTGGTAGCGATCTTCTCAGTCCCAGGAGTTATTATCAGTCGTGTACTATTTAGTAGTATAATAACCCTTATTAAACAATTTGGTTTATTATTCATGGCTATTTATAATTCCGATGCTATCCCGGACGACAGTCTGAGCTAGATTAGAATGGCTCTCCATCATCTGAAAAACGGCAAGGCCCCAGGCGAGGATGGAATTGCAGCGGAGCTTCTGAAAGCGGGTGGAACACCGGTACTTGAAGTCCTTCCGAAGCTCTTTAATTCCGTCTTCCATGGTGGGACCACTCCGGAGGCGTGAAGTAGAAGTGCGGTGATCTTCTTTTTCAAGAAAGGCGACAACGCCCTCTTAAACAACTTGACTGATTCCTCTTCTGAGCCGCGTCTACGTGCTGTTTTCGTGAGTCATTACGAATCTTCCCGCACGCAGACTCGACGACTTCAAGCCTCCCGAACGAGCCAGTTTCCGAAAAGGCTTTAGTACCTACCATATACCACATAGATACCCTTCGGCAAATTGTACAGAAGACGAAGTGTATAAATATGCCACTTTGCCTTACGTATGTGGAGCATGAGAATGCCTTTGATTCCGTCAAAATTCGGGCGGTGATACGTTTACTGTCGGTACATCGAAGTGCTGTAGTGTCTGTACAGTAGGGCAACGATGGCTGTCTGAGTACAGAATCAGAGTACGAAAGCTTTGGAACTGCGGAGAGATGTAGCATGTAACGTTATATCACCGAAACTCTTCACCGCTGCATTGGAAAACGATTTCAAGCTACTGGACTGAAAAGGATACGGTATTAATATCAATGGCGAGTACATCACTCACCTTCGATTTGCCGACGATGTAGTCTTTATTGCAGAATCGCTGGAAGATCTAAACACTACTCAATGACCTGAATAGTGTCTCCCAACGGATAGATCTTAAGATGAACATGGACAAAACAAAGTTAATATGTAACGTCCTTGTCACATCTATGCCGTAAGTTGTTACGAGCACTAAGCTCGAAGTTTTTGACGAGTATGTTTACCTGGACCTAAAGTTAGGACTTTGAACTTACCTAGTCGGAGGTAAGTCCAACTTCGACCGAGAGGACAGTCGACGGATTCAACTCGGCTGGACAGCATCCGTGAAATTACGACACATTTCTCGTGCGTCTGATGACTTATGGATCTGAGACGTGGTCCTTCACTGCTGGCCGTATAAGGACGCTCTAGCTCGCTCAGCAAGCTATGGAGATGGCTATGCTTGGAGTTTCTCTGCGTGATAAACTTAGAAATGAGGATATCCGCAGTAGTACCAGTTACCGATATAGCCCAACAGATTTGTAAGCTGAAGAGGCAATGGGCCGACCATATAGCTCAAAGAACTGGCAACCGATGGGGAAAAAAATATACTCGAGTGACAGCCTCATACCGCTAGGTAAAATAAAGGGCGACCCCCCACTAGATGGAGTGACGACTTGGTAAGACATGCAAGAAGTCGATGGATGCAGGTGGCTCAGAACCGTGTTTTGTGGCATTTCTTGGGAGAAGTCTGTGTTCAGCAGTGGACTTGTGAAGGGCTGTAATGATGGTGATGATTCATTGCTCGGAACGAAGTATCCTAATAATATTTATATGAGATATCGTACCGTGCGGACATTTTTATTCAATATTGATTACATTTAAAGGAAGTGGTCTAACATTAGTATCCATCGTACTTATCTCGCTTGAGGTGAATTATGGTAAAAATTTGTAACCACTTGAAATTAAAGAACATTTTTTAGTCAGAATGCCCTTATGAACTCAAATATCATCAAATTCACTCAAATCAAATTATTCAGTTGCCAGTATCCATCTTTCCATTTGACTACAATTTGGACGTCTTCAAGACGAGCGAATGGGTTTATGTTAAGTTAGTGTACTTTACGATCATCGACTGCATCACCACTTACCTTATAATAAAAAATCGAATTAACAATATCGTTTAATTCAATCACAATGTTTGCGTTTTTAAAATAGAGGCTATAAATACTAGCAGCTAAAGCATGTCTTTTGTATACTTAAGTTTCTATTAATTTTTGTTAGGTTATGATATGTCTGTTATCGGTTGAACATAACACGTGACGCTGTTATTTTAAAAAATACATAACTGTTTCTCTGTGTGTTTTGAAATATTATCTTTATTGAATACGTAATTGAGTTCAAGGTGACTTGAGCAGTTCTCGGTCGTCGCTATTGAAAGCCTGAATAACGGCGGCTTAATGAACTGTTCACTCTTTAAATATCACAACACGGATAGTGTTAAATACCTTAACCCCTTTATTAAGATTCATTTCGAGTTACTATTTTAATACTTTGGATATGATTATGTGGCGGTAATTTTGGTTTAATGCGCTGTATTTTTGTACGCATTTACGAATGCCTATTTCTTTGGCACGCTCTGTAGTTTAAACGGCTTGATGGATTTATACGTATGTGATGTCATTAGATTCCTCTTGGGTATGGAAGCGACATACGGTATTTTTTTCTTCTTTTTGGTAATTTTTAACGCATCGGGTTTTTAAATTACCCTTTTAACCATACATTTATAACCTGACTAAAAACCCGAGTGTGATTGCCTTTACACATTTAGTTTTTTTTTCTTTAGAGTCAGTGTGAGCGGAATGTATTTAAATATTTATGGTATAATATTTAATGTTTTTTGGTGCTTAGTAAAGTACTTATGAGGACATTAAGTCTTTAATAGACAACGAGAATTTAGTATTGACATCATCATCATTATAGTCATCAATACCTTCACAAATACACTACTGAACTTAGGTCTTCGCCAAAGAATGCCATCCTATAACAGTTTTCATGAACTAATCTTTAATATTTCTTTCATACACCAGAAGGTATTTTTATATTTTAATTTTTTTTCATTACATTCAAATAATATAACTTATGATAAATAAATAGGTACCATTAAGTTGTTGTCAATTCTTAAATTTCCTTACAGTTACGGCTGTCATTTCTATTCCATCATAGTTTATAATTAATTTAGTTAACGTAAAATAAGAGACATGATATGTATTTAGTCATGTTAAAATATTTATAGATATAAGCAACATAATGAATAAAATGTAATTAATTAGTATGTTATTAAATTAAGCTGCCAAAATAGACGGCGATAGACGAGATATGGACCTACGTAAATTATAAAAAGAAATTCGTTACTAACACAGTAAAGACAACATATTACCAAATTGTTGTGTATAGCGTCCACTTTTAAATGTTGCAGCTGAAGAAACAACAACAGTTGCAGCAGGAGATCTTGTTGCAGCACTTCCAGCAGCAACGCCAACAGCTCGCCGAGCAGCACGAGCAGCAGCTCAGGCATCACTTGAAGGTAATTTTTGTATCTAGTGTGTTTGTGTAAATATATATGTCTATACTTTTATACACATGTTAATTAGTTTGATTTAAGTTCACTTAACTCTCTTTCTTTTTTAAATTATTTTAGATTTAACTTTGATTTCGCTTATTTCATTAAGTAAATCTAGGTTGACTGTAACCGGTTTAATTTAGTAACTACAATTTGAAAAACTTTAGAAGCTAAGCTGTTGTTAACCTAAATAAATAAAATGAAATAAAAATAACAACTTAAAATCTCTTCGGTATATTTTTTTAACTTTAATATGTGATCTCATTAATAAAGGAGACAATCAATTTTTCTATGGAGAATGGGCCCACTACAAATTTTAAAGATTATCAATGAAATACATGTCGATTTATTCCTTATAATCCATAGATTACAATAAAATTATTAGTTTTACTGCATCTAAACGGAGTCCTGAGAAATTAACAAATAAAATGTGAATCTAACAGAAACCTAAAAGAACCTAAAAGAAACTGAAAGCGATTTTCTAGTAGTATTCATCGGTATTATAAGTTAAAATAGTGCACACTTGAATAATAGTACATATAAAACTAAGCTGTAGGTATATTCAGCATTTATAAATATTTTAAAATCGATGTAAAACCTTTCACTAGTTCCGGCAAAACATAGTGCCTGTCTATGCACAAATGTCGTATGGATTCTAAGTTTGACATGTATTGATTGATTGTGAGTGTAATTCTAAATACCAAGATGGCTAAGGGATAATGTCTATTTATATTTATGATATTACCAACACACAGTAAGAAATTTTTTAAACTGGTTGTATTACAAAAAACAAAATATAATGTAGGTAACTCTATTATTGTAAATCATAATTTATTTAAGTATTCTATTAACAGTAGTAGGTACAGAAACAGAAACCTTTTATTCAATTTAGATTATAAATAATACTTATTGAAAGTCACTTTTTTAATTTACCACTGGTTCGGAAAAAATCTCTACTTGAAGAGAACCAGCAAAATACCCAGTGGGTCTTTTAAAAAAAAGCCAGCTTACAATTTTTTATGTCATAATTAACAACACAGCACAAATTAGAAATGGCTTGGTAGCGGTCATCTTACGCACGGGTTATTGTCAGCCATAAATTCCTTTATACTTATTAACCCTTTTGTACAAACTTAATTTAATAATTTTTTTGAACTTTGATGATTGACCGACATATATAGACAGGAGCGGTGTCAAGACATTGTTTTAATATGTTTTGGTTGATTAGTAAGTAGTATACATCATAATAAAATGACTAGGAATTAACATGCCTTATCTATGTTATTACACAATGATAAATAGTGAGGAAGTAAGATGTTTCAAACTGTTTGTGTGAGGATTACAAAAACACAGGCTTAATTTAAATGTATTTATTGCTAGCGATGCGGCTCAGCTGCAGCACTGGTGACTCTCGACCACAGTGCCATCTACCGGGTCCTAATGTAAATATAAACCATCTGGGGATCCATTCAAACACACACATTTTCATTGAAATTGGTTGGATGGTTTCTTATGTTTTGTCTATAACGGACATAGGTAGAAACATTTTAGTGTTAGATATATTTCTAATGGTTTTTTGAAAATAACTTGATGGTAACATGTACATTTATGATATTGTAAGCAATCAGAAGGCATTTTCAATTATAAGAGATATGATATAAGACTGTTGTCTTCAATATCCATGCACTTTTTGTCTCTGCAAGCTTTCAGTCTGCAAGGCATACAGATTTGTTCTAAGCGATCCACGTGAAAAGAAGTTAATGACAAATGTAAAGGTGTCTTAACTAAATAATAATTCTTATCAATATATTATTTTTTTCTATATTATATAGGAATTAAAAGGATATTTTTAATAATAAGAGATATGAGATAAGACAAGACAAGGCCTTCAATGTCAATAAACTGTATTTACATATTTCTGTGAGCATTTTCTTATATCTGCCTTTTCATATGTTAAATAATAAAGATATTATTATAAATTAAACAGCATTAATCAGCTCCAGCTGATGAAATACAGAAGCAGTAATTATTGATTAAAATCAATGTTATTCAACCATGTAAAAGTTCTCTCACATTTTATTTTTACCGGTTTCATGTACATGGACAGACAGGAGACAGGTGGAGACAAAGATATTATTGTTATATTAAGTACCTATATCTGATTCTAGATGACAAAATAATATTCCTTTTTGCACAGTGAACAACACAGCTGTCTAGAAGCATAATAAATACAACCATTACACTTTTTTTATGCAAACTATTATTAAACTTTATATTTGCTTCTAGTGCAAACAATTACTACATTTTTTACACATAAATATATGTAACATTTATATTGCCTATCTACTATGGCTGGTATAAATCCTGGATCCGTGTCTGGCTTAACAAAAAAGCCATTTAGTATTAAGCAACTTGCTGAATACATAAGGTAACTATTTGTACACAAATGTAGTTATATGAATTGCTCTTCAAAACCCTCTTTAAGTCCCTCGACCCAAAGATTCTAATTTTCTTTTAACATTATAATAACTTCTTTTGTGCATTTATTCTATTTATTATTTAATTTAGATTTTACTAATAAAATAAACTTAATACTTTGTCACTTTTAACAAACTAATAAGGTTCTAAGACCTGTTTGTTATTTATATTTGTTTTAGGTAAAATATACAAACTTAATAATAGATTTTCACAACCTAGAATAGGTGTAAATTAATAAACTCTTATATTCTATTTGCGAATTTCACCACAAAAATAAAAAGAAAAAAACATACGTACTTGTGTCACTTAATATTTGGCTAACCTTCCTGATAATTGATAATATCCATATTTTCTTAAACATTAATTTAATAATGCTTGTAAATAAAAACTTCATTTTATTCTTACCATAATGATGCGACTCCAACTATGTTTTATTTCACTTGAGTGAATCGAGTGAATTTGTCCAACTCGATAATCGATAGAAAATAAATTTTACCGAGTTACCGAGTTAACTCGGCGCATCGTATAGTTTCAGAGGGTGCTATATAGATATTACTTCACTATTTCTTGTATATATAATAAAGTCGCTGCGGGTGACATCACAAGTTGCATCCAAATTCAAACTTGCATCTGGCATGTTGTAAACAAGCCTGAACTTAGTTTGATTTATGATATTGATTTATAGTTTTAATTTCATGTTGCCACATATTACTTATTTATAAAGGTACATATTTAAAAATGGTTTAACTAAAGTAATCGCTACTCTCAACTCTAGTGATAAACTTTTCTGTAAATAGTTGATTTACTCAAAAACTAGTGTACAACTAGAATGACATACATACATACTTGTAAATTAACCAGAGTGGCTCGAGTCACAAAACTTTACTCGAATCGCATCTTTATCTTACGGCCAGTGCAGTGTTTGTCTACAATTTAGTAATGAAATCGACTCACTAATTCGAGCAAATTATTGATATATTATGTAATAAATAAATTGATATTAGGTAATATGTTTATAATGTTGTATCAATTTACGTTATATATAATATAAATTGATTATATATGCTTTGGATAGTCAAATTATTAATAACATTAAGACTTACGTCATAACGTTAGAGTGATATTATTTTATGAAGATTGCCGATACGAATACCAAAAATAATATATAACTACCTATTAAGTGTAGTAATAATAATTGTGTTGTATGGAAGAACAATTATAAAAATAATTTGTGACATATTGACACAGTTTTGTTCATCTAATTTGAATTGCGTAACTCGAGCTCAAAATCGAGTTACCTGAATTTCAACTCGAGTCGATTTTTTCCGAGTTATCACGGCACATCTCTAAGACAATATTTTTTTTAATATTACATTACCTTAGCCAATGATTAGAACACGAATGTCAAAACAACTAATTTTTTTTTTCAGATTTCTTGTTTCCGTTTACATTTTCGAAAAATCTATAGGCCATTTACTATTATAATTTGGTGTCTTTTTTTGGTGTAAATACCATTAAACGATGTTAATATTTCCAGTGGGCCCAAAAATGATTGTCTCCTTTCATCTCTTCATTCTTGGCATCCAGATCTTAAGCTTGGTCGTCGTTTTGATTCAGGCTACGCGTGCTTCAAGGATGGATATGAGTGATGGCCGTGTACCTCTCTTTTCATTTCAAGAACACTAACATTTTCACAAATTTCTCTGCTTTCTCATAGTCCAGCAATTAATGCTGTTGCTATTAAGGCCTTCGAAATTTCTTTTCTTTCTGTTTATAATTCTAATCCTTATGTAAATGTCTTAACAGAACTTGCAACACTTATTTCTTCTCTGTCGCCTTCTTCGCCCCGTGTGACCTTGGATGTCGTAAAGTGCCGAAAGGTCGGGAATTGGAAGAGTTTAGATTAATCGCGATAAAATCAGTAAAATTTGTTTTATTCCAGATTTGTGACAGGCTGTAATGAATGAAAAGAAATCCCCATCTCATTTCCGTAATTAAGGTCCGATGGGCATTCGATGTTAATTTAAAAAAAATAGATTTAATTCATAATTTTCGTTAATCAAATAACAAATAAGGTTGTAAGCCACCTTCGTGTAACCTCAATATTAATTTATATTCTTTTTATAGCTCTAAAATGGCGGAGTGTAAATTATTATTCAAATTTTTATTTACTGAGCGTCGTTTTCCTGTCGGTACACGCTACGTCTATAAATAGAGCCTTGTAATTAGGCCGTCCATGGCGACCTATTCCGATCGCTAAATAACATAATGTTTAACTATTATGTTACTGCCTAGCGAGTAGCGATGCACCCCGTCTTCGCCTGATTATTATGTATTAATGTAGCGTTAGATATATTTAGGGATAAACAGATACTGTATCACTTTTTCATATTTTTTGTATAAAACTAGGTTGTTTTGGACAAACTATAGCCTAAATCCTCTCTATCTGTTCGTAGTTTCAGCCATTCCCAAGATTAGCCCGGACTAAGACAGACATACCTACGGAGATTTTTTTTAAAAATGGTTATTTATGTCGTCATAACTTTGAAATAACCATCTGAGCCTTATAGAAGCGAGGTATTTTAATATTACAGACAGATACAGTATTGACGGCTCCGTGGCATAGTGGCTTATCGATGAGCGCGGCGTTGAGGGCCACGGGTTCGAATCCCGCACGGGAAAGGTTTTTGTATGGTCTACAAATAATTATTCCGGAACTGGATGTTTGTCCTTATGAAATTTATATATGTAAACTGCCTCTTAGGTTGGTGGTAACGTTTTAAAAAAATAATCCAATATTATCCTACGTATAGATAAGTAAATAACATGCCGTCTGGTGTTGGCGTAATCAATCAGTCCATTTCGTCTAGTGCGTCTCGTAAGAGGCCACTATTGGTGACGCCAAAAATATAACCTGCATTTCGATAGACTGCGTTCTAGCCATCGCTTACGCTAAACTTAAAATGCTTAAACGGGCGACGAAGAAAAGATACAACAGTACGACAATATTGGCACTTCGATCGCAATTCGTCTGCTATGTGACTATTAAGACAAGCTCTTGGCTACAACGGAACCTGCCTGTACATTTTCCCTATTTCACCTCTTACGACACCCTGTGTGTAGTGGATATTATTACAATGCCACTAAACGATTACTTATAACTCTAATAATAAAAAAATTGCGGTTGCCAACCCGCCGCCCACGCGTGACAACTTTGGCAAATATCTCGCCTATAACCATGAGGCAATCTATGGTGGAGCCCAATGTTCAGCTGTGGACTTTTGATAACCTATAAATGTAAAAAGGCAAAGTTAAACAACTGTATGTGTGCTATGTGCGAAAATTTTAAAATTTTATACAAACATAAGCAGCCCGATAAAATGGTTTCGGCACCCTAATTACATAAGTGCTATTTCTATCCGTTGTGACTAGGCAATTGATTAACCTCTGTGACCTCAATTAGTTCTCCCATGGGAACGATACCTATATCCGTGTATGCCACTTAATTTGTTATTCTTTAAAAATAGTACCATCACACTATGAATAAAAGTTTCTCCTATATCGTGATTTCCGCGAATTATGCGTAGAAAGTCAACTGGATCCAGAGCATCATAATTAGTTCATTGTAATAGAATAGCTGTGTTCGGTATGTTTTTTTTTTTTATAGAAGAAGGGGCAAACGAGCATGCGGCTCACCTGATGTTAAGTTACTACCGCCGCCCATGATCAACCGCAACACCAGGAGAATTGCGGGTGCGTTGGCCCTTTAGAAAGGAGTAAGCTCTTTTCTTGAAGGTCCCCAGGTCGTATCGTTTTATTGGTAAACTATTCCACAGAGAGGTTGTACGTGGAAGAAAACTCCTTGTGAAACGTAATGTGTGGCAATTTTTTTTGTCGGAAACCTTCGCTGGCGCGCGCTAAACAACTCACATACATACTAGATGGTAGAACTCGTTATCTGCCTAGGACACCGAGTGTCATCACCATCTTACCTATTTCTGCTGCCAAATCGCGGCACGTTAATCTAGCGCTGAACGAAACGTGGAGGGGATAGCTGCGCAATTCGTGTCGGTACGCCAATAGTCTTAGCCGTACGCAAGTAGCAGTAGCTAAACAGCGCGTGCGAACGATACTCACAGTCAATCACCGATACGCACGCCCGCCTCACGACCCGCTTATCATCCCATGATACATTATTTTCGACTTACGCGCAATAACGGTCACCGCTAGACTTTCGTGCCGCTACGTATATTGGACTGTGTTCCAGTCTCAATGGCCGGTATATTTACAGGCTGTGAGGCATTCTATCTTAGTCCTCCGAGGTGAAAACGCGTCTGTAGCCTTCTTTGTTACTTAGCCTACTTACCATCAGATGGACTGTGAGTTCGTTTGTCACTTCTTCTTTATATCGGATCTTACAAGCAAATATTCATATTTATATATATTTATAGATTAAAGACCGTGTATAAACATAGAAATAATAATATCAAAGTTTACGTAAGTTGTAATTGTCAAAGATTCATAGATTATAATTATGTGAAAGATTATATACTTTCAATGTATTATTAATTGATGGCTGTTCATGTCGCAAATAAGATGCAATATCAAGGCGATGATTCACATTGAAAGCATCTGCAGAAAACGTTCAAAATGCGCTGTATACGTGGAGAGAGTCCAATAACTACGATACATAACGAGACAACAATGACGCATCCCCCAGGAACGCGCTCCTTTGCTCGATGACTTCAGTGAGAGCGCTGATGTCACCGGAGTAATGTAATGTCGCAGATCGGTTTGTTAGCAAACAGCTGTCCTGTCGTGGGATCCGCGCCTACGTTGTAACACGTTGTTGTTGTTTTTTATGTGTTGTAGAGCCACGCTTCAGTTATATTACGGTTGTAGCACAAATGGCCGACCCATTTGGCGGGGAAGGGCCACGCTCTCTCCCATCACACAGAATACCAATGTAAAATATCAGCTTAATGCTGCTATATTTCGTATGTTGAATGTAGAGAAACGGAAACTTTAGACTGGAAACGAGGCATTGCGTCTTAACCCTAAGGGGTAACAACGCATCTGCATTTTGATTTATGGAGTGTAGAAGTAAGGAGTACCAACACCCATAGTAGAATAGTTGAAAACGTGGCCATCTGTAAGCAGTAAATAACAGTTCAAAAACTCTCCACAACAGCGCTGTAGTAGCTACTGGGATGAAATGAACTTAGCAGTTGTCGACGGTTTAAGTGTGCTGCTAAACTGCTCAGTAGTTCTAAAATCTAAAATAATTTTATTTAGTAAATATAACCTCGAAAAAGTCGTCTATCCCACTTATATTTTTCGGTGCGTTCTTTAAAATTTACCCTGTAGTTATAGTGGCGCCACCCTTATTTAACGGTTTTCTATGGACACTTTTTAATACACAGTCTGTACTCCTTACTTTTACACTCCATATTTTGATTCTTAATTGTGGATAAATGTAGGTGTCTATGGGCCACTGCGTTCACTTACCATAAGGTTGACTGTGTGCTCGTTTGTCGCCCTTATTCTATAAAAAATCTCTTCGTTGAGACTTCTCGGAGATTGAAGTCAACGTATTTTTATAAGCGAATAGTGCTCAGTTTATTATAAGTTTGCTTCGGTTTTGACTCACACTAACAAAGACAGAAGATGGCCTATTTCGAACGTAACGTAAGTGACTCAAAAACTAGACAGGTTAAATAAATAAATAAAAATTCTTCCGGTATTACTCGAAACATAAAATATTCGATATTAGGTGGGGATATTGGCTTCGTCTGGATGGAATCTTTTTACGTGGCGTGATTTTCATGTGACCTTTTATTTTATCAATTTTCGATTTCTCGAAAATAAATGTTCATAATTAAATACTGCTTAAGGTCGCTGCATACAGGACGGAATCAGCATGTGCACGGGACAGAGACGGAACGTGGTTATATACCAACACGGACGGGAGTTTAATACATACGCACCGTAACAGTGACTTGAAACTAATGTGCTAGTGTTGTGAAAGATATATTTTTCATTTGAAGAATTGGCATTAATTGCTATTGCTTCAGATGATGAAGAAGCTACAACAGTCAAGAGTAAAAGGAGATTTTCTGTATGTCATACGTGGCAGTAAATAGGACCAGTAGGATCACCTTCTAATCATACCACAGTCCTTATATTCATATCACACTCTCTACAAAGAAAATTTGGATGACAAGACTCAATTTCATATTTTCGTATTTTCGTATGACAACATAAATTTAAACTAACAATTTTTTTTAATATTTTGTGTTCAATATGTTGTGCAAGATTATACAAACATGGACATGATCATACAAATTAAATTAGTTTTTCGTCGTACATTTCGTTCGGTACAACACGCGCATCACTGCGTAGCCTACTGAGCGACCGTGCATACGCAACGGAACCACGGACGGGACGTGGCACGCCCCGGGCGCGACGGGCTAAACATCGTCGCCGACGATATTTTTCCCGTTCCGTTCATGCCACGTCCCCGTCCCGTCCATGCACCCGTTACGTATGCATTATCACGTACATTTTCTATGAAACGATATTTCCAAAATTTCACGTCCCGTCCCGTCCGGGATAAAACACGTTACGTATGCATCGACCTTTAGATAACCCATCTATATAGTTAGTACCATCTCGTCTAGTTTCATTACATTTGGTTCAGTCATTTCGACGGTTATCCCAGATAGACAGACAAACTTGTAGATAGATAGACAGATACAAAATAATTAGAAATGGTTTTTCAAGTCGTAATGGACCTCCTCAACTCAATAAAAGTAATGGAAAGACCCCCTCAACTCAATAAAAGGCAGTTAATTCGATATTACAGACAAACACTTCAATTTTATCAACCCCCGAGAAAAAAGAAGGGTGATATAAGTTTGACCGTGTGTGTGTGTCTTACCTGGATTGATCTGTCTGTGGCACCGTAGCTCTTAAGGTGGGCCTAGTCGATGACAAGAACTAAGTGGTGGGCGGGGTTAAAATGCATGCTATCTCAGTTGACATCACGTGCGAAAGCGAAAGGCATGATGATTTACAACAAAACGAGCGTGCGGAAATTTTATGAACAGTCCTTTGGGATTCTGGATATCATGAAAAAACTATTGAATTTATTCTGTTCAAAATAAACTTACTTGCACTTTTGAACACCTAATCTATTAATATATGGTAACTGTTTTGCAATTTTCGTTCTTCTTATGGTATTTATTTCCGCCTAAAGATGTGTTAAAATTAGTACTTTTAAATATATTCTTTTTTACTTCTTTTTTTTCCATACAGGGGGCTAGAAAATGATGAGACAAATTGAAATCATTTTTTATTTTGAACGTACCCCATCAAACAGTGGAGTAATCGCCAGACTACGTTTGTATTTTTTTTTATAGAATAGGGTGACAAACGAGCACACAGTCCACCTGATGGTAAGTGGTTGCTGCGGCCCATAGACATCTACATCTATCTTCCATTACAAATCAAAATGCAGATGCGTTGTCACCCGTGAGGACTGAGATGGAATGCCTCATTTCCAGTAAAAAGGGTCTCCGGTTCTCTACACTCACCATACGAAATACAGCAGCATTCAACTACTATTTCACGCTGGTATTCTGTGAGAGCGTGGTCCTTCCCCGGTCGAGCCGACCCATTCGTGCTACAACTATACTACTAATATAATTGCAGCATGGCTCTACCACGTAAAACATGTATGGAATATTAAACGGGTGAACCGATTTGGATGCGGTTTTTGTATTTAAAAGAAGGTTTTCTAGCGGTGGTTAATAGACATGTTTTATCGAATTCCGTTCAGCGGTTTGAAGATCATCAGTTTTTTTTTTGTTTCAGAGGGTTTTTCAAATTTTCAATCTCAGTTTTCTATGTATAAATACGTGAAGAAACAATTTTTGTACAGCTTTTTAAGCATATTTCACAGAGAAGTGTGAGATTTGGCATAGTTAACGTTTAGATGCAGAAGGAAAGTTAAAATCTCATAACATGTCTTTTAAACTCGTTAAATAAAATAAATCATTTATTGTTTACGTTCATTCCAACTAATGAATACTGAAAGATTAACTGAATGAGCTGTGAATTTTTATGTGACAAATGTTCCATTTTTTATAGTCTGTAAGATTGCATGTCAAGGCATCAAAATGTTTATTTTTTATTTCGTATATTAGATATCAGTATTTTATATATAAGTGTACAGTTGAAAGTGAAATACAGGTAGCTTATACAAACTTAAAAATGAAATTACGTTGAATAAAACTAATTTCGCGCGTTTAATTTTAACTTTCAAAACTGCCGGCATTTCGGGTAGCGACGTTCCCCGTAGATCGGATCAAAAATTTATAATTAAAAGTTGATTACCTCCGTTAACTATTACATCGGTACGTTAAACATCTCAGTCCACCTGTTAAAGTGCCCGAAACGTGAAGAATTAAAATAGTTTAAATTAAACGCGATGAAATCCGTAGAATTAGTTTTATTTCATATGTAGTATTCGCGTGAATATGAGAATTCATTCAATGAAATTATGATCGAATTTCGATCCCCGGAGCATTGTAGTAGTACGTAGGTACGTACGAGTACGTAGGAAGTACAAGAAGAGACACCGCGAACAAAATCTGTGCGGCTGTGCGGGGCGCGTCGTCGAAGGCACAGGGCACGTTTTTGTGGCATACGAGTAGACTAAGTAACTTTGAGCCCGTGGGCTCTAATGCGTGTTGCAAACAACCAAGCCTTCTGTGTTTCTTCTAGTATGTAGTACATATTACATCAATGTCCTGAACGACCACTTGCTAACATTGAATATATGATTTGTAGCTGTGGGAGCAACAGAAGGCGATGGAGGAGGCTGCGCTGCGGGAGGCGCGCGAGGCGAGGGAGGCGCGGGAGGCACGGGAGGCTCGCGAGAGGCACGAGCGCGACCGCGTCGAGCTGCTAAGAAAGAAGGACAAGCATGAGCACAGCGCAAACGCCTCCACGCAGGTCAAGCAGAAACTGCAGGTGCTACAGACACATTCATTACTAATATATATTTTTTATAAATTAGGGAGTACGAACGAGCGTATGACTCACCTGATGGTAACTGTCTACCGCCGCCCATGAACAACTGCAACGCCACGGCATGCAAGTGCGTTGCCATTCTTTTAAAAAGGAGTAAGCTTGTTTCTTAAAGGTCCCTACTAGAACGGTAATTCTGAACACAAAGCGGCAGGGGGTAGATAAGTCTAAAGAAATCACGCCTTCATGCGCTAAACGACTGACACTAGGCTTTATTTTGAAATTATAGAGTCGTCATAAGTTTCAGTAAATAATATATGAATAAGGTAATGATAAATGCTACATCTATCTACTTTGTCCACGGAGATTTAGAGTGGAGACCTGGTACTGGTGACTTAACATACAGGTTCTTACCTTGTTTAGGCATCAGTTTTCGCTTATCAATACTATTGTTTCTGGCGTAAAATATATTCATTGTTGCTCCCTTGAACAATAAATTATTTATTACTTTGCAACCTTCCGCTAACTAATTACAATGATGTGTATTACCTGGATTGAAGAGCACCTCCCGCTCTCCCTCAATTGCATGCACTAACTCCGTCATCACTAGTCGCAGCACCACTACTCCCGGCACCACTACTTCCAACTTCCAACACCACTATCAATTCAATTAAGAACAATCAATCTAGGTAAGACACATCATTGTAATTAGTTAGCGAAAGGTTACAAAGTAATAAATTATTTATTATAATAGATTTCCGCAAAGTAACGCCTGATTCTATCAATTAGCTTGAATGTATATTGTATTTTCTTCAATTTCAGGAATTCCTTAAGAAAAAACAAGCTGCAGCAAGTGCTAACGGAACAGTACCTGGTTCACCTTATAGAAATTGGTTGGTTTACATTTCAATAAAATGAATACTATAAACATAAGCGTAATCGTTCATAGTTTACAAATAGAGTAACCCTATTTTTTGGGGTTTTTTACTGTATGCATATTTGGTTGGTGATATAGTTTCTACAAACAAATTTATTCTACATATATCGCAGACTTGTTTATCCATTTTCTAGAACTACATTT
The DNA here is from genome assembly GCA_907164705.1 of Parnassius apollo. Classification (NCBI taxonomy): domain Eukaryota; kingdom Metazoa; phylum Arthropoda; class Insecta; order Lepidoptera; family Papilionidae; genus Parnassius; species Parnassius apollo. The sequence continues at coordinate 8,225,781 of CAJQZP010001427.1, read as the reverse complement.
TCCAATTTTAGGTATTGATATAATAATTTCTTATATTTACGCGAATACTACATATGAAATTAAACTAATTTTACGGATTTTATCTAGTTTAATTTTAACTTGAAGGTAGCCTCCGTTTAACTATGACATCAGGACGTCAAACACCTCAGAGTGACCACCGGTGCTGTAATGTGCCCGAAACGTCGGGAATAAAAAATTTAATTAAATTAAAAGCAAAAAATTCCATGAAAATAGTTTTATTTCATATTATACTATTGCTACATTTAAACTAACATGTGGTTTTCCACCAGGGGTATAGTGAAGTCGTCATCTGGGGAGTCGATAACATCAACTGGGGCGACTGCAACGGCGCACCCGTACAGAATAGCGGCTCCCCTCCCCCTGGCCCTCAACGCGGCACCTCCTCAACCTTCACCCGCAGACTTCCCCCTGCGGAAAACTGGTGAGTAGACCGCAGAAACTAGTACAGTCGAGAGAGTAGACTGATACTTCCAAAATGAATGTTGTGTCGCAAATTTAATGCTTAAGTATTGAGAAATTAAGATTATTAGGAAAATTTGTTAATGTTGTTGCTGTGTGTAGTGATTTTATTAGTTTAAATTTTTACTTAACTAACAACTATTAATAGATGATATTATGTTGATAAGATAAAATTATTTTCTTCTGTTCGACAATTGAAAAAAATATGATCTCACGAAATTTGCTTCTAAAGGATATCTTCATTTTATTAAAATTATTCATCTTATTATCAATTTAGTTTTTCTCATTTAAAATATTAAAATGTGACCTTTAAAGATTTTTATTATACTTAAGGAAATTATTAACATAACAAATACTAAAATAAATAGCTATGTTTTAAGAGTTTTTGCAAAAACTATAACACCGAATGTGAGTGTGTTCAAACCGCAGCGCTGGCTCGAGGTAAATAGCCAACAATCGAAAATTATGCATGTAACAAACTATTTTTATATGAATTTGAAGACTGACAATCCAGAATTGGTATTTAGGGATAATAAATAAAGCACATTTCCACATAATAAAACACACCCTTTCTCACAGGTCAATATATTCTCTGCTATCTGGTTGCCTGGCTCTGTCACTGATTCAAGTGCGATATTAACTTTAACCCCATCTGATACAAGAGAGAACCGTTACGTTTTCTGCCAAATATTTTGGCTAGCCGCTCGAACAATTACATTGGTTTCAAATTCCTTCTTGTAAAAGTTAATTTAAAAGATAATAAGATTAATAAAACTCGTATATCATTGGAACTGTTTTAGTACAGATTATTTATCTGTTCTTTCCGCAGAGATTATTTTCGCGTTTATACAGAGATCATATTATAATTACACATATAGTTCAAACAGTTTTACCCTCAAAAATATAATACGAACCTTTTACTTCTTTTTTTCGATTTTAATTTTTTGACGCTTTTTACTGGAAAAGAGGCATTCCTTTTTAGTCCTCAGAGATGACATATGCATTTTGATTCTTAATCGAGGTTAGATATAGATTTCTATGGGCCACAGCAAGCATCCACTTACCATCAGGTGGACTGTGCGCTCGTTTGTCAGCCTTATTCTATAAAAACACCTAATATGTCAAATATCCCACTATATAATCTACTATCACTATATAGTTGTTATCGAAATCAAATGTCTATTTTGCTATAATCTGATGTTACCCTTGTACTCAAGGGATTCCGAGATATATATCTGGTGAATCTGTGTTTAAGCACTGGCTTACAATAATTTAAAAAAAGACGTAAAATGATCAAAATTTGAAAGTTTGCATCGGTCTATTAATGTATGTGACCGTCGATTGAGGCTGTTTGCCTGGAGCCGGTAGTACTCCAGTAGTGCAGCGAGTGTGGTAGGTAGAGTAACAGCATGCGTGTGCACTAACAGCGTCGGAGCCCAACATGCTGAAGGTACGCCTGAAGGCGCGCGTCATCGAGCGCCGCGCCTCGCCGCTGGCGCGCCGCCCTCTCAAGACCAGGGTCAAGCACCGCAGTAAGTACACCTCATCCACCCCCTCCTCCCTCATTTACATCTCGTGATGGCACAGTACATAAAACCGAAAACGGCAACTTTTAAAACAGCTTTTCGTCTTTCGCGAAAACCGCGATAACAGATCCTGGATGTTTGTCCTTGTGCAATTTGTGCTTCTGCAATGCCTCCTCGATACAGGTGATAATCCTAGTGTGGGGATAACGTTAAAAAAATTAATTTAAAATTAAAAGTGTTGTTAACGTTGTATAGTTTCGATTCAATTATGAATAGCGTATTCGTTTGCGGGTATATTGAAAATTTCGCCAAAAAAATAGCACTAAAAGTGATGAGAAATGCCACCATTAGTTATATTTTCAGAAACTTGCAATACTGTAAGACTGTTTGTCAAAACTCATTAACGTACTTTTGACTAAAGCATGTGTACTAACTAGGTGCTAGGACTCCTATTTTGTCTAGGAGTCCTACTCTTGACTATTTCTGTTGTCAATAGTAGTACATGCTCTGCTGTTTTCGATATAGGGTTTGTAGGGTACAGGGAGTTAGTGTGATTACAGGCTATGGGGCATTTCATCTTAGTCCTCAGAGGTGACAACACATTTGTAGCCTAATTATTTTGAAGTTAGCTACGGGTGTCTGCAGGTATCTTACCAGTCACTTTAGTTCTAAAATTTTTGTTATGTCTTAATGATTTCTTATATTTACGCTAACACTACACATTTAAATAATACAAATTTTTACGGATTTTATCGCGTATATTAACTATTTTATGTACCCGACGTTTCGAGCACTTTACAGCACTAGTATGGTAACAGCGGTGAACTATGACATCAAGAGGTTGAACATCTCAGTCTCCCCCGTGACCATGGGTGCTGTAAAGTGCTCGAAACGTCGGGTATATAAAAAAGTTAATATACGAGATGAAATCCGTAAAAATTCGTATTATTTAAATGGTTATGACTAATGTGGTAAAAAGTATAAAATTTTAGCTTAGTCGACTTTTACATACTGATAAAGAACAATCATCGCTTGTCTTTAAGTGATGATTTTTCTTTATCAGACCGCAAAAGTTCATTTTTGAATCTCTACTGTTATGGACAAGTTTTGTCTTAATCGTCACTCTTACCAGACGAATACATGATCATAGTAACAGACATCTCGTATCTTTAACGGTGCAGACCACCCCGTCCGGGCATTTTAAGTCTAACAAAATGGTTATGCCATCTAACGGAAGCCATAAGATTTTTCTAATACTTTCCATAGTTGCCCCTTAAGGTATCCTCAAAATGTTAGATCAAGAGAAATTCCTCTTGGACCAGATTAGATTGTCGGGAATAAATAAATGACTATAAAGAGACTTACGTGGTAAAGCCAAGCTGCAGCTATATTACATTGCTTCTGTGTTTTGTATGGCGACTGTATAGAACCGGAGACACCCTTTACTAGATACGAGGCATTCCATCGTAACCCTCAGGAGTGACCGCGCATCCGCATTTTAATTCGTAATCGAGGATAGATCTAAATGTCTATGGGTCACACACAGTATCAAGTGATTTGTGTGCTCGTTTGTCACCCTTATTCTTTAAAAAAAAAAGCAATAAAGGATCATGTTTCAAAGCTGTGAAACATTCTCTTGTAGTCTTTATAAGTGAAAGTTATTATTATTATTGGGGTATTTACAGAGTAGTATCATTTGGTTGGGCTGAATAAATAACCAACCTAAATAAATAAATTATACATAAATAAATAAAACCCCAACCAGATGGAAGCACTCGGCAGGGGAAACTGAACGGCCAAGGGTAAGGGAGAAAGGGGATTAGCCCATTGGCAGAGATGACTACAGGCATAATTTCGGTCGGCAGACCACCTCACATGTCGGTCACCTGGTGAGCCAGGTCCAGATATATTGTTTTCTTATTTGTTTCGGCTTTCACGAGGTTCTCGTCAAATTATTTTTATTATTGAAGTGTTAACGGTGACAGCATACACTTAATAGTATTTCTTGTAACATTATGAAAGTCGCGAGTATCTTAGGTACCAATTGTGAGTTTCTGTGTTTACAGATTGCGAGGGCGGGTCTCCTCGCAACTCTCCGCCGGGCACCACGGCGCCCATCCGTGAGGAGGAGGAGGTGTGCTCGCGTGCGCCCGAGCTACTGTTCTCGTCGCCGTCGCTGCCCAACATCTCGCTGGGCCGCCCGCACGCGCCCGCGCCGCGCCACGCGCACGTGCACGCGCACCCGCACCCCCACCCGCCGCCGCCACCACCGGTACGCATACATACACACGAACACTCACATATACGAACATTATGAGATAATTTGATGCTCACTTTGTTTTTTCAGGTCGAAGGACCAACGATCGTTTTATTTATTTAGGCTTTACTGAATCTTAGAAAACAGTATAGGATCAAAAGGCGAGTTTAATTCTAAAAACATGCCTCACAAGCTTAGGGTGTTGATAACACTATGAATAGCTTAACATAACAAAGTAGAACACAGAGCACTTGTCACTTTAAAGCTTGTCTCCCTTATTGTCCGATGGGACGGTAATTCGACACGCTTGGAGAGACATCGGGTGCACGACCTTCGGTACTACGTGCTTTCCTGGACACTGGGGTGAAAACACCCTCAATTTCCCGATTTTGGGCTGGTTCTGAAAATTTCTTGACAAAAAATCCGATAACTGATTCTGGTCCGATCCGAGTTTCGAACCCAGGATTTTACGGTCAACAACTGTGTTTACTGTTACTAGACCAACGAGGCAGTAAAATAGTAACCCACAAACAATAGTACACGCGGGCTAATAAGATGATTATGGGTGTGCAGGTGTCGGTGTCGCTGCCGCCAGTGTCGGAGGCGGAGGCGTACTGCCCCGCGGGCGTGGTCCCGGACGCCGCGGCCGCTGCTTGCGCGGCCGGCGCGCGTCTGGTGAAGCGACCGCTGGGCCGAACGCACTCCGCGCCGCTGCCGCTGGGAGACCCCGCCCTGCAGCCGCCCAGCGCTCACCACTACCTGCGCGATCAGATACGGAAGACTGTGAGTCTTACGTACTCCCCTTAACTTGTATCCTATTGTATTTGATATTTGAACTAAAAACATCTTTATATAACTAATTTTTAAAGGTAGCTGTGGTTAACTATGACATTTGGAAGTCGAACAACTCAGTTCATCCCGTCACCGTGGATGCTGTAAAGTACTGGAAACGTCGGGAATATATCGGCAATATAAAATAAGTTAATTTACGCAACAAAATCCGTAACAACTAGTTTTATTTAGAACCGTTGTGACATAAAACTCAATAAAACAGAAAAGTAACACTAAAAATAGACAAACATATACATCTATAGGATTTAGCCTGCGAGGGAGTGATATAGAATATAGTATACAATGTTTCCTTTTATCTTATCTCGGTCTCCATTTCTGAAAGTTTCGCTTCTAGCGAGTGTGAACTGCACACATGTTCTTTGTAATAAATTATATACTATCTGAAATAAACTTCAAATAACTTTGACTAAGTGCGCATATGAGAGTTACATTGTCGAAAATAACGTTGGCGTCTTTACAGAACAAAGATTTTGTCTTCGCTGTCGCTCGCAGTCGACTTAAAAAGTTTTAGACAATTGAGTGTAACTAAATGCGCAATATTTAATACGAGTATCGTAATGCTCGTCTTGTAGTACGCATAGAAGTCTTTGTAATTCTTCCATGACTGTCAAAAATATTGCCAGTCGAATTAAAAAATGTATACTCTAAAATTGACAAATTTTTATTTTTACTGGTAACACAAAATCGAAGATACAAGATGTCTGCTGCATTTCTTTTTATAGAATTGAATAGTCTATTTGATGGCAAAGTACATCTTTTGAAGTCTACTGCTGAACATAAGCCCTACCCATAGGTTACCTCATAGGGCAATATTTTTCGTAGATGCCATGCTTGGCAGAAGGATACTAAAATGAAATAATACGGGTATTTATAATACAAGGGCACTAAGATGGAATAATATATATAACACAAGATTACTAAAATGGAATAATCTTCTCGGCCACTCACAGTCGACCGTAACTTAGTTCGCAATGTTTAGATGCCGGAGAGCCCGTCTACTAACATTAATAGAAGTGTTTGTGTGCCCCGGAGCCGTGGTCTGTGGCAGTGTTTGGGGGAGGCCTACGTTTGAATGTGAAATGTATGTGCGCGCAGGTGCTGACGCGGGCGCACGACGCGGCGGCGGCGCAGCTGCGCGAGGAAGAGGGAGAGGTCATCGACCTGACGGCGCGCCGGCCGCCGCCCGTCACCAGCTCGCCGTCGGCGCCAGCCATGGGCGCGGGCGCTGGCGTGAGCGAGGCGGCCGGCGCGGCGCCGCTAGCGCGCGCGCTCAGCTCGCCGCTGGTGGGTGCGCGCGCCCCGCCCACCGGCCTCGCATACGACGCGCTCATGCTCAAACATGGGTAACTTGACACGCTGTGATTACATTTTATTTATTTTATGGTTTGCTCGCTTTACTCACCTCATCTATATCCACTAGGCGACATTATTTTTGTGTACTTTATTTGCTTGTTAATTTTGATTTTATATTACACTCATAGCATCATAGCCCTAATGCAAGTTGGGGTTAAGGAAATCAAACTACACAACTATAAATTGGAATTAACTCGAAATCGACTTGTTGATTTTACTAACCCAGACTTATCAAATTCTAAACTCAATTTTTTGATAATTCGTTTCTTAATTTCAGCTTCGAAACGATCGATTTCTTAGTTTCTTGAATAAATCTACCCTACTTTCAATTCAATATTTATCTTATGCAAGTAAAACAAAAATATTTCGTTAACTTCATTTATTGAACTGTTTATCATCGCCAGTACACAAATTTTATGCGTGTCATATTTTGCAGTGTAATCTGTCCTTTCGAATTGAACAATGCGCCTTTGAGTTTTCAGGTGAACTATGACTTATGTACAACTTGTCAAAAATACGAAAGCACATGATACAACACAATAAGTATGTGCACAACTAACATCAATTACAGTAGGTTAAGGTGTATCGGACTTGTCCCAGAGCCAAACAAACACAAATCCTAGAATATTTATGCAATTTATTATTAACTTTTTCGAAATATAACATAAATATAAGTTTACTGACATATGTTTAAAAAATAATCCCGCTGCATTTCTTGCTGGTTCTTCCCAGAACAGAGGTATTTTCCAACCCAGTGTTAAATAAAAAAATGACTTTCAATAATTATTATGTAATAACCTATATTGTATAAAAATTACTCTATTCTATCCTACTAGTTCTTCGAGCATCACATACCGGGTATTTATAAAACTCCCTAAAACGAAGACAAATGATAGTGAGCGTAAATACAATAATACCTAATGTATTTTTTCGTACCGAGCTCGATAAAAAGAGTGCAGCGTCCGCGCGTTTTTTGACCCTTTATCAGCTGATTTCAGGTATTTTAGGTATTTAAGTTTCACTGCTGGTTTTATGTAAAGGTATTTTTATGATTTTTTAAAATGAAATTATCGTTTCATTTAGCTGTACAAACATGATAGAGCGTGAATAAAGCTAATTAAACGCTGAAAAAATTTTTTTTCGCCGGGATAGATTTTCTTTTTGTCTCATCATCAAAGGTATCCTTAATACTATCGTCGTTCGTTCGAGCGTTTCAAAAATACCACGTCATAACACAGAACGTCATACAACATTAATTTTATTTGTTACATTTATTACATTACCATTTCACTATTTATTTACTTTTTATTTAATGTCTAATATCAGTAAAGACTTTGCGAACTTATCGACCAATTGTATAGTAATTTATAATTTGTCGTTCATAGTAAAGCAATTTATCTTGATAGTTTAGTAACAATTAAAGATAAATTTGATCTACTCGTTTGATGTAAGTATAAATTACTCATATACACTTAAAACAGTACAATATTTGTATCAAAATTACTATCGTTATTATATTATGATGTCCCCCGAGTCGAATTTCGGTCAATGCGGTTGGTTTCATCGGAGACTAGTATTTGCGAGTGACGGGATTATAGTGCACAAGTGTATGCGCAAGCGCATGTGCACTTTCTATGCACTCATTCTCGAAGTCCGATGGGACTGTGATCCGATATGACAGGAGAGAGATCAGGTGCGAGACCTACGGCTTTCGCGCTTTCCGAGTCACGGAGGTAAAACACTAATAACTTCCTGACTTCGGGCTGTTACTGAGTATTTCTTGACAGAAAAACCCAGTAACTGATTTGGATTCGGACCCCGGACCTCATGATCAGCAACCGCGTTTACAACCGCTAGAACGAGACGGTCTTTTATATTATAACAATACACATAATTTGGATCACATTAGTAATCCGTTGTGATATATTGAACAATGTACTTTTGGCGTTCCAAATACTTGTGACCTCACAAATAAATAATCTGGATCTTATCTTTCGAGCCTAATCTCCCTACACAAAAATTATTTATGTGTGTAAAAATAGTGAAATGATAATGTACTGGATGACCTTGTTTATCGTCTGGAAAAAAAGGGTGTAACATGTGAATGGAGTAAAAGCCTATATGGCACTGATATTTTACGAAAAATAAAAACAAAAATTTGGCGGGTGCAGGTGCTCGTGCGGCGCGCATGCGCCCACGCACCCGGAGCACGGCGGGCGGCTGCAGTCGGTGTGGGCGCGCCTGTGCGAGACCGGGCTCGCCGCGCGCACCGAGCGCACGCGCCCGCGAAAGGCCACGCTCGAGGAGCTGCAGGTACCCTAGCCGTCGCAAGCTGCATGAAAATACATTTTACAAATCATACATTTTCAAGAAAAATGGAACAACAACACACGAATTCTTATATTTACGCGAATACTTCACCTTAAATTAAATTATTTTACGGATTTAAATAATAATGATATTCGAAGCTAATACTTACAAACAATATTGTAAGTTTTAGCTCACCACTGTTCGGAATCGTTATTAATAATAAAATATGTAATAAGTTGGATTTAAAAATGTTATTGTACACTTATTATTATTATTGTATTATTTTGACTATTTGAGCTACGTAAAGCTCCATCAGATCTGGAAGAGGCTGTAATCCAAAATTTTATTAGTTCGTAACGATGTGTTCCTAGGTGCCGTTGGGGTAATGTCTCGATTCAGAAAGGACGTATTTATTTCATTTTTAGCACACGCATGTACATGCACGCACAAATGTGCGAACACATATCACGTAGGCACATAAACGTACGCACGCACGCGTATACACACAAGTACGCGCGCGAGTGCACGCACACGTATAAAGCCGCGTATTGACTACACGCTCCTGGCCCGTGCGCCATGAATGACCGCGCCAACCCGTGCATTGCGGAACGCGTTCTAAATGATCGAACACGGCTGGCGCGTGCGGCAGCTGTTTTAGTGTTTGACCGTTCAACATGGATATCGATCGCATACGAGCAGCTGCCGCTTTCATAGTTATTTATAGTTTTCTCGATGCATCTTCTCTGTGTGCTTTATTATGATAAAAACTACTTTAGCTATTCCACAGTAGTTCTTTTGGACCATATAATTGAATGAATTTACGGCAACTTTGGTTGTTCATAGCTCGAAACGAAATGAACACACGAATGAAGAAAAAACTCGACCCCAACCGGCGCGCGTGCTAAAACTGAACTTCTTTAATACGCGGTAAAAACTGACCATCCGTTTCACGCGGCTGGAACGCGCGTTTCTCTTCTTCGCTTTTTTTTTTCGAACAAATAAAACGTACTCGTAGTAATTTGAAAAAATTACCGAAAGACAGATTAAATATAAATTATATTAATACGAAATTGCAATTGTTGGATCAAACATGGTCGAATATACAAGAAAATCACATGAAGTTATTGCGTTCTTACGACAAAAAAGTACTTGCAACTACAAATTACGTGAATGACGATATTTATTTTACTGTGGAGGAAGAATACACCTTAACTAAAGTTACTATGTTAGACAAATAACAAAATATTACACCGCAAATCCAAAATGAAACTACGGATAAGTTATTGAACTCATTTACTGCCACGCCCGTGGATATTAAGATACTTACGCTAATCCCAACATTTAATGGAAGCTATACAGAGTGGCACTCATTCCATGATCAATTTGTATCATTAATACACGATAATGAAAGTTTGAAGAATGTTCAAAAACTACATTACTTAAAGGTAAACTGGTAGGTGAAGCAGCAAACTTAATTAAAAATATTGCCGTAATAGATAAAAATTATGAGTACGCGTGGGAAAAACTTAGAAGAAGATTTAGCAACAAAAGAGTAATAGTTAACGCACACCTACACAAGTTAATGTCAATTCGGAACATACATACTGAATCGGCAAACGCAATAAAATATTTGTTAGATACGACAACGGAATGTCTAAGTGGACGCGTAATAGCGTAGCCGTAAACACAGATGGTTGGGATGCAATTGTGATATTTTTAATAGTCAACAAATTAGACACAGAATCATTAAAATAATGGGAAGAAAAAATAAACCGAGAAAACGATGATATACTTCCTACCTTCCATATATTAACAGAATTTTTAGAAGCTCGATTTAGATCTTTAGAAGGAAATCAATCAAATCGAGTGAACACTGGACGCCCCAGACAAAATACACAACAGACAGAGAAAAAGGTGTACCATGCGAGTAAAACTGAAAGTAAAAGAAATATATGTACATACTGTAATGGCGACCACTTCGTACATAAATGCAAACAGTTTATAGCTTTGAGCTACGAAGATAAAAAGAAAGTTATAGAGGAAAAACAACTCTGCTTCAATTGTCTCGTTCCATACCATGGAGTCAAGATCTGTAAGCATGAAGCTCGTTGTCATATATGTGGCGAGAAACATCATTCGTTAATACATCCACCTCCTAAAAATATAGATGAGATAAACACAGCATGTGTCAGAAATAGAGAAGAGACTTCAATCGAAGAAATATAAAATAGAGAAGGGACTTCAATCGATGATATACAAAATATAGAATTTGTTTCCAATAAAGGACAAGATATAATTACACACTTAGCCATGGAAAAGAAACCGAATATTTTACTGGCGACTGCATTGGTCAAAGTTAGAGCGGAAAACGGGAGAATACAGCAATTACGAGCATTGATAGACCAAGGGTCTGAAGGGTCTTTCATAACCGAGTCAGCGGCCCAAGCCCTAGTTTTGAAAAGAAAAACAATCAATGGTTCCATCAGTGGTATAGGGAATTCAAAATCTTAAGGTAACATTTACGTTGCAGTCTTTTACTGTGGACGAATTCAACTTGAGTGTGGACGCTTATGTACTAAAAACATTAACCCGATTGCTGCATATACAAGGCTTACCATTGGCAGATCCGACTTACGGTATACCAGGGAGAATAGATTTACTTTTGGGCGCAGCAGTATACAGTAGAATCATAAACAAAATGGAGTAGTAAAAGGACCTCCTGGCTCACCCTTAGCTCAGAATACACAACTAGGGTGGATCCTTTCTGGTGAGATAAATATAAATTGCAACGAGAGAAAAAAAGGTATTTTAAGTATGCATCTTACAACTAACGAGGACAATGAATTGTTATGAAAATTTTGGGAAATCGAATCTAACATACCTTGCACTTCGAAAAAGAAAATGACACAAGAAGAGTTAGAATGTGAAAAGATTTATGAAAGCACATACACAAGAGATTATAAAGGGAGATACATTGTGAAATAACCTATAAAAGACTCGAGTATGGACTACGGAAACACTAAGAATATAGCAAAACTAAGACTAGATCAGTTAGAAAGAAGATTAGACGAAGATAGAGAGTTAAAAGAAGAATACAATAAGGTTTTAATGGAATGTAAAGAATTAGGACACATGGAGGAAATAGATAGCCGTGAAGCAATCAGACCCACCAATGAAATTTTTTATTTACCGCATCATGCTGTAATAAGGAGAGACAAAACTACGTCAAAAATTAGAATAGTCTTAAACGCCTCCTCTAAAGGACCAAAAGGAAAGTCATTAAATGATAACATGTATGTAGGGCCAACAATATAACGTGAATTAAGACATATTGTCATGACTTGTCCAACATACGAAGTAGCATTTGTCGCGGATTGCATTAAAATGTATCGACAGATTAAGTTTACTGACAAATGTGCAAATCTACAAAGACTTGGAGGGAACACGGAGAACTAAAAGAATATAAACTTACCAGAGTTACATTCGGCACAGCAAGTGCACCATATTTAGCGACAAGAACGGTTCAAATGTTGGTACATAATGAAAAAGAAAAATTTCCAATTACAGCAAAAATAGCTATGAAAGATTTTTACGGATGATCTCCTTACCGGAGCTGATAATTTGAAAGAAGCAAAAGAGATATACACACAAATCACGAAAATGATGAAAACTGGCGGTAACAGTTTTGTCAACAATTTCTAGACTATATGATCCCATTGAATGGTTAGCACCCGTTATAGTACAGCAAAGATTTTCATTCAATAATTGTGGCTCGCTGGCATAGATTGGGACCAGGAGATACCAAATACACTAAAGGAAGAGTGGAATGAATACAGACGAGAACTGAACAATTGTGAAGACAACATGCCACCTGGCAAATGGTTGATGGCTAGAGTATTAGAGACTCATCCAGGCAAAGACAGTTTAACTCGTGTTGTCACTGTGAAGTGTAAAAATTCAATACTTAAGCGTCCAGTCACCAAAATCGTTGCCTTCCAATAGATACAGACTAATTTTTTTCGTTATTGTATTGTTCATGGTGGGTAGTATCTTCTTTTTTTTTGTTTAGTTTATTTTTTTTTTTGTTTAACTCTTGGAAGAACATTACAATGTCCTTGGTGGGTGGAATGAAGTGAGTTAAACGTTAATTAATACTTTTTATTTTCTTGTTAGTTCGATAGATGTGCTAATAGGAAAAAATGCGTGCTATGGTTTGACTGTTTGTAATAACCTAAGCAGATTAAAATAAATTTTGTAATTCAAGTCTAATTATAATTTCGATTCGATCTCGTCGTTTTATTTTTGGGAGGACCTCAAAGTAGGCGGTTCAAATATCTTACATTCTGTAATTATTTTGGCTCTCCATTACATTGAGAGCTTCTGGTGCTTGGCGGCAGGAGTAGATAACAGGGTGCTACCTACCCAGACTGACTTTTGTTCAGAAGAGTACACACATACATAGACTATAGTTCATGCGTACGCAGAAAAAGCTAGAGTTGTTGCCTCTAAGGACTGAGATTGAATGCCTTACTATCTGTAATTATATTGGTTCTAACCTCGAAACTGACTGATTCTTGGCGTGGCATGACCTATATCGACGTACTCCCGTGCAGAGAAGTACGCACACACAGGCTTTATTATAAAGTGTGTGTATGTGCCTTGAGTGGTTCTCGGTGTGGCGTGACCTACCCATATGGATTTTTGCCACACACGTTTAGAGCATGGATTATAGTATAGTGTGTTTGCTTGTGCGTGCGCAGTCGGTGCACACGGAGGCGCACGTGGCGGCGTTCGGCGGGCGCGGGCGCGAGGCGCGCGCGTTGCGGCTGGTGCGGCTGGCGTGTGGCGGTCTCGGTGTGGACGCGGACACGGCGTGGAGCGACGCGCACACGCCGCCCGCCGCGCGCCTTGCCGCCGGCGCCGTGCTTGACCTCGCTCTACGCACCGCGCGTGGTGAACTGCGTAACGGGTGAGTGCGGAGTTTTGCGTGCTGCGTGCGGCGGGCTCGGCGTGGTCAAGGACACGGCGTGGAGTGACGTGCACACACCGCCCGCCCCGCGCCACGCCGCCAGCCCCGTGGTTGACCGCGCACTGCGCACCGCGGGCGTCAAACTGCGTAACGGGTGAGTGCGTGCAGAGGGCTCGGCGTGGACGCGGACACGGTATGGAGCGACGCGCAAACGCTGCACGCTTTGCCACCGGCGCCGTGTTCGACCTCGCGCTGCGTACCGCGCACTGCGATCTGCTTAACAGGTGAGTGCGCGTACTGCGCCTGACCCAGCCCCACTGGCGCTTCGGGTGACTTACTAGCTCCCAGCCTCGCGGGTGCGCGGTACTAGTGCAACGTGATGCACTCCCAGTCCCACAGGTGCGCGCCAATAAAGCAACGTCATGCATTCACTGGCTCCCAGTCCCACAATTGTGCAACGTCATACGTTCTTTTACTCCCAATCCCGGAAGTATACACGGACCTGCACAAGGGATAAGTCACTAGGCCCCATTCCCACAGATGCGTGCCTCTAGCAGAACGTCAAACGTACACTGGCTTCCAGTCCCGCAGCTACGCGCCATTAGGGCAACGTATAAATGACTGGTCTCCGATCCCCGGACCCTTCCGTGCGCACCGATCTGCGCTATGAGTAATCAATTCACTAGCTCTCAGCCCCGCAGGTGCGCGTATATTCACGCAAAAGACTTCGATCATCAATGTGAGCCGCTTTAGCATATACAATGGATAAATGCTAAAAGTACACTTATAGTTTAATCTCTTTTTAATGCGTGGTACCTAATATGTATTAGCAAATAACCTAAAACTATAACACTTCCAGCACTAGAGTTAGATGTGATAATATTACTTTAGTTATTTTGTATCTCATTATATGTGAAACATTGTACGTTGTTATCAGAAATAAAATTCTTCAGGTGCTACCGGAAAGGTATTAAGGAGCTCTTCGTGCTTTGTATATGTATCTGGTAAATCACTAGTCGCTGCTACGGGAATCGCATGTACAAAAGCTTTATAATTGATAAGTCTGACATCCCTCAAATGCTATTCAGAAATAGCAATAGTAACAAACAACAACGAATCAATCGCGTAAACTATACACAACTGTAACCAGTTTCTGTAAGAATTTATGTGTGCCTTATTGATGTATTGGTAGCGTTAAAACACATCTCCACTAAAATCACCATCACCATCACATCACACAATATCACAACACCATCACATTTCCACTAAAAATTGAATAAAGAAAGATGTTATTATAGAACTTTAAAAAATAATGAAATAGTTAAAAGAATATAATCAAAAACAAAACATAAATAAAACAGATGAAATTTGAGTTAAGTAACATTTTTACTTTACATTAATAATATTTGTATGCACATGATTACAACAAATACGTTTATTTACCAGGTTCGCGGTGGTTCGACCACCTGGACACCACGCGGAGCCTAATCAAGCGATGGGATTCTGTTTCTTCAACTCCGTAGCTATAGCTGCTAAGATTTTACACACGAGGCTCGGCCTACAGAGGATACTCATAGTCGATTGGGTGAGTTATATACTGTTACATTTGAATACGGTTTTTATAAATTTTTGGTTGCTTTAATTAAATATTGTCAGAAGTACACTCATAAAAAATCAACGTAAATTTACGAAATGCCTAAAGTTGTTTTCTCTCTCTCTCTCTCTCTCTCTCATTAAACGACAATAGAATGAGATACATATAAAGATAACTGACTCTTAAATAAGTGAGGCATTTTCACTCATAATTCATTCATTCCACTACGTAAGGATTTCTTAAAATCATTTGTTACAGAAAGATGCCCCTACCTATTTCCTGTTTTAGTTACCCCTTTGCCTCCTACGACACCCTTCGGGATGGTAAAGGGTTAGGGAGCAGTGCTAAATAGTAAAATAATAAAAAAATATTAATAAAATAATTAGTATTATACTTATTGCACTTCATGTAATTTTTGAGACTGGGTCATCTTATGCACCTTTTTGTAATTTTTTTACAAAGTAGAGCACCGATACACTTTATTGAAATTTTTACAAACTAGGGCACCGATACACTTTATTGAAATTTTTACAAACAAGGGCCATACACTTTATTGAAATTTTTACAAACTAGGGCACCGATATACTTTATTTAAATTTTTACAAACTAGGGCACCGATACACTTTATTGAAATTTTTACAAACTAGGGCACCGATACACTTTATTGAAATTTTTACAAACTAGGGCACCGATGCACTTTCTTGTAATTTTTACAAACTAGGACACCGATACACTCATTTAATTATTTACACTTAGGACACCGATACCCTTTCTTGTAACTTACAAACTAGGATCTTGATACAGTCCCTTGTCATTCATTTACAAACTAGGATATCGAAACACTTTCTTAATATTTCTCGTTTGGTCGTGTACGATTACAGTCCGTGTACGATTACAGTCTCTTCGGACTAGGGGAGTAAGGGAACAGAGAATGCTCCTGTGTTTGTGTTCATACTCGTACAATATAAGCATGTCTTGTATCAATCACTATTGAGATTGGCCATTATGTAACCGAAATTCGGTCTGGAGAACAAACATTTTATTTAACTTTGAACAAATCGAAAAAACAATCTCTCGACTCCGTGGCGCAGTGGCTTAGCAATGAGTGGCTGCGCTTGGGGGTCGCGGGTTCGAATCCCGCACGGAACAAGTATTTGTATGGCCTACCAATAATTGTTCCGGGTCTGGATGTTTGTCCTTGTGCAATTTATGTTTGTAAACTGCCCCCACGATACAGGAGAAAATCCTAGAGTAGGGGTAACGTTTAAAAGAAAATCTGACTTAACATTAATTTGCTTATACATTAACTTGATGTGTGCAGAGCGCAGGTGCAGAGAGTGTGAAATTGTTCTGTTGGTACAGTAAAGAGTTGGTGGCTGTGGAAATGTCAGGAATATGTTTGTAACCACCGACAGATATAGACGATTTAATTCGCCGGCCTATGTACTACTGCGGTAAGGTGGACCTTACGTTTGCGTGTGATTGTCCAGGACGTGCACCACGGCAATGGCACGCAACAAATATTCTACGAGGACCCGCACGTGCTGTACGTGAGCCTGCACCGGCACGATGACGGCAACTTCTTTCCGGGTACGGGCGCGGCTAGCGAGTGTGGCGCGGGCGCCGGCCTGGGCTACACTGTCAACGTGCCGTGGCCCGGCGCGCCGCCGCTCGCCGACGCGGAGTACTTGGCCGCCTTCCGCGCGCTCGTCATGCCCATCGCCAAGGTACACCTCGCCCCCCACGCCCATCTGCACCCTGCGTCTGGACCGGTTACACCGTCAACGTGCCGTGGCCAGGCGCGCCGCCGCTCCCCTACGCGGAGTACCTGGCCGCGTTCCGCTCGCTAGTCATGTCCATCGTCAAGGTACACCCCGCCCTCCGCGCCTACCTGCATCCTGCACGTGGAGTACCTGGCCGCGTTCCGCTCGCTAGTCATGCCCATCTTCAAGGTACACCCCACCGCCCGCGCCCACCTGTACCCTACACCTGGCCCGGCTATACCGTCAACGTGCCGTGGCCCGGCGCGCCGCCGCTCGCCGACGAGGAGTACCTGGCGGTCTTCCGCTCGGTAGTCATGCCCATCGCCAAAATATTAAATAAATTAATATTTTCAAATTATGTCTGGTGTTATTATCTCTAAGTGACAATAAAGCGGGGTCTTTGACAATACTCTTACTTCCCGTCTAATGCGGAAGTAATAAAACCACAAACTTTGCAGTGTAGTGCAAAAGAAAATTTATTTCAATTTTTTACGGTCGAATCTTCTGAAATAAAGTTATTTTTATAAGTTTGAATAATATTGATGAATCTAATAACACAGTTAACGGGAAGCACAGGGTTATCGTTCCATGTTGTGTAGTTAATGTATCGGATGGTTATGCGTGGAGTGACGGGTCGTGTGGTTCAGGAGTACCAGCCGGAGCTGGTGCTGGTGTCGTGCGGGTTCGACGCGGCGGCCGGCCACCCCGCGCCGCTGGGCGGCTACAGCGTGTCGCCCGCCTGCTTCGCGCACATGACGCGCGACCTCATGCAGCTCGCCAACGGCAAGGTCAAATCAACTCTTCAATTGTATAAATACATACATAAAAATACATTTTACCATCGTTTTTCCTATTATCCGATCATATAATGTGTTTATATTTAGACGTAATGTTTTATTATAGCCATAAAATTAAGGCAAATTTTTTATACACTGTCAAATCAAGATAGTGTATAACAACATTAAAGTAAACGTCGCAACACCTTGAATCCAGCACTTGAGATGAGAGATTGCCAAAATGTCTTGGCATGTAGCTTTCCACACTAGAGTTTTTTGCCTCTCTCCGTAGGACTAAAATCATATCGTTGGGTCTTTTGTCACTTTCTTCAAATATTCCACAAGGACATAATACCAAAATACAGTGTAAACTTTATATAGCGGCACTCAAGGGATTGTGCACATTTTGACGTTATAGAGAGTGGTTTTTAAATGGAACGTTTATTTTAGACCAGTGCTAACACTGGTAATTACTAATAATTACATAAAAACAATTTTTATTTGAACGCTATTGCGTATAATCTGTTATGCATGTTACAACTAAGAATATGATAACGTTTAGATAATCCATGACTCCTAGTAACAACAGTCTACCCGTGTAAGCAATCCCAATATATAAACAAAACAACGGATTTCTTAGTTTGGTATGTATGATGCCGATATTCGAGTTTATAACGGGGTACGATAATAAAGCGACAAAAGAACGTACACAGCTGTGCAGTTTTTACTAATTTTTGCTACTTAAAAAGTAGCAGTAGTAGTTTTTATTATTTAATTGATGATGTTATTGAGAGTGGGTGCAATGTTATATAGAGTCATTGTATGAAAGACAAGCTAAACCAACCAAAGCCGAGTGATTTCGACGCTTTAGGGACTTTGTCGTTAAATCGAGGGCGTTACATGCAGTTTACACTGTATTTCTAAAAATAGTAGTCCTTCGTGCAACATAGTACAAAGAACCGTGACGGGATGACCTACCTACCAGCACTTTTCATTTCTTTCTCTTATAAAATAAGAGTGACAAACGAAATAGAAGCGGATGCTGTGGACTAAAGACATCCTCAGCTAAAAATCAAAATTGTCAACAAAAATGGAATGCCTCGTATGCAGTAATAAGGATCTCCGGTTCTCTACATTCACCATACGAAACAGCAGTATTAAACTGTTATTTTATGCTGGTATTCTGTGAGAGCGTGATCCTTTCCCGGGTGAGCCGACTCATTTGCGCTACAAATATAATATAGTCGCCGCGTGGCTTTAACAAGTATAATGAAAAGTATTTTTTGATGGTGTTTCTATAAATTGATGAGTATGTAAATTATGAATGTGCGTTTAATACGACCGTATAGTGGTGTTGCAAGAATACTTACTCAGTCAGTCAATAAGAGAAGAAGACGTGTTGATTTGTCTAGGACTTTAATAATGTTATTCTAAACAGTAATATTGCGGTGGGTGGTAGAGTACAGTGAGAGTGGTGTGTTGTGCAGGTGGTGCTGTCGTTGGAGGGCGGGTACGACCTGGCGGCGATGTGCGACTGCGCTCAGGAGTGTGTGCGCGCGCTGCTGGGCGAACGGCTCGCCGAGCCGCCGCTGCACGAACTGGCGCGCTCGCCCGCGCCGCACGCGCTCGCCGCGCTGCAGGCTGCTATCGCTGCGCAGGCGCCGCACTGGCCCGCGGTGAGCATGCACGCGCACACCTACATACATTCACACTTATCGAGCCGCCGCTGCACGAGCAGGCGCGGGTGCCCGCGCCGCACGCGCTCGCCGCGCTGCAGGCCGCTATCGCTGCGCAGGCGCCGCACTGGCCCGCGGTGAGCATGCACACGCACGCCTACATACATTCACACGTATCGAGCCGCCGCTGCATGAGCTGGCGCGCGCGCCCGCGCCGCACGCGCTCGCCGCGCTGCAGGCCGCTATCGCTGCGCAGGCGCCGCACTGGCCCGCGGTGAGCATGCACACGCACGCCTACATACATTCACACGTATCGAGCCGCCGCTGCACGAGCTGGCGCGCGCGCCCGCGCCGCACGCGCTCGCCGCGCTGCAGGCCGCTATCGCTGCGCAGGCGCCGCACTGGCCCGCGGTGAGCATGCACACGCACACCTACATACATTCACACTTATCGAGCCGCCGCTGCACGAGCAGGCGCGCGTGCCCGCGCCGCACGCGCTCGCCGCGCTGCAGGCCGCTATCGCTGCGCAGGCGCCGCACTGGCCCGCGGTGAGCATGCACACTCACACCTACATACATTCACACGTATCGAGCCGCCGCTGCACGAGCAGGCGCGCGCGCCCGCGCCGCACGCGCTCGCCGCGCTGCAGGCCGCTATCGCTGCGCAGGCGCCGCACTGGCCCGCGGTGAGCATGCACACGCACACCTACATACATTCACACGTATCGAGCCGCCGCTGCATGAGCTGGCGCGCGTGCCCGCGCCGCACGCGCTCGCCGCGCTGCAGGCCGCTATCGCTGCGCAGGCGCCGCACTGGCCCGCGGTGAGCATGCACACTCACACCTACATACATTCACACGTATCGAGCCGCCGCTGCACGAGCAGGCGCGCGTGCCCGCGCCGCACGCGCTCGCCGCGCTGCAGGCCGCCATCGCCGCGCAGGTGCCGCACTGGCCCGCGTGTGTGTTTTAGCTTTATTAATTTGTTTTTAATTAAACTAATACGGTTTAAGCATACATTGTTATCGAAATTTTGTAGCACTATATCCAAATAAAGTTTCATATGCTATCATATAAATCACGGAAAAAAAAGGCCTTTCCAACGATATCTCGTTAGTCAAAGTACGGCGTTGATAGTTTAGAATATGTAAGAGTACCGATGATGATATAAAAATTGTCGTTTTGATTTTGCCGTGGTCGATTAAGATTTGAGTGGGCCCCCCACAGATCACGCGGTACAGCGCACTGGCAGGCAGGTCGGCGCTAGAGGCGGCGCCTGCGGTGCTGGCGGCACGGCTCGGCCGCCTGCAGAGCGAGCGCGACGCTGCCGACACCGCGGCCGCCATGGCTTCGCTGTCCGTGCGCCCGCCGCACGCGCCTGCGCCCGCTACTCACGTCCCCCGCACCTCCCCCGTGGAGCCCGTCTGTCTCAGGTAACTGTATTCATCGCAGAACGAGCGCGACGCCGACGGCGAGCAGACGCCGTGCACCCGCCGCACGCGCACTCGCCCCGTCCCCCCGCACTTTCCCTGTGGTGTAGGTAACCGCGCATCTCACACTATTTGTAACTGTACTCCTACTTACCTAGTACAGGCCCAATGTAAAGCCCTATTTACACTATACAGTTTTTTGTATCTACAATAATAATAATTTAATGCAATCACATAAAACATTCAAAACTTGAAAGTAATTGCGTACATGAATTAATATACCTTATCTATTTATATACACCTGAAAATTGCTTTCATATATGAACTTGTCTGAACACTTACTTGAACCATTTTTAATGAGTAGCTTTAAGTATTGCAAGTATTTAGACGCAAATGTTTCATTCAATATTGAGTGTTGTTGGCAATAGCCCAAAAATATTACACATTGTTTAAACAGTGTATGTTAATAATTGCTTTTTTTGTATACAAAGGGCAAGAATTTCGTACAGCGTAAACGGGCCTTTAATTAACCTTAATTTATTATTGGGATAAAAAAATCTACTTGTTAGTTTTTTGCCAATTTCTTCACGAGGTCTGTTACAATGTACTTTTATTGAATAATAATTAAAGACCGAATTTCGGTCACGGCGGCCTGCCTCAACGGAGGCTAGCCATCGGCGCAGGACAGGATTATAGTGCCCAAGTGTATGCGCAAGCACAGGTGCACTCTCTATTCCCTCACTCTCACAATCCGATGGGACGGTAAACCGACACGACCGGAGAGAGATCAGGCGCAGGACCAACGGCTTTACCTGCTTTTGGAAGCATGGGGGTGAGACACCGCCAACTTCCTGACTCCGGGCAACTACTGAGAATTTCTTGACGGGAAATCTCAATAATTAGTTTTTTGGCCCGACCCGGGATACGAACCCATGATCATTAATGAATATATAGATTGCATATAATGTTCCTTGGGAATGAGTTGATCATTTCAAATTTTTATGTTGCTAATAGTTTAACATAATATAATGGTAAGCTGTTGTTTTTTCAAAAAAGGTCCCGCTAAGTTTTTCGCTGTTTATTTGTAGGATAGGGGTATTTTAAGAAACTGTGTTAAATTAAACACAAGATTAACGTTCAATAAGCATTATTTTTGATCCATATTGAGTTTAAGAAAATAGTGATTTGTGATTGCGTAGATTTTTGACGTTCAAAAAGTGCCTTGAATCCAATTTTAATAAAACTATTTTGACTTTGATTTTGCATTTCAGCAGGTCAACGGAAAGTTCCCGCTCCGGCTCGGAAGAACCCATGGAGCAAGACGAGGGCAAGTGAGCGACCGCTACATTCCTCAGCGACGAGTTCCACACGGACGTTGTCCAATGAATCGGCGACGGCTTCACGTACTGTACGTGTAGTTGGTGAAATTAAGACAAATCTTAATTTGAAAGCTTTAAAATGTAATAGGATATTAAGTGTACAAAATATATTAATATTATTATATATTTGGATATGCTTTTAAGTATGAATACGGATGTGTAGATTGTTATCGTCGTACCTTGTGAGACTAGCCGCGGTGTGTCAGCACACATTCATGTTATCTGTACTATGCGATATTACAATTTAACCTTCGCAGCAACTTGATACAGCCAGGCTTTGCTGCGATTGTCCACTGTCGGAATCCTCTAATCTTATATGAAAGCCGCGCCGACCTGACAGATTTCTGCTATACCAAAGATTACGAGTTCTTAATTTGAGACGTCTCTGTACCGCGGTACCGGCGCGGCTATACTGTTCACTTCTCGTCTTACAAACTGATTTCCACGAGCGATACGGATGAGGAACGTAATCGCCCTGTACCTTGTTATATTTAATTATATAAAAATTGTTGTTGTATATTAAAATTTGTCTATTTTTAGCGTAAAATGGTGTTGAAGCGCTATCAAATGTTTTATCAGAGTATTAATAAAAATGTCTTAGATTGACTAATATATAAAAATGTTCAATGTGATATGCGGTTCTACGCTCGAGGAGTTTGTAAGGCCGCTGGGGCGGCGTATATTTGTGATTTTTTTCTCTTTGGCGTTTGTCGATGACGTGGACCGCATCTTTTTAGAGAAATATATGTAGATAAACAAATATTCATCTTGTACTATGTACTTTGGTGCTCTTCCAAGCACAATGTGTTAATACTGACTAATTTGAATCCTTTGTTGCCCTTCTAAAGGGTTTGTTTCTACGAATTATGTTTTGTTGGACGTTTCGTAAAATTATTTCAAATGTGAAATTAAATATGCATCGTGATTAAAATGGAGCGCTTTGGATGTATAAAAATTACTTGAAGATTTATAATTCTGTACGCAAACAGTATTTGTAAGAAAGATTATATAGATCTGTTCTCGTAGAGCAAGTTGGTCCTCTGTGCCGGATTTTGACGGTTCAGTTATATGTCCTTAGTGTAGTTAATAGTTCCATGTCCTGTACCACGCCACCCGGCCTGTCGGCGACTTGATTCAATACGAGTGCGTCAAACTAATATATTTTTCTATGAGGGCTGTCTGAGTGTTTGTATACGTGGCGCCGGCGACCGAGCACGTGCACTTGGAAATAATTTTCAACCCGGTCAGGGCTTAACTTGCGAAATTGCGTGCTCGGTCGATGGCGACAAGCCACGTACCTAGAGGGATTCGATCCTTGTACGATAAACAGAGTTAAATAATGTTGTGTCTTTGAGAAATTTTATTGTTAAATTGGAATACAAATGAAATGATTATTTAATAAATGTATAAAATATATTATATATATATATATATATATATATATATATATATATATATATATATATATATATATATATATATTATTGGAAATATAACAGCATTTTTATTTTAAACCAGTATTATACCAGATGTTTGTGAAACGCTGCCGAAAACGAAGACAGACGATAGTACTAACGATACCTTTGATGATGGAACAGAAAGAAAATCAATCTCGATGAAAAAAATCATCGTTTCACAACGTTTTATTAGTTATTATTAACTAAATGAAACATAACTTCATTAAAAAAATCATGAAAATACTTAAACAGAAAACCAGCATTGATACTTAAAATACCTTAAATCAGCTGACAAGGGTCTATATTCGCGCGGTCGCTGAATTCGCGCAACCCGCAGCCTGCAATTGCAACAATACCCAATAATTTACAACACTCATCTAAATACCTAACTTATCTACTGACTATTTTAGCACTGTCCTAATTTCCGTCTAACTAATTCCTCTTATCCTCTTCTCCAATTAGCCTTTAATTCGAATTCACAGGTTAAATAAACCAAATTCTTGGTTCGATTACCCCCGCTAATGAAAAATTTATTTTAATCTTTTAACAAATATAGTCATGCTTTTTTATCCATCGTGTTTATTATTCTGAAATATTCAGTTATGGAACTATTCAGATCACATCAGTACTAATTTAAAAAAAAAGGTATGAAACAGTTTATCGATCTAAATCCACCGTGGCCGTATGAGATGCGGTTCAAATTATGCCCCATTCATTTCGATGCAGATTTGGGCTTGGCGTTGTGTCTCCTTATGCAGGCGGGGCATCATCGTGGGGTCCGCAGTCCAACAGTCCGCACGTAGTTTGTCTTTGTCTTATTTGTCTAATAATCTTTTGGCGAATTTCTTTAGCGGTATCACACTCACTATCACGATTAAAACCCTTTCTTTCACATACCCCCACAGAAAGAAGTCTAGCGGGGTCAGATCGAGTGAGCGAAGTGGCCAAGCGTGTCGTCCTAGTCTGCCGATCCAGCAATCATAATATATCTTTGAAGGCCCTCACGGGCGAACCTCATGACATGTGGAGGTGCACCATCATGCTGAAACCTTGTGCGGACATATTTAGCCAACTTTGAGTATTTAACCAACTGGAGAGGCCATGCGCGCAATTCCTAAACAAAAATTCTGTCAAAATCGAGGGGGGGGGGGGCGCATGAAAAACACACAACTGTATACTTAACTACAAATGCAAAATTAATCGCGTCACTATAAACGTACACTACAGCGTTTGTGTTTGTATTCATTGCATTTACATATACCATCAAATTGTACACGTGTCGACGACACACTGGTGCCGCTGTCAACATGCGTAAGCAACGTAAGGCGTGGACTATGTCGATATTTTTTTTTCGATAAACAAATCACCATAGTCCGCATAAGTTTTTATTTGATTATAAGCAATACACAAATAAATAATACCAAGGTGTTATTTGAAATTCTTTTTTTTTTTAATATTTAAAAATTATCTTTGGAAAAAAACATGAAATTATTAAAAGTAAGTTTATTATTTTGCTACAGATTTATTTTACACTACCTGTTACCCGCGGCTTTGCCCGCATGGTCACTGGGAAATGAACTATCCATTGCTTTTTGAATTGAAAGAAAACTGAGTTTTATAGATTTGTCAGAGATGCAGCCATTAAAAGGAAACTGAGCAAAATTGATTCGTCAGCTATTTAAATGTTTTGAAACGCAGCGTATAGGAAAGCATGAAAATAGCCTGTTTATTCCGAATGGAAATGGGATATTTTTTTTAATTAAAGGAAACTGAGCATAATTATCCGTCAGGGATGCAGACTTTTGAAAAGAAACTGAGCTAAATTGATTCGTCAGAGATGCAGTTTTCTGAATTGAAAGGAAACTGAGGCAAATAAAAGATCCGTCAGAGGCGCAGCATTTGGAATTGAAAAGAAACTGAGCTAAATAGGAAATTTTGAATTGAAAGGGAAGATCTGTGGGAATTCTGATTAATTGATTGTGGAAATTTTGAAAAAAAAAAAAACTAACTGAACACTATTTTAAGACGCTACTGTACATAATGTTACATGTTTTTCCATTCGGGGAAAGAATGTGGAGATTCTGGGCATTTGACACACGCGAAATTGCTACATACAGCTGACCATGAGAGAAGCACGGTTTTTCTAAGTTGACCCCCGCTACCTGTAACGTTTGCCCTTGCGCTTTATTAATTGTCATTGCAAAACTGAGCTTAATAGGGAACTGCAACCTTTTGAATTGAAAAGGAAGATCTGTGGGAATTATAGGGATCCGTGATATAATAACATTTTCACCTTTTCCTGCGCCTGTCAAAATTGTGGCACCGATTATGTTCCGTCCAAGATGTGTCACATGCAACCTTGTCCCGTTACATAACCGAGGAGCATCTAAATTTCGCATTAGCATGACTGGGACGCCTAAGTTTAATTGAAGCTTATGTGAGGGCACACTTGACAACTCTAGAGAATTTAGAAACTACGGGATATGAAGTGCTCTGTTCTGTTTCCATAACTGTGTCTACTGACAAATACTCAGTTATTTCTCCTGGTACTTCGCTTAATATATCTGAATTTATTTTGTTAACGCTCTCATTTTTTGGTGCAAGAATTGCCCTTTCACATAACCATTTGTCTTCATGCATGTTGTTCGTTAAATCTGAATAAACGCTCGCAATTAATTCGGAATGACTGTACTAAATTACAAAAATCTCTCGTCAATTTAACGCAGCCCTCAGCATCCGTTTCCAACCGCCCATCGCCAATTTTTAATAGTGTGTCAGCATAGTTTCCAGCATTGATATTATACAAATGCACTCTCATATTCGTAGTTAAACTGAATTTTGTCAACTTGTTCCATAAAATAGACGACTTGAGGCATGCTTTAATTTCATCTGCAGGTGTGCCTTTTTGAATGACAGGTAAAGTTTGGCGAAAGTCACCAGCCAGTAAAACCACCATTCCTCCCATTACATCGGTATTGCTGCGCAAATTCTGAAGCGTTCGATTTAGTGCTTCTACAGCTTTTTTATGCGACATTGTACTTTCGTCCCACACTAAAAGTTTGCATTGTCGTAGCATTATACCTCGTGCACTATTTTTGCTAAAGTTGCAGATCGGAGATTCTTCCTGGGCTAGATTTAGAGGGAGTTTTAAAACAGAATGTGCAGTGCGGCCCCCGCTTAGTAGCGTGGCGGCTATACCGGAGGAAGCTACGGCCACAGCAATATTTTTATCTTTCCGTACTTGCGCTAATAATAAATTTAACAAAATCGTCTTCCCAGTTCCTCCAGGGGCATCTAAAAAGAAAAGTGCACCATTTCCAGATTCAATTTGTCCTAATACTTTGTCAAAAACTCGTTTTTGTTCGGGAAGCAAGCGGGGTACAAATTCGGCTACTTGCTGCTGCAAAGTTAGTATATCGTAGTTTGTTTCACGTACAATTTCATCACTTAGTTCATTTTCGGTTGTTCGCTGAGGGCTTATCATTCCAAAGTCGCAGAACATTTTTTGCTTACCATTGCCATTACTTTATCTTCAATTTTTCCAAGTGCTTCATTATAAATGTGTTCATTGTATGTCATGTTCGCGTGTGTCTGCTTGTAACCTTCGCAAAATATCTTCCGCCATGTACTCTTTATATTTGTCCCACAATTCATGTGCATTAGATAGCCCGCAAGATGATATGAGAGTTGCATAAAGATCCCTAATTTTGGCTGGTGACTGGCACTGCACAGCTTCCTCCATGGTTTCATCCCAGTGATTATCGTTTTCTAAAAGATGCAGAGCTTCATATGCTTCTCTATAAGTTGCGCATTCCTGAACGTTAACAGTTTTAAAGTCTTTATATCCTGTAAGACCCCGAACATGGTGCAGCAGCAATCGTAAACAGAAACATTCAAAATTAGTTACATGGACGGTATACACACAACCAAGGGCATCTGATGACTTTATACCGGGCCAATTTGCAACAGGCGCGCCTTGAATACGGCGTTTCCACTCCTTCCTAGATGTGTTCCAAGTATAATAGCGAGGGACTTCGGAATATAACAACGTTTTTGCAAAGGGTCGGTTTGACAAAGTTGAAAGAAGGGTGTTAGTGTAGTTTTTGGCGGTGATGCAATTCTTTCTTGGAAATTTCTTTCGGCAAAATATACACGCTCTCCATTTTCTAAGTGCACAGCAAGGTGAGTAACAGTTGGGTGCCTTTCGTGTAAAGGAAAGCCAAGGAGACGCCACGCTGCCTCGTTACTGCTGACATAACGCCCTGCTTGAAAGGTCTGTACTTCATTAACGGGATTTGCCTCACCTTCACTCCTGAGATTAAATATTGCTTGGTCGCTTCCTTTATACTTGATTGCGCGGACAGAGCTACATGCTTCTACGTTAATGTGGGCATTAAACATTTTACATAGAATGGGCGAATACGGGACAATCCAGATGTTATCTAAGGTTTCGAACGCTCCAGAGCGAGATTTGATTGTAACTTTCCTGCCACCATCTTCGGGAGCTCTGCGTCTGTATAAAGGGTAGCCATTGTCATTGTGCACTGTTTCTTTTAATAGCTGTTTAGGGAATTTCTTTGTACATTTTCCTTCTTTCATACATGGCGATATTGAATTTCGTGCTCCACATGGACCGTGAATTATATTTCGGACGATGGTATCATACAATTCTTTATCTTGCTCAGGATCCGGAATCTCGGCGCTTATTATGTCGTCTATTTAGCTGGGCCGCAACTTCTCTTTAAGCCATATTAGAATGTGGGTATGCGGTAATCCTCTTTTTTTGCCATTCAATTGAATACATGAAGCACTGCACCTCTCCGAAAATTTTCCCTTTGTTAATTACTATTTTTGTACTTTTAATCTAAATACTCTAGCAACTAAATCGTGTCTGTCAGTACTTTTTTTGGCTCGGCATTAGCTCCTCGGTTATTTCTTTCCATGTGGGATTGCAAGTAAAAGTAACAAAAAGATCAGGTCTTCCGTAAGTTCGTACATAGGCGAATGCGTCTTGTGTGTACTCATTAGAGATGCAACAGAACTCCCTTTCTGTTTCTGCAACTGCGGAAGTTCTGCATGGTTTTTGACATCCGTTTCTGCTTCCGTTTCCGCAAGTTTTATAACGGAAGTTTGAACGGAACTCAGTGACACAGCAGCCATATTAGTAGAGGAGGGGCGGAGGAGGGGGGTGATCATTTCAGCCAATCACAAGTGAGCTGGGCACGTGCTTTCGGCACTGGTACCAACGGGTTTGTTTAGATACGGTTTTAACTTTATTATACGGTGTGACATGAGTGTAAGCGCGTAAGATTTTCTGTTATAGTTTTTTTAGTTAATTAGTAATTTGAGTCGTGTGTGTAATTTAAGTGCAATCATGAAGCCAAAAAAGAGTCCTGTTTGGAACTATTATGTTGAGATTGATGATTTAGCAGCCAAATGTAAATTATGTGACAAAATATACTCGCGAAAAGAACGCACAACTACCGTTTTAAAGAGCCATCTTAAAGCGATACACACCGAAGAGTTTCCAGTTTGAAAAGTTAGTTGAAACTGTAAAACTTTCATCGCAAACTAAAAAACAAATGGTCAGTCAAGGTTTTTCAATTGGTCAATTGCATACCTATTGTATATTGTAAAATGTATGCCATCAAAAACATATCTTGTAAAAAAAAACAAGTCTCGCAACTCAGTTCTACCGTAAAAAGTTGTGAGATCCATGTAATACCAAGTCGGTTAATTTATTCAGTCCCTACTTAAGGGTTCTTCAGTTTTAAGTTATTACGTAATTAGCTAACCTAACAACATTTTATAGTGACCATATCAATGTTAAAAATCTTTTATGTTTTAAATATATAGATTGACTTGGCAATCGCACTAAGCAATCTAGTTTAATATAATATGTATTACTTGTAAGGCATCTCATTTCTTTTTGTAGATAAGATAGTCCTACTTTTTTTCCTTTCCGGTACCTTCTACTTTTTGAATACCAACAACGTACCTATCTACACTATCTATTATACACATACAAGTAGACCAATTCATTCACTGCAAATGTAACTTTGTAAATCTATATATTTATATGGTATTACAAAGTTATTTATGCAGTTGGTGTATCTAGAAAACTGGACCGAAATAAAAAATATTTTAGTTTTCCCTTAATTTATATACTAAACACTAATTGTATTTTAAATTTTAAGCTTCTATGTCTGCTAGAAGTGCCTTAGAGTTTTGATGATCAGTCAGTCAGTGAGTGACAAAATTAAGAAACTGATTAGTTATAATTCTTAAATTACTGGTTCAAATTGAGTGAAATTTGAAATATACCATGTTTATACAATTCCTACTAGGTTACTGAAAATTCAGGATTCTAGTTTTATCCACTACGAAGTTATAGGGGGTCAAAAATTGCCTGAATTTCTTCGAGAACAGTATAGTACGGCCGTGCCGCTTTTTGCTCGACTTGGCGATTCCCATGTTATAGTTAAACCCCGTTTTTAGTTAAAACGTGTTTTTTCCAGTAAAAACTAGTTTTTACTAAATGCCTTTGTTACAACGAAGATTTGTAAAATTAATTAGGCAGCAGCTATGTTAACGTATAGTTTATATTAATTATTTTTTACGTGAAGTTAATATTGCTGAATTGCAAAAAAATATTTTTACTTGTAGTTTATATTAATTATTTTAAAGACACTTTAATGAGTATTTTGGATTCCAAGTTCGTTTACGTCGTATTTTAGTGCTAGGGTTGTACTAAGTTACCTACTCGCTTAACGTAAATGCGGCTGTTTAAAGGGTCTGCCCATGTCAGTGCCAATTTAGCTTTGATGCATACGCAGCATCGCCAGTGAGCAATTATTTAGCGGAGCTGGACTTATATATGAAGGACACTGGAACAGATTGTTTGGTGTAAAAGTAGCCGAACTACTTTTCATAAAATATAACATGCCGCTACTTAATTTTGAATGTTAATTAAAGGTTTTATTTGTAATTTTTTAATAAGTAGTATTTCCATTTCCGCATCCGTTTCTGTTTCCGTTTCTGCAAAAAAAATATTTTTAACATCTGTTTCCGTTTCTGCTTCCGATATGACACTTCCGTCGCATCACTAGTACTCATGTAGGTAGCTGGGACTGTTAACGAATGATGAGGGCAGAATTACCATTTTACCTAAATCTCTGGGGTTTACATTGGCGTCGCTAGAAACTGCATCTTGTAAATGTATATAATTCTTAACGCGCAGCTTTTTTGATTTAAAATTTGTGTGTGTGAAAGTGAATTTTAAGTTTTTTATCGCTCTCTTCCCGGTCCTGCGTGGAAAAATACAGATCCATACATTTGTTATCTTAATTTTGGTAAAAAGACATAATAATCCAGATATTCTGACCTTCTGTGTTCGTTCATCGTACCGTCGTCCGTCTTGTAGAATCACGGTGAATACCTAGCTGAATAACCACCTAGCTGAATTTAATTTTGTAACATATTCGATTTTCCCAAGGGAATGATATGTTTTTCCGCTGAAAAAAGTAGCCTATATCACTCTACAGCCACCGAACTATCCCCATACAAAAAATCATGCCATGCCGACGCTCTGTTGCGACGTGAAAGAAGGACAAACTTTTGAAACATATTCTATTTTCCCACGGGAATGAGGCTGTAGAGTGACATAGGCTACTTTTTCCGCAGAAAAACATCTCATTCCCGTGGGAAAATAGCATATTTCCGACGGGAACGGGAATGAGACGTTTTTCCGCGGAAAAAAGCCTATGTCACTCTACAGCCACCGAACTATCCCCATACCAAAATTCATGCCATGCCGACGCTCTGTTGCGACGTGAAAGAAGGACAAACAATATATTCTATTTTCCCACGGGAGTGAGATGTTTTTCCGCGGAAAAAAGTAACCTATGTCACTCTACAGCCACCGAACTATCCCCATACAAAAAATCATGCCATGCCGACGCTCTGTTGTGACGTGAAAGAAGGACAAACAAACAAACACACTTTCGCATTCATAATATTAGTATGGATTATGCAGGATAAAATTTAAAACATGTAACAAATGGAAATGGGAGGTTTAATTAACTTATTTTAAAAATTAGATTTGTAAAAAGAAAAGTCGTATCAGTTTATCGTCTTAGATGGTGTTAACCAAGTTTTTATTTTAATTATAAGGCTTCATTCACAAAACCGCTATTTAAAAAAAGTTGTTGACTTTTTAAGAGGTATTAAATAAACTATCTGGAAAATATTTAATAAATTAAGAAAATAAAGTAGTTTCACAAAATGTAATAGTTGAACAAAGTGAACTTTAAACAGACAGCTGCTTAAAAATAAAACGTGACTTCTACCTAGGGCTAAGTATTCCCCAGAAAGATATTTTGCTTTAACTTTACATTACTATTCCCCGAAAACTTAACGATATGTGCTAAATATTAAAAGTTTTTAAGTTTATCTGCCTTCATAACGTACTATAATAAAGTGGTATAGTGTAATTGATGGCCGACTTGGCTACACAAAAAAGCGTTAACTGTTTTAAAATTTAGACTACAGAGTAACCCTGACAAGAAATTGTATTGTACATTAGTGATAGATGAAATGAAAATACAACAATTGACTGAAACAGCTTTTTATCAATAGCTTGAAATTGATGTGCAGTTGGATTTTTAGAATAACCACCGTGGTTTCTCATAATAGAAAATAAAATCTCTATGTGGTCTTGACTTACTTTGTGAAGGGGTAAATAAGTTAGTGCAGCATTCAATTAAAATAGGCAAATTATAAACACTGCTATTGTTTTAGGATGATGAGTTCTCCTATAATTCGTAGTACATAGTAATTTATAGATGTAAAGCATGTGTTAGAAGTAATTTAATATGTACAACTGTTGGAGATCCATACAAATAGATAAATAAATTCGGTCTTAATATTAAGTTTTCAAATAAACGTTTTGCACTCTCAATACATACACAAAAGCCAAGAAAACCTGTGCATCGGGGAGATTTTAGAATATTCATGCGTTTAGTCGCGTTATTACGACTAATAATGTTAGTCTCTAAATTCATGAGTACCGATTTAGCTTCCTCTAGCCTGGTAAATGCTTTTTCATAATTCTTTACGATACAAACAGGCATTAAACATGCCTGTTTGTATCCATTGGACCATGTTTTGATTCTGAAATATCGAAAACAGCATTCATTAATTTCAGGAAATCAGCTGTTGAAGTAACCCCTTCGAACATAGGTAATTTCATCACATTTTCGAAAACACCAATGCATCAGCAACACTTCTGCCATTGGGCCGCAAGGCAGACTTTCATGGTTTTTGTTTTGAAATATGGGGGAATTGTGCTTAAGATGACATACTTTTTGTTTTAAGACAAATATTCAAACTAAATGAAGCAATATCAGATTAGAAACTTACGTATATTTATAAATGTTTCTTAATCAACAACATTAATAAAGTTTTAGAACAATCAACGTAACGGAAAATTAAAAAATTAACATTAATCGCACTTAAGTCTACGTGTATAAGATGACATATCAATAGTGTAAGATGACACACTATGTCATCTTAGACTTTATTGGTATGTCGTCTTACACAAGTAACAAAAACCACACCGTAGGTTGTAGCTTAAATATTAAAATTCGGTGCAGTTCAATTTTCGGTGCACATTTCGCAGATAAATTGTTTCCTTTTTGCTGGTATGCCTGCGCAAAGTGTATGACACCAATTGGAACACAGTTGACACTTCACGCAATGTTCTTTCGGCCTAGATGGACTAAATAGTTCATTGCAGTATATGCAAGCTGCATCATCTTCTCCCTTGTCGTCGCTAGCGTAAGGATCTTTGAGGTCCTCGTCATCATCAAAAATAACACGCTGCTTTTGCCTTCGAGTCCTCGTGGACCTTCGTTTTTTAGGCGCGGACTTAGGTTCGACGCTCATTCTTTTCTCGAGATTCTTGTCATCGTCCAAAATGATAGGCTTCGTATTCTTTGCACCTCTATTGACTTTAGATTTTTAACTGCAGGTTTAGACTCTACACTATCATTAAAAATGTTACGCTTGGTTTGCTTTTGTTTTTTAAGGGATGCACGATTTTCGTTTTCTTTTTTCTGTTGTGCTGCTGCTTTTATTTCATTCATAAAAGGACTGGACGTGAAAACTTGCGATCCACCGACTTTTCTGTTTACTCTTAACTTTCCCGTAGAAGTAGCTTTTGGTAGTAGTGAAATTTCTTTCAGTATAGAATTTTTAGCAAAATCATTACTTATTGAAATTAATTCTGGTTGCAAAAGTAAATGTTCAGCTATTTGATTGGTATCCAAGGATGATGCTATATCATTTTCACATAGAGTTTCTGGAACAGCTACATCGTCGTCTATCTGCTCTTGATAGCTATTCTTTGGAGCAATGACATTCATCTGTTCTATCTCTTCTTTGGCATTCTTAGGATCAAAATCTAGCAGCATTGGCTGGAGAGGCAAAAAATTAACATCTTGATCTTGTAATAAATTCATAACAACATTTTCTGACAACTGTTTAAGAGATAGTGGAATATTTTTAGCTTCTTGAGGAATAGCGTCTTTGTTCGAAGCAGCGGTGTCACGTAGAAGCAAATGCGTAACAACATTTGGTGACAAAATTGTAGGAGACCAGTGACGAGTTTCTACTTCTCTTAAAGTAGCATCAGTGTCAAAATTTATATGGTCCTGGGAGTTACCAGTTTCTACATATGCCAGTAATTGTTCTTCTGCGTCAGTTGGTTTTGAGTAATTTAATTCATCCTGATTTTGCTGGGTCTGTAATGAACTAATAGCAATCGGATCGTCACTGTTTAATTCGTTTTCGGTAACTTCGCTAGGTAAATACATATCATCTGGGAAAATGTGTTAGTTGAAGGGATAAATCCCAGTTTTCTCAAAACCGCTTGTTATATTTCTAACGGTAGCTGCGCTTTCGTAAGCTCTTCCAAATATCTGAGCAACTTGGTATAGGCCTACGGTTCTGCCAGGATGGTTCTTCATCCAGATTGCCATCTCGCGGTCATAATACGCTTTCAATGGACCAAAAAATGATACGTCAGTCGGCTGCATTCGGTGAGTGCAATGTGGTGGAAGACAGAGCAATATCACGCCGTTGGCCTTGGCGAATTCAAGTGCCTCCAGATTTTTGTGGCTGGAGTGACCATCTAGCATTAGCAGCACCTTGTTAGTTACAGAAGCATTAACAAAAGCAACAAAGTGGCGCAGCCACCTCACAAATAAGTCACCAATCATATACCCGGAGGGGTTGCACAGTTGTAAAGTACCTGGTGGAGCACCGTCAATATATTCGGCTTTGTGATTTTTTCTAGGAATAATTATTGCGGGTGGAACTGAATTTCCGATGGCATTAATACAAACTACAACTGTGAAATGTTGACCCCGTTCATCACTATTGACAGAACCGACTTGTTTTTTTCCTTTAGTTGCAAAGACTTTTGGAGGCTTTTGAACAGTGGTCAGTCCAGACTCGTCCATATTGTAAATTTTATGCGTTTGAATTTCATTCTCTGTCACTGTTTTTCCAAAAGAGAAAAAAACTTCATTACCTGAGGTTTATTGAAGGCCTTTGCCCTCGCTGCAGACGTC
Organism: Parnassius apollo; assembly: GCA_907164705.1. Classification (NCBI taxonomy): domain Eukaryota; kingdom Metazoa; phylum Arthropoda; class Insecta; order Lepidoptera; family Papilionidae; genus Parnassius; species Parnassius apollo. Next base: position 8,190,328 of record CAJQZP010001427.1, on the reverse strand, counting down.
GGCTCTGGAGCTCTGAGTGAGATTTGAGGATTACGTTCTCTGAAACCCTTTAACCAATCCCAGCCAGCTATTTTTTCAGTCTTATCAAATCTGTGATCCAACCCTAATCTTTCAGCAAATTCAAAAGCTAATTTTCTTATTTCGGTTGTATTAAATCCGAATAATCGACTTTCGAACTCGAGCATGTGATCCACTAATGCTTTTTCCATATCTGCATTAAAAGTTGGTTTAAAACGACCAAGATTTACTGGAACACTATAGAAATAACGACGAAGAGTTGCTTGAGGCACATTAAAATGTTTGGATGCTAAGAGCCAACCCATCCTATTTTCATTAACAGCCTTGATGGCCATATTCATGTCTTAACCAACTCTTCCGAGTCGATGTTCTTTTGTAATTGCCAGGCATTCTGTATAGAAATAATAAAAAACAAATTAAATACCTATCTACTAATCCTACTATAAGGGTAAGATGGCATACTATGCCATCTTACACCTACGTCTAGTATGTCATCTTACCAAATGGATCATAATAATTTCATTTAAAAGGCAAAACTTTTTAGGTTAGAATATGTTTTTATCAATATTTGAGCCGTATAATAATTCCCACTTACAATTAAAATAAGTTCAAACAGAAGATTCTTACCTTACGTGTATTTTCACTACCAAACAAAAGCGTTAGCAAAATTTTTTCAAATTAAAAACACGAAAACGTTCACTACTTTGCGATGCGCATTCAATGTCCGCCAAACTACACTTCGGTACTAGCGACATCTATGACGCTCTCCAAAAACGTCACGGGTTCACCTATACCGCCAATAGTTTAAAGAAAACTACTGGTGTGTCATCTTATCTGAGTATGTCATCTTAAGCACAATACGCCTATATGATTTGCTTTCAATTTATTAGCCACATAAAATAATTCTTCGTCCTGTAATTTTTGGAGTTTTTGGATATATGACCACTGAATTTGATTTATGTTTTTAAAAAAACTTCCATAAAGTTGAAATGAATTGCGTACTAAGTAATTTAAGCGTGTGCAAGGATCAAGAAAAAAGTATATTTGTTGCCCTGAAGCTGGACCTAAGATAGTAGATAGTAGTTTGCAGTCGATCTGGGTTCAAAGAGCAGCCCAACTCTTCTGCCATGGCGAGGTTGGTTTTTGTACCATCACATGTCAATGCCTTTAGCAGACGCCTGCTAGCATGGTATTCTGTCAATTGCTTAATTTTTACTTCATCCATGACCAAGGTACAGTAAATTTTTTTATCAGGGCTACTCTCCGCTCTCAATTTTAAAACCCTGGTCGGCCATCGATGGTCCAGGCAAACATGTTTCAAAAGTTTTACGTACATAGCGATAGGCTTTTGGTGAGTAATAATTAAGTGTTAGGGCAAAATATCTTTACTCTGAGGAATATTTAGTTCTCGGCAGTTTTCCAGTCTCACTTTTAATTAATTATCTCCTTAACTCTTAAGTTTTTTCAATTCCTATCTACTCTTACTTTCTTCAATTCCTATATTTTCCAGGACTTGTTTGTTTTCTTTATTTATCAAAGATGTCTCTCTTAGCGAATCTAGTATTTCTTACAAACTTGTTTCTTTAAATACCGTTTCTGCGATTGAAGCCTTTTTATGCTATTGTATTTTATGTCAAGGCATTTTTTAGTTTAATTTTCCTTGGCGTATCTTCTAAGTGTTGGCTCGTACGTAAGTGAAGATTGAAGACAACTAATGGAATTTTCCGGAAAATCCAGCTTACTTTTTTACACCCCATATCAGAAGGCAGTAAGTTATTAACGATTGAGCTAATGCTACATAAATTTTGTTAATGAGTGTATCTGAAGTGACATGTCTAATGTGACAAAATTCCAGGCTAATTTTCTAAGTCTACATTTATTACATCGATATGTTCATACCAAGTTAAATGTTCATCTATAATGATCCCCAAGTACTTGGTTGAAGAAACTTTCGTACTGACAGAACAGTTACAATTTTGAACTTCGTCAATATTGCAAGTGTGAATCTTTATGTTAAAGTTATTTCCTGGTTGAGCTCGGTTTTTAATAGTAAAAGAAATATAATTAGTTTTAAGTGCATTAAACGTTAGAAAATTAGATTGAATTTTAATAGGGCCAGATTCTGTATTTTTACGAATCTCATCCCATGTTGATCCAGTAAAAACTACAGCGGTGTCATCGGCATATGTGAACACACGGGCACCATTCATTTTCAGATTACAAAGATCATTGATATAAATTAGATACAATAAAAGTAAAGTTACAACCTATATTCGTCCCACTGCTGGGCAAAGGCCTCCGCTCAATTTTGAGAGGATTTTAGGGCAAGGAATTCAGCCGTCGAAATATTTTTTTTCTTATTTCTCAGACGTGCAGGTTTCCTTACGATGTTTTGATACACCGCGATGCGATTGCGATGTTTTGAAAACTGCTACAATATAAGAAGGTAAATTTTGACACTGTGTTAATCATCGTAATAGCTCAAGTGGATATCGAGCGGTCGCGAAATCGTAATGCCTTGGTTCGCATCTCGCTTCGGTCCGACTTTTTTTTCCTTTTTTTCAAGTTCCCTTCTTTTGTGAGAAAACCTATTATTTTGAGACCTTTTTTTAGTATTTTTTAAAAATACCAAAAAATTAATTAAACTAATTACACTCATGATTTTTATTCAAATAACCAGTTCAGTTTTTTCTATTATGTCAATAAGATCAAAAAATATTATTCATGTAATTTTTATCTAAATATAATTTAAAAAAAAACCGAGGAAAGCTCGGTCATCCGGGTACTCAGCACTTAAAATTGCAATTATCAATTTCATTGGTGCCGGCGGTGAAGTTTACAGCGAGCGCTAACCATCTGAGCTACCACGGCCCTTCTCAATTAGAAACAATGTTGGGCCTAAAATACTATATTGTTGTACGCCGTAAGTGGTATATGTGTCCTCACTAATAAACTGACCTATTTTAACTTTTTGTGTACGGTTAAATAATTTTAAGGTTTTTTATTATTCTTAAACAATGAAGGTTGTGTCTCTGATGCCGATCTTTTCTAATTTTTATAAAAAGATGGGGACAGAGATAGCGTCAAAGGCCTTTTTAAGATCTAGAAAAACTGCAAGACATTTTTTACAACAAAAAAAAATATTTTTATTGTAATGGATTTCCGCAAGGTAACGCCTGATTCTATCAATTATCTGGTCTAAGTTTATTTTTTATAGAAGAGGGGGCAAACGAGCATGCGGCTCACCTGATGTTAAGTGACTACCGCCGCCCATGATCAACCGCAACACCAGGGGAATTGCAGGTGCGTTGCCGGCCCTTTAGAAAGGAATAAGCTCTTTTCTTGAAGGTCCCCAGGTCGTATAGGTCCGGAAAAATCGCCGGTGGTAAACTATTCCACAGAGAGGTCGTACGCGGAAGAAAACTCCTTTTGAAACGTACAGTGGTGGATCGCCAAGCATCCAGATGGTGTGTGTCGGGACGTTTGCCGCGTAGTGCGTTCACGAAATTTGGCGGCTGGGATTAATCCGAACAATTCCTCAGAGTACTCCCCATGGTATATGCGAAAGAAAATGCAAAGAGATGCAACATCTCTTCGCAGCGCCAGTGAATCGAGCCGATCGGAAAGCACTCGGTCGTCGACGATTCAAGCCGCTCTGCGCTGGATGCGGTCAAATGGAAGGAGCTGGTACTGGGGAGCCCCAGCCCAGAGATGAGAACAGTATTCCATGTGCGGCCGAACCTGCGCCTTGTAAAGTTGCAGGCGGTGTGCCGGCATGAAATATTATTCCGCTCTGCTGAGCACGCCAAGCTTTTTAGAGGGCAATTTGGCTTGTGCCAAGTGACCACGAAACTGCACGTCACTCGATATGTCGACGCCGAGGATTCCGATACTGGCTGAGGCAACAAGGGGAGTGCCTTGAAACTGAGGAGATACGACTAAGGGGTTCTTTTTAGCGGTTAACGCGCAAGCTTGTGTCTTCTGGGGGTTAAACTGGACTACTCTGTTCAGCAAAGACTCGATTTCAGAAACAAGTTTGTTCCGGTACTCGGAGACGTTTTCCCGAGAAATTTTGGCTCGGCCGGTGTAAAGAGCATCACCAGTGCTGTCATCTGCATTGCAATGAATGTTACGGGTTTGCAACATATCATTGATATTGTGACGGCCCAATATTATTATTAATAATTAAATTCGATATAAAGGGGCATCAAAAATAGTCTTAAAATATATATATATATATATATTAAGCAATAAAATTACATTAATAAGCATAAAGTTAATAAAAATACATTTCAGACATTAGACCAACAACATAGTAAATTAAAGGCAAAAATATTGTCTTTCATAATAAATAAATTTATTATAAAAACTTGTAAAAATATTTAAAACATGATAAACAATAGAAATACAAGTCGAAAATATTATAAAAATAAAGATAAATAACGTTTATAAGATAATTAGAAAATTTGTTAAAATATTGTGACTAAGTTGTGGAAGGAGTTCATGTATAAAAGAAAATTTTCCTAAGTTTATGGAAGGTGTTCATGTATATATGTCTTGTATGGAGGAGCTGCCGGAGATACATACCTGCAGTTGTACATAATGCAACAATATATGGGGTGGCCGGGAGCCCGACTGCTTGAAGTACTGTAGCACAATGACTAGTCCTATATTAGAGACTTATGATAATAAACTCAATGATACAAAAGCAATGCTATAGAAGGTCTCTATGATGAATTTGCATTACAGTAGTGGGGTGGTGGGTTGAAGTCCTATATATTAATGACTTATGAAAGTAAGGTCTATGATACAAAAGCATTACTATAGAAGGTCTCTATGTTGAAATAGCATTACAATAGTAGAATCGTGGGTTGAAGTTCTATATAATAATGACTTATGAAAGTAAGGTCTATGATACAAAAGCAACATAGCATAACATAAAAAGGTCTCCTTGAAGCATAAGCATTATATGGGGTGGTCGGGTAACCGACTGCTCTTAGTACTGTAGCAAAATGACTAGTCCTTATTAGGGACTTGAAAAGGAATATTATGGTGGCGTGTATGCTGCTTCACGAGCAATTGGTCTGAGGTAAACTTGGACTCGCTAACCGATGTGTCCTAGGCATATCATCTTAGTGCCGGTGGTAAGCGGGTTTGTTGTAGCAAAACGGCTTTCCCGTGGACATCGCACACCCATACCGTTTGTGTGCGACGTCGTAGCGCATAGCGATGCGTCATCTATCTTTCGGATTGGGAGGAGTGTGTTTGGTAGCATTTTAAGTGTAACCAGCATACTGAACTTCATGTCTCAGTGCATTAGCGCTATGATACGTGGAGTTTTGTCCACTGGCGTCTTAGTAGCGTGCTACTATGATGCGTTGGTGATATTTTTTAGTTAACAACAATACAAACTTTGTTACCAAAGTCGATAGAGATCATTTGGGTGTGTTGTGAGGGGGCGCCACTCGTATGATAGTTTCATTGATGCTTACTGCTACTTGCAGTATTGCGTCTTGTGATGGATCTGCGGGTGTGCTGCGCCTGATTCGACGCATTCTTGTGGTTCTGGTCGATGGAGGTATACAATTAACAACATCTTAGTGTCGGTGGTAAGCAGGTTTGTTGTAGCAATACGGCTTTCTCGTGGACATCGCACACCCATACCGTTTGAGGGCGGCGTCGTAGCGCATAGCGATGCGTCGTCTATCTTTCGGATTGGGGTGAGTGTGTTTGGTAGCACTTTTAAGTGTAAGAGGCATACTCAACTTCATGTCTTAGTGCATTAGCGCTACGATACGTGGAGTTTAGTCCACTGGCGTCTTAGTAGCGTGCTACTATGATACGTTGGTGATATTTTTAAGTTAACAACAATACAAACTTTGTTACCAAAGTCGATAGGGATCATGTGGGTGTGTTGCGAGGGGGGCGCCATCCCTATGATAGTTGCATTGATGCTTACTGCTTCTTGCGGTATTGCGTCTTGTGATGGATCTGCGGATGTGCTGCGCCTGATTAGACGCACTCTTGTGGTTCTGGTCGATGGAGGTATGCGGGTGGTGATGTCTGCTGGGATGTATGGGGGACCTTGGGATGGTGTAAGCCCGACGATAGTCGTATTTATGCTTGTTGCGTTCTGCAGCATTGCGTCTCTGCGATGTTTGTTTGGTGGAACAAAGCGGTGATGGCGATAGGCCGGTAGTTGGACGGGTCTGAGCGGTCGCCTTTTTTAGGGATCGGGTGGACGAAAGCCGTCTTCCATGATTTTGGGACTACGCCTAGGGAGTAGGAGTACCGGAAAAGATGCGTTAAAACCGGTGCCAACTCTGGAGCACACGTCCTCAGCACAATTGGGGGGGATTCCGTTAGGCCCACTCGACTTGTGGATGTCCAGGGAGAGGAGTGCTTTGCGAACTGAGCGTTGTTTGAACTGCACTTCCGGCATGGAGCACTCACACCGCGGGATGGTCGGCAGCGTACTCCCCCCGTCATCGAGAGTCGAGTTGGATGCAAAGAAAGAGCCTAGCAAATCGGCTTTCTCCTTTGCGGTATAGGCCAGTGAGTCGTCCTCCCTGTGCAGAGATGGAAGAAATGGCTGACAGAAATTCCCCTGGACAGCCTTGGCGAGAGACCAGAATGCACAGGTTCCAGAAGGATGGCGAACTAGTTTCTCGCCAATTCTGCCTATGTGCTCTGACTTTGGCTTGGCAATGACTCTTTTGAAGGACCTAGAGGCGGAATTAACTTCTTTTTTAGAACGCTGGTGTTTACATCCCGGGACGTTGATGCGTCAGCCCAGGCTTGGTAGCATTCCTGCTTGTACATATGCTTTTACAGGAGCGACCAAACCGTGGCTGAGATTTGCCTCCAATGGGCACCACAGAGGAATTAATAAAAAGTTCCATACACGGAAGTACCACATCAGTGACAGAATCCGCAACAACGTTGGGATCGTCCGGCGAGAAGCAAACCCGCCCCCAAGGGAAGGATGCAAAGAAAGATCGCATCCCATCCCAATCGGCTGACCTATAGTGCCAAACACGGCGGCAGCCTGCAAAATGCAACTGCGATTTCAGCGTGAATGGCACCACACTTCGGACAAGACAATGGTCCGAGGAGCCTAAAGGGGCGTCGACGGAAATCTGATATCCGTCCGGATGAGAGGTTAGCAGAAGGGAAGGTGCATGATTCGCCACACCTGGAATCCGCGTAGGCGAAGTAACCAGTTGTGTCAGACCATATGCCAAGGCAAAATCATGAACAGATCTCCCCGCATGATCGGTTAAACGTGAACCAAGCCATTCGGCGTGATGGGCGTTAAAGTCACCGAGGATCACGTTCTCTGCGGAAGGGATCTGCTGTAGCAACGAATCTGTAGCCATTTGGACGTGGTCGAAGAGTCGGTCTGTTTCGGCATTACCGCTATGGGACCTATAGAGGCACCCGTAGACGCGCGGATGGTCGTCGCTGTCTACGCGTAGCCAAAGGATGGTCCAAACCTTCAAGCCTGTCGAGGCGTCGAGAACAGATGTCTTCTCAAACGTAAACGCAAACTCCAGCCCGAGGCACAAAGGAGTGTTCCAGTTTGTACCCCGGGCAGGAGAGATACGAGATATCAGCCGGAGAGGACACCTGCGTCTCGGTCAGAAAGAGCAGAGCCGGCCTCGCCATCTCGAGATGGTAGTGGACGGCGTTTAGGTTAGAGTGAAGTCCCCTGATATTGCAGAAATTCACGGATAGCGTGGCAGGGGTCACCTTGGTCTTGTTGCTCCGTTTGCCCCGAGCAGTTGTAGTCTTGAGCAGGATTCCCCCCCCCCCACAGAATACGCGGAGCAGCCTGAGCACCCGCGCTCAGAAGTGGAGAAACATGGTCATGGATGCTCAGCGAGGGATTCTCCAGGGGTGCTGGTACCCTCCTGGGGTAGTCTATCACCATTTAATTCCGCTACCATGTTGATGGGGGGGGGGGGGATTTGGGCCTCCGGCCACCTGCACTCCCCAGACGAAACGCGGAAGCAGAGCTTCCACTTCACGCCAGTATTCTGTGAGGTCGTGGTACCACCCCGGCTTGAGCCGGACAACGTTGTTAATTATTTACGAACTAAGAGCTAAGATTGCATCTTCTGTGGATTTACCTTGTCTGAATCCATACTGACAGACAAGATATCGAACTTAATAAGATAACTTAATAATCTTGTGTTGATAAGTTTTTCTAATATCTTAGAAAATGAAGACAGTACTGAAATAGGTCTATCACCTCTATCCCCATTTTTATACACTGGTGTTATAACAGCTTGTTTTAAAGGTTGAGGCCATGCTTAAAAAAAATGTTTACTAAGTGACAGATTATAGGAGTAATTTGAGTTACTGCAAGTTTTAGAAAGTGCAATAAAATGCGATAACATCCCCGATGTTATCCCATCTAGGAGCACTGACTGATTTTAGGCTTATGATAATATCATGTTCCTCGTGAGGATCTGTATCTAGCAAGACAAAGGATGAAAGCTGGGGTTGTCCAACCAATGTTATATTAAATATATATCATTATTTCTAGTTATAATATTTTTGGCAAGATTTTTACCTACATTGGTAAAAACGTCTCGAAGCGTACTTCGCGTTGGCGTTCATTGGGTTCGCGGGGCACTCATTTGTCAAGCTTTTTTACCTTGCCAATTTGACGCAAAAGAACCAACATTGTTTTGATACCAACGTCGAAAGCTACTGCTAATTCAGTCGTAGATTGAGTATCTACCACACCTTGTTAAAATGCTACAAAAACACCAGTTAGATTTCGGTATGTTTTATGCGTTTATCTAAAGATAGCAAGTTATTAATAATGAAAAAAAAAAACACTTCCATTTGCAACTGTTAGTTTGTTTTGTTTCTATTTCAACAAATCCGTCAAGTGTACTAGGCTGCACTAAAAGTATCGGGAATGGAATATTTCCACTGTTCCTGTCATATTAAAATCTTTTTAATTGAAAACTCCTTGGTTTTAAAAATCGAATACCATTTATTTATTTAAAAAGAGATTCTCGGTCTTGTCACAAGGTTTTGTCAAACTTGTTTAGTCGTTGAGAAAATGGAATTGACTCGAGAAAATTCAAGAGCGATGATTTATTATGACTTTCGAAGTGGTTTAACACAAAAATAGTGTGTTGACCGGATGATTTCTGTATATGGTAATGAAGCCCCATTCAAAACCAGGATTTATCGCTGGTTTGCTGAATTTCAACGTGGACGTGTCAAGCTCAGTGATGATCCCCGTCAAGGTCGTCCAAAAACTGCAGTCACCCAAGAAAACGTTGATGCTGTGCGTAAGCTGATTGAGGAAGATTGACATGTGACATACCGCGAAATTCAGGCAACTTTAGACATTGGCATGAGTCAAATACAAATAATCTTGCATGAACAATTAGGTGTAAAAAAGTTGTTTTCCCGATGGATACCGCATTCGCTTTGTGAAGAGCAAAAAGCGGCTCGCGTTACTTGGTGCGTCAGAACTCTCGAAAGATTCCACGCAGGATCCTCAAATGCTGTATACAACATCGTATCAGGTGACGAATCCTGGATATATGCGTACGAACCCGAAACAAAAAACCAGTCACGAGTTTGGGTGTTCGAAAATGAGTTAAAGCCAACAAAAATTGTTCGTTCACGGAGTGTTGCAAAAAAAATGGTGGCCACGTTTGACTCCAAAACCGGCCATGTTACGTCTATTCCTCTTGAGGAACAAAGAACGGTTAATGCAGAATGGTATGCTAGCATTTGTTTGCCACAAGTCGTTTCTGAACTCCGTAAAGAGAATGCCAAGAGAAATCCATCACGACAATGCGAGTTCTCACACCGCACACAGAACAAAAGAGTTTTTAGAGCAAGAAAACATAGAATTATTAGACCATCCGCCGTACAGCCCTGACCTAAGCCCTAATGACTTCTATACTTTTCCTAAAATAAAGAATAAATTGCGTGGACAGAGATTTTCATCACCTGAAGAAGCCGTGGACGCCTACAAAACGGCCATTTTGGAGACCCCAACTTCCGAATGGAATGGTTGCTTCAATGATTGGTTCCATCGTATGGAAAAATGTGTCAAATTACGCGGAGAATACTTAGAAAAGCAATAAATACATTTTTAAATAGTAATGTGTCAATTCCTTGATTCCCGAAATTTTCAGTGCCGCCCTCGTAGAACCGCTAAAATGGTCGTACTTTGTGTTTCGCGTCGCAACTTCGTCTTGAAGTTTTTTGCTAATGTTCATGACAGCCTGTCAGATCTTTGGCTTTTGCTTCAATATCTGGAAATGTTTATCGCATTGTTTGAAAATATCTATACAATGATTCATAAAGGGTGTATCCCGTATTAAGGTACAGTAGAACGTAGATTATCCGAACGTCGATTAATCGAACGACCGTTTAACCGAACTGCTACCTCGGTCCTCGGCACCTCATTGGGATGCGACCACCTTGTCGCTTCTTCGCGCAGTGTCCCGTGTTGGCTTACGTTCCGTACCGATAAAATATAAATACGAGATTAACAAAGGATTAGAGAAAGGCGAATCTGCAACCAAGTTATCTAAGAACTACAAATTACGGATATAAAAACCAAAAGACGGCCATATCCAATTTTATATCCAGGCATGATTTTACTAATGGGTCGACGAGTCGTAATACTATGAAGCTCTCCACGAACACCGATCTCGATGACGCTGTTTACAAGTGATTTACACAAAAAAAAAATCGCAAGGAAAACCTATCTCTGATGCCGTTCTATGTGAAAAGGCAAAACATTAAATTAAAAACTTGGAGGACCGTTGAACTTTCAAGCAAGCAGGGGCTGGTTTAAACGGTTTAAGTCAAGACGTGGCATTGGTGAGCTTCAAATACAAGGAGAAAAACTGTCTGCTGTTTCTTCAGCAGCTGATTCTATCAAAATCAAATTAAGGAACGTATTGAAACAAGAAAATTATGTTTTAGAAAACGTTTAGAATTCTGACGAAACTAGACTCAAGCAAGAGTTTTTCTTGGCAAAGCTTTCCAAGCAAAACTCTTGCCTCGCATCGTGAATTAACGGCATCTGGTCTAAAGTAAATAATAGTATCACTGCTCTAGCTTGTATTACAACTGTCATAAATTAAATTAATATTACATATTATAAACATATTTTGTTAGTATATTGGTACATAGAATTACACAGTTCGATTATCCGAACAAACCGGTTTTCCGAACACCTACTTATGTCCCCCAATTAATTCGGATAATCGACGCTCTACTGTATGCTTCGATCAACAATACCAACTAGATAACGGGTCACGTACAAAATCATAGCTAAATACTGTCCGCGTGAATATGAACTTGTAATCCTGTCCATTTATTGGTTGTCTGGAAGAAATTGCTGCCAGCAATAAGATCGCCCATTGCATACTTTTAAAACGTGGTACAGCCATGCTGCAATTATATTAGTAGTACAGTTGTAGCACTAATGGGTCGGCTCAACCGGGGAAGAAAGCTAGGAAAGCTAAAAAAATCTAAGTATCTATTGGAATTACACAAACAAAGGCAAAAGTAGCAATTACCATTATTTAAAGTTTTGGTAACGAATTATTTAAAATTATTACAATACAAATCTACTTCATGCGTCCATGTTCTGTTTCACAAATGTTTGTGCGTGTATTGGTCCACATTGGCAAAACATTTGTAGGGGTGGTTTTGATCGGTAATTTTGTTTAAAATATGATATTATTTGTTAGTTTAGAGCTTAAAATATATTAACATATTATTCATGTAATTACCGAAAGTAAGACACTCCGGCCATTAAATTAATTTTTCGGGCATTATTCTTGCAACTTTTAAATACACATTGCGGCATTGTGAAACGTGTTCACATTGGCTGTGTTTCAAGTAAGTATAGTAATAATAATAATAATAAATACTTTTATTTCTCAAAAATTTTAAATATACATGTCTTTGAGACGCCCCAGAGAGTAATTTCCATACTCGTATTGGGGATGCCTCGCTCTTCAACCCATTTTACAATTTTATAAGACATAAAATTATTTACATAATTAGTGAGGAAAAAGCTTATAACAAAAGAAAAAAAAAATAGAACATAAAAGAAGATTAAGCTAAATAAACTTTACATACATAACTTGTGAGTGTGTTTATGTGTGAGAATGTGTGTGTGTGTGTGTGTGTGTGTGTGTGTGTGTGTGTGTGTGTGTGTGTGTGTATGTGTGCATGATATGTGTGTGTCAGTCTCTTTGGGTGTATGTTACTTATATAATTGTATTTATGAGTTTCTCTGTTTCATCATAACTTAATTCAAATAAGAAATTAGTTAATATTCTTTTACAATCATATAACTTTTATCCGAGTAACTTCTCGATTTGGTATTATAAGGGGTTCAGTCGGCGAGCAAAGGCAGTACGTACTGCGGGAGACGGAGCAACTTTTTCTATACGTCTTTTATTGATATAAGCTTTACTGCGGTCGAAAGGTAGTTTTTGGTGAAGGTAAAGAAGAAGTTTCAAAATATATAATGATAAGATTCCACAGGTTTTATAAAGTTCATGTGTGGAATATCTATAAGGTTTAAAGTACATCACCTTCAAGAGTGATCTTTGACTTCTCTCTAAGTGAAGAAATTTAGTTTTAGTCGCACCACCCCACACAGGAATACAGTATGTGAGTACGGACTGTGCAAGGGCAACGTAAACTTTGTTTAATAAAGTACTGGACATCACATACTTTAGATTTTTAAAGATCCAGATAAGTTTACGAATCCTGCCAGTAATCGTTTCAATATGACTATGCCAGGAGAGCCTTTGATCAACCATAACACCCAAGTATTTGATGCAGCTAACTTTTTCTATACTTGGACATAAACAACTACTGTCATTTAGACTCGCACAGGTATGTACCTTGAGCCGAAACTTAGCATCTGGTTGAGTTCTCTGATCGAGAGAAAAACATACGTATTTAGTTTTTGTGGCATTCAAGGTTAGTAGATTAGTGTTCAACCAGTTGGTAATAACTGCTAAGCCCTTTTCAGCGATATTTTGTACTATTTCCCAAGAACACCCGGAGAAAACAACCGCGGTGTCATCCGCGTATGAGAAGATCTGTCCTCCACAGTTCCTTAAATTACACAATTGATTAATATATATTAAGAACGGGGTTGGACCGAGGACAGATCCTTGCGGGACACCATAAGATATACATTCTTCTTGACTTATGCTAGTGCCGATTTTAACCATTTGTTTTCTCTCAAGTAGGTAGTCTTTGAAGAGAGCGAGGGCTGTGCTCCTTATTCCAATGCTCTCTAGCTTAAGAACTAGTCTGGGGATAGAGACGGTGTCAAAAGCCTTTTTTAAGTCAAGAAAGATGGCGACACATTTTTCTCCACGATCGACCTTTTCTATAATTAGCTTTGTTAAATCAGATACTGCGTCCTGTGTAGATAGACCTTGTCTAAAGCCATATTGTGAATGTGATAGAACTTTATTATGGAGCAAGTAACTGAGGAGTCTTTTATTCAAAAGTTTTTCTATTATTTTGGAGATACATGGCAAAACAGATATAGGACGGTAATTGTTGACGTCGCCTTTCTCCCCGTTCTTGAAAACTGGTGTGACCAGTGATCGTTTCAGGGCCCTTGGAAATACACCTGTTTTGAAACACAGGTTGGCTAGTTGGCTAATCAGTGGAGCCACAAAATCTTTACATCTTTGCAGAAACAATGTTGGTATACCATCCCAACCAGGAGCACTTCCAAAGTCAAGACTCATGAGTATATCAGAAACTTCTTGCGGGTCAGAGTCCAATAAAACAAACGAGGTTAGATTTGATTTAATTTCAGGGGTATTATCATGTTGTATTAAATAATTATTAGTTATATCTTCAGCTAGAGATTTACCAATGTCGACGAAAAATTTATTGACTTTATTTACAGATTCAAGAGGGTCTGGTGACAGATTGAGAAGGCTGACATTAGAAGTTTTAGTGCTTTTGAAGTGTGTTATTTCATTAATTTTAGACCATAGTAATTTGGGATTTTTGCAAGATAATACGATTTCGTTTTTATAATACTGTCTTTTTAATTTCCTAATTAGATTTGTGCAAAAGTTTCTAAAACGTTTAAAAGTTATTTTTAAGACTTCATTAGCGGGTTCTTGTTTTGCTTTTAGTTGCATGCTATTCCTAGTGTGACCTAAACGAGTGAACGAAGTGAACTAAACGAAACAAGAGCTCACGTCTCATGTGCGCTGTTATATACTTAGATGGTTTTCTTGCGCCGACCCGATATCTAGTTGGTATTGTTGATCGAAGACTGTATGTATATATTAGACGATTGTAGTGACGCACTAGTCGCTTGCACGCGTTCTATTATTCCATTCCACGGAATTGTCATTATTTCCATTCGCACATTCGTCACGCATTTGATGTATTGCTTACTTGATGCAATTAATTTGATAAATTTCTCGCACGTTGTTTTAAATAAATATAGCATGCGGTCGTTTCCTTTATGACCATAATTTTGTCGTATGATACGGTTAAACCGCAGGTGATAGTAAATTCCACAGTTTGGTCGTGCGAAGCAGAATATTCCGCGTAAATGTCACAGTAGTGGACCGCCAGCCATCGAGATAATGAGGATGGAATTTACAGATCTGACGCAGTGTACGATTTACGTTGATGGAATTTAGCAGCTGAAGTTAATAAGCTTATAATGGGGTGCCCCTGCCCAGAGATTAGAACATTGGGGCCGAATCTGCGCTTCGTAAAGCTGCAAGCGGTAGTCCGGCATGAAATCTCGTCTCGATCTACTGAGCACTCCCAGTTTTGTTGTTGCCAGTTTAGCCTTCTCTTCCTAGTGCCTACGAAACTGTAGGTACGCCTCTCGAAATGTCGACGTCAAGGATTTCGATGCTGGCTGAGGTAACGAGGGGAGTACCCTGAAATCGAGAAGATACGACAAAGGGGTTATTTTTTGTGGTGATCGCACAAACCTATGTCTTTTGGGGATTAAACTTTAGTCACCCGCAATCCGAGAATTTGTTCAAAAATACTCGACTTCAGACACAAGTTTTTTCCGACACTCAGTGACGTGTTCCCGAGAAATATTAGCACTGCCGGTGTGTAAAGCATCTCCAGTGCTGTCGTCTGAATAACAATAAATATTACTAGTGTGCAACATATCATTGATTTGCAGAAGGAACAGAGTAGGTAGCACGCAACCTTGTGGACCACCAGCATTCACAGGTTTGGAGCATGCACCGTCGACTACTACCTTAATACTCTGATCTGTAAGAAAACTAGTAACCCAATTGCATAATTTCGAGGAAAGGCAATAAGAGGGAAACTTTGAAAAAAGCGATTTATGCCAAACCGCTGTGTCCAAACTAACCACCATGGCCTCCCCCTTGGTCTCGACTGCCTCAGACCATCGGTTATCGGTGAATCGGGTAAACAAAAAGATCACCAACTGAGCGACATCGACGGAAACCGTATTGAGGGGTCAGTAACCAGCTGATGCTACTTTGGAGAACAAGGAGGTGATAGCGATAGGCCTGTAATTGAACGGGTCCGAGCGGTCACCTTCTTTAGGTATCATGTATACTAAGGCTGTATTCCATGAGCCCGAAACGACACCTATAAAGTTAAAGAATCGGGAAAGACGTTTTAGAACCGATGCCAACTCGGGAGAGTCTTAACAATTTGGGCGATTAGACTGTGTTTATAATCCCACCCTCGTCTAGAGTCAAGCGGGACGCAAAAAGAGGTCCCAAAAGATCAACTATCTCATTTGCGATATGGCCGTCATCCTTTTTGCGCAAAGATAGTAATGATGGTTTATAGAAATTCCCTGGGCAGCCGAGCGATAAGAACGCATGAGGCATGAGGCTGAAGGAAGGCTGACTAGTTTCTCGCCAATTCTCCTAATGTGCTCCGACTTTGCCCTAGCGATCGCTTTTGAAGGACTTGAACGCAGAGTTGTATTTCTTTTGAGTGCGCTAGTGGTGGACGAGCGGACCGCGACGCCGATGCATCAGCCAAGGCCTTGTAAGACTCCTTGCCGCGACAAAAATTTACAGGAGCGTCCAAACCAATAGGAGATCCTAGGAGATCCCCTGAAGCAACACATCGGCGACAGACTCAACAACTATTTTTTAGGATCATCTTGCGAGAAAATAATTCGCTACCAATGGGTAGGATGCAAAAACAACTTACATACCATCCCGATCCAGCGACCGATTATAGTGCCACATACGGCGGCAGCCTACAGGCCGTGAATCACATCTGGAATCTGCGAGGGCAAAGTGACCAGTTGTGCCATATGCCAAGGCAAGGCCGTAAACAGATCTTTGATCAGTAGTAAGAGAACCGAGCCATTCGGCGTGTTTGGAGTTGAAACTTGTGCGTTTACAGTATGAAATTCTGTGTTTCATTTTCGCCAACGATAAAATCGGTTACCAGTTGTCATTTGGAACAGTTCACGTTTATGTTAAAAAAGTACGCTTAGGCGATGATGGGATGCTCGGATACGCGGGGCGTCTTTTCGCGCGGGGCCCGTAGCAATTGCTATTCTTGCTACGTGGTAATCCGTCACTGTTTGCGGCAGCTTAGGGAGGGTTGAAGTGGAAGGAGACGAAAACTTTTTCTTATATTATAGTACGTGAGGGTAATATGGTCATCTGGTTAATATGGTCACTTTTTTTATAACTCAAAAACTACAGCCTTGTGTGCATAGATGGCGCTGTGATACGATAGCTGTTCATAGGTCATTTAAATAATAAAGGGTTAAAAGAGTGCAGTTGACATTATGGTAAATATTTTAGTCGATTTTAGTATGAGGTATAGTGTAGAATTAGTTTTTTTTTCGTAGATTTTTCGAAGTGTTCCTAATTATTGCCAGAGCCTTTTTGCAATTTTTTTCTTAACTTATTACTTAGATATAATATACGGCTCTGTATTTTTGTCTCTGTCCTTCTTCTAGTTTTGGTTTTATAGGGCGGCAAAGTTTAAGGCGACCATATTACCCTCACATACCTTTCTTTTATTTTCTAATTTACAAGTTAACTACTGTGACGATGCAATAGACTAGTTAACTTACAAACTAACTTAATTACTACTGGACTGTCTTAACAATTAGATCCTGGGTTTTATACTATCTTGAATATTCTTAAGTCACGTAAGTTAATTAAGTCATGTCTGTAAAGTCGTACTGGTTTTTGCTAAGCAGGCGGTAGGTTACTTCCTGATGGCACTGTGTTGAATATTCTAAGTCACGTGCTGTTTTTTGCTTAGTAGACGGCGCTGTACGGTAGATGACTTCCCGATTGCTTGCAAGGTCTCGGTAGGCATATGTAACTTGTACATATCCCGCATTAAAAAAACAGACAATATAAAATATCACGCTTGACACAAAAATTAAATTTCTGCAAGCACATATATTTACTTTGTGCTTGAGTTCGTAAATTAATATATATTTTTAAATATCTCCGTAACATCGCTGACTTCAAATTGATAAGATAGATCTAGTTAGCTTTGTGTCAATCGATACTCACTTATGGCACTATTTCCTGGGGTGGTGCTTCTAAATTAATAATGCTCCCACTAGAACGTGCTCAGAGAGCAGTTCTAAAGGTAGCCACTTTCCGTCCATTCGTGTTTTCTACACATCAACTCTACTTGGCATGTAGTGTACTGTCCGTCATTGTTTATCCTGCGCATCACATTAAAACAGCATACCGAACTTCCATTTAACTTAAAATCCATAGACAGGAAAAGGATGGACTTATTTTTTGTAAACCCTCAAACCAAACACGCATTTGTGAACAGATTTTACATATTTTTAGGGCCATTTCTATACAACAAACGCAACAAGTCACTAAAGATACATAGTGTGAGTTATAAGATATGTAATCTATATATAATATATAGTAGTAAAAAATATGTGAGGGAATTTCTCAATAAATTTAATTACGAAGTCACAAAGAAGTTGTTAGAAATTCTAAAATAGTTTTGTATTAATTGTAGGTAACAAATAACCGACCAACGTCGGGCCTCCGCCTTCCCCCATTATTTCTATAGGTTGTATTTTTAAATATAAAAAAAAAATTGTTATTTAGTTATTTTATTTATGATATAACTATGTTTAATTATTTATATTATTATATATGTCCTATATTATTAACCCATGGTTTCTTTTTTGCTCATATTACCCGTGTGATGGCCTGAAACACAGGTATTCAACCTAGTTCGGGCAGGTAACTAAAATATTATAAACTTGACTTTAAAAAAAATCTTTTGTAGATTCTACATTATTAAGCTACACATAGTTTTAATTTAATTACAGCATGTTATTTTCGTTAGAGTTATTGTTACTTTATTTAATTGTAATCTTATTTGTACATGTATGTAAACACATGTAATTGGAAATGAAATAAAAATTATTGATTTACTATTATTATTTACTCTGCTCAAAAATTAAAAAAAAATAAAGAAATGAAAAGTATTAAGTGATACACAAAAGTTGCCGAAATAAATCAGAAAATTAAATGTGATGCAATGAAGATAGGTAATTAAAAAAGGGAATCACTCAATATTCAGATAAGTATTTAGATTACTTGAAAAAAGGTTCTGACTTAGCCCGGGCTATCGATTTTCAAAATCCTCGCATAACATCAATCCCCAAAAAATCCCTATGGAACATAAATAAAGCTAATTAAACGTTGTGAATAGATGATTTTTTTCCTTCATTAAACTGTCGTTGTTCCAGGATAAAAGACAATTTATATAGAAGAATGAAAAAAATATATTTCAAAGTCAGATATTATTATTTTTTAATTTAATACGTATTCAGGAATTCTTTGCTTATTAAAAGAGTAATTTCCAAAAGCTATTATAGTATTTTCAGAATATTTTCGAGAAGTATTGTAGATATTATTTTCATATAAAATGGGTAAAGTGGCGGTGTAAAAATATCCACTGCTAATCGTTCCGAGTTTGTCATAAGAGGTAAAATAGGGAAACAAACCAGGATATAGGCAGTAGGGTCTTCCTCATCATTACAGCCCTTCACAAGTCCACTGCTGAACATAGGCCTCCCCCAAGGTATGCCACAAAGCACGGTCCTGAGCCACCTGCATCCATCGAATTCCTGCATGTCTTACCAAGTCGTCACTCCATCTAGTGGGGGGTCGCCCTACACTTCGCCTACCGGTACGAGGCTGCTACTCCTTTAGAACCTTTTTTCCCCAACGTTTGTCGGTTCTTCGAGCTATATGGCCGGCCCATTGCCACTTCAGCTTACTAATCCGTTGGGCTATGTCGGCCACTCTGGTTCTACTACGGATATCCTCATTTCTAAGTTTATCACGCGGAGAAACTCTGAGCATAGCCCTCTCCATAGCTCGCTGAGCGACTTTGAGCGTCCTCATACGGCCAGCAGTGAAGGACCACGTCTCGGTTCCGTAGGTCATCACCGGCAACACGCACAGGTTGTAAAACTTAGTTTCCAGGTTTTGTGGTATACCTGACGAGAAGATGCGTCGTAATTTCCCGAACGCTGCCCAGCCGAGTTGAATCCGTCGATTGACCTCTCGGTCGAAGTTGGACTTAACTAGTCGGACTATTTGTCCCAGGTAAATGTACTCGTTAACAACTTCGAGCTTAGTGCTCCCAACAACTACCGGCATAGGTGTGACATGGACATTAAACATGATCTTTGTTTTGTCCATGTTCATCTTAAGACCTATCCGTTGGGAGGCACTATTGAGGTCATTGAGCATAGTGCTTAAGTCCTCCAGCGATTCTGCCATAAGGACTATATCGTCGGCAAATCAAAGGTGAGTGATGTACTCGTCATTGATGTTAATACCGTATCCTTTCGAGTCCAGTAGCTTGAAAACGTCTTCCAATGCAGCGGTGAGAAGTTTCGGGGAAATAACGTCACCCTGTCTTACACCTCTCTGCAGTTGGATAGGTTTCGTACTCTGGTTCTGTACTCGGACAGCCATCGTAGCCCTACTGTACAAACACTTTAGCACTTCGATATACCGACAGTCAACTTGGCACCGCTGAAGAGACTGTAGCACCGCCCAAATTTTGACGGAATCAAAGGCTTTCTCATAGTCCACATACGCCAGGCAAAGTGGCAGGTTGTACTCTACAATTTGCCGAAGGGTATGTATGTGGTCTATGGTACTAAAGCCTTTTCGGAAACCGGCTTGTTCGGGAGGCTGGAAGTCGTCGAGTCTGCGTGCGAGACGATTCGTAATGGCTCTCGAAAACAGCACGTAGACGCGGCTCAGAAGGGATATCGGTCTGTAGTTCTTCAAGAGGGCGTTGTCACCTTTCTTGAAGAACAAGACCACCGCACTTCTACTCCACGCCTCCGGAGTAGAGCCACCATGGAGGACGGAATTAAAGAGCCTCTGAAGGACTTCAAGTACCGGTTTTCCACCCGCTTTCAGAAGCTCCGCTGTAATTCCACATCATCCGCTGTAATTCCACATCAATCCGCTGTAATTCCACATCAATCCGCTGTAATTCCACACGCAAGTGTGGCGCCAACGATGATGTGTACAGCTGCCCATAGAACCTCTCAATCTCACTCAGAATCTCAGGTGTCCCGGAAACGATGCTGCCACATTCAGTCTTCAGCTTTAACAGTTGGCTCTTACTGGCAGACAGATCTCTGGCAAAGACTTTGGAGCCCTGGTCCCGCTCGATCGCTTCTTTAATACGAGCAGTATTGAAGTTGCGCAAGTCTCGCCGCACGCATTTGGAGATCTGTCTGTTCAGTTGCCTGTATGCTGTCAAATCTGTTGACGATTGCAGCCTCGTCACTCGTCTACAGCCATGAGATTAAGAGTGTGATCGGAGAGTTTTTGTGTTCTTCTGCGGCGGGTCTTGCAGAACTTTGCTCCGACCGCATGGACAGTTTCTACGAGCTTGTCATTCATATCGTCCACTGCATTGCAGTCTTCTAGGAATTGAAAGCGGTTATGTAACTCGAGCTGAAAGGTTTCGGGATTCGGGATTAGAGCACGAGGGGGACGGAGCGTTGACTTCATTAGACGAGACCTCTCCAACTTAACGTTTAGGTTCAGTGTGCCTCTAACCATTTGGTGATCGCTGCCAGTTTTCACCCTTGTGATCACTGAGACATCACTGAACAGTTGGCGTCTGGTCGTCATAATGAAGTCAATCTCATTTTTTGTCGAACCGTTGGGGCTCGACCAGGTCCACTTCCTGTGGGGCCGCTTCTGGAAGAAAGAGTTCATCATAAAGAGTCCCTCTTTCTCCATAAAGTCGGCCAGCTGCTGGCCCCTACGGTTCCGTTGCCCTTCTCCAAATTTCCCTACCTTCAGCTCACTGCTTTCTCTTGTGCCTACTTTTGCGTTGAAGTCTCCGATCAACACCTTGTAGTGGATTTTGGAGGAATGCATGGCACTGGAAATATCCTCATATATTTCTTCCACCTCTTCATCGGGATGTGCCGACGTTGGTGCGTAAACCTGTATGATCTTCAGCGAATACCGTTTGGTGATTCTGAGTATCAGGTAAGCGACCCTCGTCGACACACTCCCAATCTTTACAACGTTGTTGACGAGAGACTTGTGGACGATAAATCCGACACTTCCTTGGGACAGATGGTCGCCCTCCCGGTGATAGAACAAGTTGCCGGACTCGAGGATTACCGTGTCCTTCCCCTCTCTTCGAACCTTTGATAATCCAATAATATGCCAGCGCAACTTGTCTACCTCTTCTTCCAGCTCCAGTATCTTCTCGTCAGTCCTCAGAGTGCGTGCGTTATATGTTGCCAGGTCGAGTCGTCGTAGGTGGCAACCGAACCTCCACCGGAGATTCTTAGCACCCCCTGCCCCGCAGTTACCATGGTCGCCACCGGGAATAGCGGGGCTGCCGGGGACTGGGGGCCGTTTGTTTGCGTCGTTACTCATGGGGGGATATTTTCCATAGTTGCCACGCTTGGCGAGCGGGTTGGCAACCGCAGTTTTTTGTTATATTAGTGTTGTTATTAGGAAGATGCTGCTGCCCATCTCCTGTCTGTCTCCATCTGTCGCCTCTTACGACACTCATGGGAAGATATGGGGTAGTGGATATTCTCAACCGCCACTCTCGAACGGGTCTTGCTAATAACAACTAAACAGAACTGCGCTTGCCAAGCCTCCTGCCAAGCGTGGCAACTATAGCAAACATTCCCCCTATGAGTCAATCTCTGGGTGTGGCCCGTGTTCAGCAGTGGACTTTTGATAGACTGTAACGGTAACGGTAACTGTTCGAGGATGAATGAGAGATACAACGTTACTGTTTGAATAATAGAACTTTCGCCTTCAAATAAGGTAGTTGACAACTCATGCTATTTTTTTATAGAAGAGGGGCAAACGAGCACGCAGCTCACCTGATGGTAGGTAAGTGACTACCCCCGCCCATGAACAACCGCAACACCAGGGAAATCACAGGTGCGTTGCCGGCCTTTTAGAAAAGAGTAAGCTCTTTTCTTGAAGGTCCCTATGTCGTATCCGTCTGAAAAATCGCCGGTGTAAACAATTCCACAGAGAAGTTGTACGAGAAAGAAAACTCCTAGTAAAACGCATAGTGGTGGACCGCCAAGCATCCAGATGGTGTGGATGGTATCGTGAATTGTGATGCGATGTGCGTTCGTGAAATTTGGCAGCTGGAGTTAATTCGAACAATTCCTTAGAGCACTCCTGCGGTAGATGCAATAGAAAATGCAAAAGGAGGCAACATCCCTACGTGGCGCCATTGAATCGAGCCGAGCCGGGAATCGCATTTTTTTGCTAACTTGCAAATTTTGCTGTATTTTCACTTTGAGACAATATTTATGGATAAATTTACAGGAATTCTTGTTGAATGTATAAACTACACTACTACACTTTTGTTTTTGGAGAAATTTATATGAAAATGTTTGGAAATGTGTATTTTTATGCTTTATGTGTTTCTATTCGTTACCCATACCAAAATATTAAAGAAAAATAAAAAATAATAATAATATTTATCTGTATGACATTTCGAACAATATTTCAAATATATTTTTGTGTGAATTTGAAATAAATACGTCAAGTTATTTGAAATATGTTATAAAACTATTTTTTAGTTACATTTTACACTAAAAATAACACATTTTTGACCCAACCGCCAAAATGGGCCTTCTCGATTTCGAAGCACTTTTGGCACTTACTTTTCACTTTTTATGCCACAAATTATATATCTACGTGTTTACTATATTACAAGGAATACAAAAAAGTATAATACTTTCATTTTTAGTCCAGACACAAATATAAAATTCTATAAAAAAGACGGAGCACCTTCTGCAATGCGACGCGTGGAACGCTGAAAGTTCAGAATGATTTTTTTTTATAAGAAACATTGCCAGGTTATGGTTTAAAATAAAAGAGCATATCTTTGTCTTTTACTATATTATTCATTGCATATTGTCTTTGGTTTTGTTTAAAACAAAAAATATTTTTTCATAGGGCAGTATTTGGTATCAAATTCGATACCGTCCTGAGCCAGCCGATGCATGAGAGATATATGAGAATCAGATATCGAATAAGAGTATGGCCGTGAGCTTACGGGCTAGGTAGACTGTGTGCTCGTTTGTCACATTAATTATTTAATAAAAAAATATCAGATTGCTGTCAAATAATTATTATACATGTTTCATCGAAATTAAAGTTACTGTTTCATCTGTTTGTTCAAAACACAACGAACTGAAGTTTATCATTTTCTATAAAATTACAGCCTATGTACGACCCACTGCTGGGCACAGGCCTTCTCTCATTTTCAATAGCTTTTATCTAATTAAGAAAGGCAATAAAATATTAATATAATCAACGATACCATTTTTTCTGTAAAATTGGACAGTAGTTACAAGCATAGGTCAGGAGCGAGACAGGTACCTTTCGTTTTCATATTAAAGAACAAAATAACAATAATATTTAATCTACAAGAGCATATTGCAATAAAACACAACGCCGTACAAAACAAATCGTTTAATTATTATAAAAAAATAGTCAACTTTTTATTATTTTTAGATCAAACTCGTTAAAATATACCGGTACTATACGCTCCTTATAAAACAAAGTCATGACAATTATACAAAAATTTTATTTTATAATTCCCTTAACGCTTAAATGATATACATTAAATAAAATTATTTGATAATATATTTGAAATTCTTGGTGTTTAAACATTTAGAAGTATTAAAATAATTATTTAAAACAATGGTATTATATCTGTAAAAACATAGTAGTCAAAGCATAATTATGTAAATACGTAAGATTACGTAGTTTTAAAACTTGGAGTGAACAACGTTAATTTAGCATTACTACAATCGGAAATATTACGAAGATTTTTTTTATTTCCGAACAAACTGTACATGATTTTTTATACAATAACATAAAATAAGAGCTCGTAGCAAAGACTAGTATGCTAGACAGGCAATGTAAAACTGCAAATACATATTTATACGTGGTAGAGCCACGCTGCAGCTGTATTACCTATAGTTGTAGCACTAATGGTTCGGCTCGACCGGGGTAGACCCACGCTATCACAAAATACCAGCGTAAAATAGCAGCTTAAGGCTGCTGTGTTTCGTATGGTGAGTGTAGAGAACCGGAAACCATTTTTACTGAAAAGGAAGCATTCCATCTTAGTCCTCAGAGGTGATAACGGGGTGATAACATTTTAATTCTTCATTGAGTTTATCATTAGGTTGACTATGTGCTCGTTTATCACCCTCATTCTATAAAATAAAACTGAAAAATCACGTTGACAAAGTGCGCACGTGAATAATGACAGCGTTTTCTTAGTCACATTAAACAAAATCAGTGTTGGATTGTCGGAAACAATGTTCGCGGTTTACAAAACAAAACAACTAGTCTTCCCGTACTTAAGCCACATAGCCCATCTAGAAATACACATAGAAGTTTGGATTATTTTCGAGCCAGTAGTATCTCAGTAGGTGCTTAACGCTCACCCTTTATTTGATAATGTGCAAGCAACTAGTTCAATCCCCGTCGGATCGGAGTATGTTAATTGAAAATTTTACGTGCTCATTCCCACAATACTACGAGTATGAAAATATCGTCCTAAATATCGTCCCAATAACTAAAATTTGGAGACCTTATGAAGTCCGAATACCCGCATTGAGGAAAACCGACAGACTTTCTTAACTTTACTTTTTTTTACTTTTTTTTTACTTTTTCTTAACTTTTTTAACTTCTTCACAAACTCTCAGAATTGAGTCTTCCGTCTACCGTTACATGCATATAAAATGAGTAGATTTCCTCCGATTTCCTTTTGCGAAACTAAATATATCATAAAATAAAATAAAATAAAATGTACAGCCTATACACGTCCCACAGCTAGACACAGGCCTCCTATAATTTCTGAGGGCTTTAGGACAAGGAAATGTCCGCCGCGCTCCCCCAAAAAACCTTCACATGTCTGCGTAATATCTTTTATCTTATTTCTCAGACATGCAGGTTTCCTTACGATGTTTTCCTTCACCGCCGAGCACGTGGTAAACAGCACTTAAAATTGCAATTAACAATTTCATTGGTGCCGGCGGGGTTCGAGCCCGGGATGCTTGCGTACCATCTGAGCCACCACGGCTCTATCATAAAATATTATATTATTATTATCATGAAATAATTTGTAGATTATTGAAATATTGGATGGGAAATAAAAGATATTTCGTTGTTCTATATACACAAAATAAAACATTTTCTTAAAATCCTATACTGTACAATATATTATGGCCTAAGTACACAGAATTGTTTCCTACACTAAGGATCGTCTTTATATGGGTAAGGCCGTAGATTTTGCCACTTTTTTCATAGTCAAGAATAGTTCTCTAATTTTGTACGCCTAGTTTGTTATGTTTTTCAGGTGACATATTTTTATCTTGTGGCATTATGCCTCACAACACTGTTTTAGTTTATAATTTAACTACAATGGGTGTAATTTTATTTTAAAACGAATTTAAATGTATAGATGACATAAAAGTTTCATATAAAAAGTTATTGTCCATAAAGTGTGATACGAAAACAATGGACTATATTACAGACTTTGTAATCAGTTATACATAAATTCTTAAACGTATAGAAACTACATTGTTAGAGCTACTTAATTCAGTGTAACATTGACTTCAAGCGCCATTTGTTTATTCCTTATCCTAGTTTTAAAACTTGTCAATTCAGTTCAATTTTAACACTTTTATGTTACTTTTTTATGTTACCAGTTTTGAGAGTAATACAGTCTTTAACATAAGAATGGGGTAATTGTAATAATTTAAGTTGGTAACACCAAACAGCCACTTTAGAAAAAAAATAACAAGCGCCATTTTGTTGTCTTTGGATTGTGTCAAAAAGCGCACGTGTGAATTTCGTCACCTAAAATAAAAAGTGTTTTCTGCGATTTTGGGAGGTAAGTAGACATTTGTTCATGTTCGAAATACTATCCACGTGTGCGCCAAAGCTAACATTGATCGAGAAAGCATGTTTTGGCATGAAAATCTGTTTTTTTTCATATTATAACCTCATCAATCGAATATTATGTTACTTTTACGTTGCTTTTATGATACTTTTATGTTGCCGGTAACATAAGTTTATATGTGACGTAACGTAAGTAATTGTAAAGTCTAGTTTACATCGCTAATCTTATAAAAATGAAAAAAAAATCTGCACCATCGCCTAAAAGTGCTTGTGAATACATGAAAATAATTAAGGATTTATCAAGATAAGATTTATGGAGTAATATGGCGTGGTAGCATCCATAATGAAATTTCCCGTTTTCGAGTTTATTAAAAAGTTTATATTTTACTTGTTTAAAGATGCCACTAACGCCGGCGGAAAAGCAAAAAAATTACAGGGAAAAGCTTAAAGCTAATAATCCAGAAAAATATGAGGAGATAAAAAAGAAAGCTGCAGAAAATGCTTTGAGGTATTATAGAAATAAAAGAGTTAATTACAAAGGAGACCAAAAAGAAGAACAAAGACGAAAATGGAAAGAAGATAGAAAAAAGCCAAAGAACAATTGCCAGCAACCTTGCAGCAAGACTACCGACAAAGAATCCGTAGATTTGCGTAATATTCAACGTCGTATTGAATACAAATTTCAGCAAGAAAATATGAGATTACTAAAAGATTTATTTAATTTGTCAAAAAGGTTTAATAATCTGCAAAATCTTCTTTACAGACACCAAAAACAAATTGATGAAACGAACGAAAATTTAAAAAATGTTCTGATTAGACTTAAACAACTAGAAAATAGTAAAACATCGACTGAGAGTGAAGAAGCCAGTATGATGAGACAAAATACAGCTGAGTACACTCCAAGGAAGAGAGTTGAAGAACTTATTAGTGAAAACATTCCTCA
The DNA here is from genome assembly GCA_907164705.1 of Parnassius apollo. Lineage (NCBI taxonomy): Eukaryota > Metazoa > Arthropoda > Insecta > Lepidoptera > Papilionidae > Parnassius > Parnassius apollo. The sequence continues at coordinate 8,162,881 of CAJQZP010001427.1, read as the reverse complement.
TATTGAAACACCAAAGAAAGAAGTTATTAAACAAAAACTACTGGAGCATGATGTTTTGACAGAAGCACTTAAGTTAGAAATGAAAAGTTCAAATCAAGCTGAAAAAAGAACATTCAAAAAAGTTTTGAAAAATGATTTGGTCGAGAAATACAGACAAAAAACAAAATTAACGCTGTCCTTGGGTTTTAAAGGCAGTTTAAAAAAATACACCAGGCTCAAATTCGTAAGGCTATTATGTTACAAAATAAAATAGAGGATTTTTTTACATAGAGACGACGTATCTCGTGCGACTGCCGGTAAGAAGGAGTATAGAACATACAAAAAAGTGACTCGTCAAATAAGATATCAACTGGATAAACTGAAAATTCTCCACCAAAAGTACACGGCTGAGGTGGAAAAAATTAGTTTTAGTACTTTTAAAAATAGAGACCGTTTTACGTCTTACCTCTTAAAATAAGGAACTGTGACACATGTGCCTGTGTGAAGCACTCAACTATGCAATTTTTGGTGGATGCATTGAAGTCACGGGGATTCATCCAGGAGAAAGAAAGCTTAAATGACATCACTTCAGACTTTGTTTGTGATTTCAAGTCTAAAGAATGCATGTTGGGAGAATGCCATATTTGGGCAGATAGAAAACTATTCGGTTGTGATGATCAGGAAGAAATAGAAGTTACATGGTTTGAGTGGGCTATGAAAGAGCATGCATATGGTCAGGGTGATAAAATTAAACAAATAAAAAAAATGATGAAAACTACTAAAGAGGGTACACTGAAAGATTTACTAAACACATTTAATACAGAAATGACGAAATTTAAAATACATGCATATAATTTTTATCATCAGTTTAATAAATACAAGGATTGCAAAGAAAACTTAAAAAACAATGAAGCAATAATAGATATCGATTTTTCCGAAAATTTCATATGTAAATATCATAAGGAAGTCCAAGCCATGCATTTCATTAAAGACCAGATAACATTACACACAGGTGTTTTATACGTTACTAATGAAAGACCCATATCTTTTTGTTCGATATCTCCCAACAATGAACACTGTCCAGAAGCCATATGGGCACACCTAGACCCCATACTTAAATATATTAAAGCGGGTTACTCAAACGTTAGCATCTTACTTTTTTTCTGACGGGCCGACTACTCAGTATCGGCAAAAAAAGAACTTTTATCTTTTTAGCAAAAATATTTACGAATATGGATTTGAAAGCGGAATTCGGTCCTTCTTAAATCGGCCCATGGAAAAGGAGCAGCAGATGGCATTGGTGGGGCCATCAAACGTAAGCTTGATGCGAAAATAGCCCAAGGAATTGATATTCCCAATGCTGAAACTGCTTTTAATATACTGAACATGTCGGATACTGAAATTAAAATATTTTTCATTCCAATGGATAATATTAAAACCCTTAGATCATTAACATACTTCCTATACCAGGAACGATGAAAATCCACCAATTAAAGACAAACAGTGTTTTAAAAGTTAAATACAGAAACCTAAGTTGTTTTTGCAATGATTTAAACGGTATGTGTGGATGTTATTCTCCTATGATACATGAATTTAAGACAACTGGACCAGACACGAGCAAAACACAGACTAAAGGCAAAAAACGGAAGACAAGTGAAAAAGAAAACGTGGACTATCGTGAAAAAACAAAAAGGACAAGAACATATCGAAAAGTAAGTTCATCGTCCGAAAATAGTACGGACATGGATATTGAGTATGCTGATAGTGAGGTAACATGTTATATGCAAGAAGATACTTTAGATAATGATGAAGATAATTTGGATAATGTTGATGACGACCTCATTGAAAGAAAAGAAGATAACGCAGAACAAGCAAATACGTTCGATTTAGATGAAAAAACTGGATTTTTAAATCAAAGGATAGATCCCAATAAAAAAATCAATATTTTGTCCACGAAAATCATCATGAAAGCAAAAAGTGAAATAATGATCAAAGCAATGACGCAGATATAATTAAAAAAGGGATGGAATCTAAAGAAAGTGAAAATAAAACCAAAGACGACAAAATAAAGCCAAAGTAGACAGGAAAAGAGCCAAGGAAGAGAGAAATAAAGCAGAAGATAAAAGTAAAGTTGGATACAGAAACAAGAAAGCGACCCACGTAAATGTAAATGTGATGAAACAACATATTCCTGAAAATAATTATGTGACAATTCTGTCTCAAATTAGGAACGCTCCGGAAAACATTGCTAGTTATGACTTAGGAGAGAGAAACTTATTTTTTTGGAAAAAGAGGCACAATAACTGAATTAAAAAGTATATACAGTGATACAAATAATACTGAAAATAGAGAAAATAATGAAACTGATTTTACAAAAAACGACATGAAGAATATTTTGAAGAATAAAAGTGGCAACAAAGAATTGAATATAGCTCAAAAAGAAGAAATAGAGAAAAGGATAAATACAGAAGAAGATGAGACTGGTGAAAATATTCAGATTGAAGAAAGAGAAGAATATGAGATTAGGGAAATTATGCAGAATCAAGAAAGAGAAGACGAAAGTGGAGAAAATATGCAGACTGACTTTTTTTGTAACATAAATGACACAATTATAGTTAGATATTATCTAAGAAAAACATGGAAACATTATATAGGAGTTGTTGAGAGTATAGAATTCAAGGACGGATTAAATTACTATCAAGTAAAATAGGTATTTGAGGATAAAATACCGGTTTTTCGGTATTTCGAAATAAGTGATCTATTTTTGCAAGGTTGTTTAAAGACTACAGAACGCTCGATTTCTATTATTCATAGTGTTGTTCATACTGCTGATGAGTTTTCATATGACATGAATCACGAATAATCTCGACTATAGAAAAATAAACTCAAAATCAACTACGCAAGACAGTGCATGCATATCGTCGCTTATCTTACTCACAAACATATCTGTTTTTAACTTGAACTGACACCAAATGATAACCAAGTTTATCTAAATCTCTGGTGGAAGCTCTAAGAAAGCGCGTATAGGAAAGACGACAACCTATGACTGCAATTTTACGGCATCTTCATAACCCGGAAGCATATTTCAAAGAAAATGCAGAGACACGCCGAGATAACCATCCAGAATTTTCTAGAATGAGTTGTGATGAAATTATTACATCAATTACTGACCTTATTCAACGACTGCAAGAACAGACTCTCAACTCTTTACAAAACAGGAGTGCGATGAGCTCACCTGATTCCAGTTATGCTTCTGGTGAAAAGGAAACAAGTAATGATGACGCAGGTACTAGTAGCAGTACTTCATCTGTAATGGGGAAAGATCTTAATAAAGCAATAGAAAAATCTATGACCAAAAAGCAAAACAGATCCCAGATTTGCGAGGAAGAAGGAGATAACATTCAAACATTAATTTGAATTGAAATAACATTGTATGAAAATGGATGTACAAGAGGCAGGTTTTCGGACGCAACTTACAATTACGTCTTAAGTATTCCTCCCAAGAGTGTTGAATCAGAAAGTGTCTTCAGCTGCAAGTTACATTTGTAAAAAAATAAGATCATCGCTCAACGACGCCAGTTTGGAGGCGTTGTGTTATCTTCGTTCGATTTTTCAACAAACGCGATTTGCCTGATTAAAGGACTTGAATACTTGAGTTAAATTAAGCCTGCGCCTACATTTTGATTTATTTTAGAACAATTACTTTCGATACTTTCATTTGCAATGTGATTTTGTTTTAACAATAGCTCATATTCGTAGTTTGAACTGTGACTAATATTTGAAATTGTTAAATGTTTTCTTATCACTAGAGAGTAAGACTGATTTTATTACCGATTGTGATATTTGTGCCAATGAAACAATATAAAAACAATTGTTGGATCAAATAACGTCTTTTCTTTTTTATTCTAAATTATTTATTTTATCTCAGTTTGTGGAATCTAGAGAGTTGATAAATATTTTCAGTGTTTCTGCTATACAGCGTAGAAAACTGCTTTAATTGCTCTCCACAAACAAGACTTACCAATCGTTATTGGAATCATTTAAAGTTATTAGTAGTATTTAAAAAAATACCGAAATTACGGTATACCGGTTTTTGTAATTTCAATACTGGTATCAATATCGGTATGTAAATCATTCCGGTATTCCATGCCCTAGTTAAGGCTACTTGTATAACTTTATGTTCTCGAGCCACTGTAGATTTTTTTTGCAATTATAGCAAATAGAAAACTTGGTAAAATATTTTTAGAATCAAACATAGAAACATTACATTACATTAGTACATTTCACTTTACTTTGGTCGTCAGTTTCTCTAAAATAACTTTAAATAGTAGATCTCCTGCCATTCATTTTATCATATAATTATCAATTTTCACTAAGAATAACACAAATTGGTTAGGAACCGAGTTGATCCTGCTGAATAATGTTCGGCCGAATATTAGATTCGGTAAAGGTTTTACCGAACTTTCGGCCGATTATTCGTATTCGGTGAAATCCATGTTCGGCCCATCTCTACTAATTAGTAGTCAACTACTTCTATAACTCAGTTTGAAGAGCAATGAAGTCTTTCATCTCAGTCCTCCAAAGTCTACTTTGTTTAAATTTGTTGTAGGTGTGCATAGGATATTGTAAAAAGTTTAACACAAGTCTCCATGCAGCATGCTAGCAAATAGGAGAAAATTTTTAAAATACAATAAACATTTCTAAATAAGTCTGAACTGTATTAGTCGGCACAGTGGCCGAATCATAAGGAACTATTTGCATTCATTTATTAGTAAAATCTAGAGAAGTCTGAAACCTTTACGCAAGCCAAATGGCATAAAAAGTAGTAAATTATTAATTATTGTTTATACATTAGTTATAATTTTGTTACATTTAAATTGTTACAAATTAAATGTTTTTTGTTTTAAGTTGCGTACAAATTAAACAATAAATATGATCATACGTTTCGGTCTACCCTCACTATTAAGTTTTCATTTGGTGACTTGTCTTAATTTCTTTTAAATAAATTATTGAATCTTAATGATTTCTTACATCCACGCGAATACTTGAAAGAAAATAAAACTAAGTTCACGGATTTTATTTGGTTATAAAATTAAATTAAAATTATTCAAAGCTAAAGGTAGCCCGAGCTAACTATTCTCACCCGTGATCCTATGGATGCTATCAATTACTCGAAATGTCGGGAATTAAAATAACATTAGTTTTATTCAAAATATTGAATCGATTTAATGATAACTTAATTAGATATTTATTGTGTTTACGCGTAGATAAACGCGACGCCATAAAATCATTAATTATTTGTTCTCTAGTTATAAAAGACGCCGTCAAATATATACGCTGAAATGATTTCAAAAACATTGGTGTCTCATTCTTAGAAACCTCAAAAGTTAAAAGTTATCGAAACAGGTTTACAAAAAATCAATATCGTCTTTATAAGGATCTTAAAAATAAGAATCCTTGGTCATCCATTTATAAAATTCTATAGCTAGCGATTACTTCTGAATGTTCTTATGACTATCCAGTCTCTTGTATGTCGATGACAGGAAGTTGTCATTAAAGGTGGTCCGGTGGGTCCAACGAGCTACAGCGACACGAGCACGAGCTTACTGGACACTCCGAGTGTTCGCTGTAAAGACATTTGTTTGAAGTCAAATAGCGTAAAATAGCAGCTTAATACTACTGTGTTTCGTAAGGTGAATGTAGAGAATAGGAGATCCTTTTTGCCGGAAACGAGGCATTCTATCATAGTCCTCAGGGCTGACAACGCATCTTCTGCATTTTGATGTTTACTCGAAGATAGATGTAAATATCTTTTGTAGGTTGTCTATAAAAGTCCACTGTTGAAGAAAGGCTTCCGCCATAGATTGCCTCATAGGAGGGATTTTGCCAAAGTTGCCACGCTTGGCTGTCGGGTTGGCAAACGCAGTATTTTAATTATTTTGAGTTGTTATCAGGATAATGCTGCTGCCATTTCCTGTTTATAGTTTCCTACTGTCGCGTCTAACGACCAGGGTTGGCAATGTTTAAAACATTTGTTTAAAACAAGTGTTTAAAACACTGTTTAAAACACTGGAAAAAATACATACCTGTTTAAAACACGTTTTAAAACATTTTGTTTTAAACACGTTTAAAACATATATAAAAAAACGTTAAGTTTTACAACATTATAATTAATCCTAACTATTTTTTTTTGTACTTTTTAAAACTTTTTATTGGCAACATTATAATTTAAGGTGTATTGTAAATTGTGATGGCAATTCTAGCTGGCGGCTGACGGGGATTACCCCAGCAGACTACAATGAGCGAACGAGTAAGGTATTTTTCTGCTCTGAGTAAATGGGAAAGGGATGAAGATAGTTCGCTCCGCTTGTATTGTACTGCGGTATTTTTCTTATTGTCATTGTAGATTATTCAGTGATATTGTAATGACTAGTGAGTGATAGATAATTTGATTGAGTTTCGTTCGTTTAGTATTTATTTGTTTGATTTATTATCAATCTGGAATACTCTGGATCTGCATTCTGCCTGCCTGCCCTTCCAAAAGAAAGAATGTCTACAAGACGAAAAAAGGATTCGCTTTGGCAGTACTTCAGACAACTGCCTGCATCTACAACAGGGGGTGGTGCAAAAACACTCAGGGCGAAGTGCAAGTATTGCGGGAAAGACTTGGTAGGGTTAATCGTATAAATAATAATAATTTTTATTTATACACTTTTTGGCTTTATTTTGAAATGTACCATTAAACACTTGCAAATAAATCCTTATTCAAATTTAATCTTCCTGAAATTTATTTTTTACCTAAATACCTAGTTAGTTACACGTTTTGTGTGTAAATATATATATATATATATATATATATATATATATATATATATATATATATATATATATAATATTGTACACAGTTTTTTTTTCACAGACAGTGAGGCAGATGGAATCCAGACCAATGTTGAGCCTATTAGCAAAAATCGAGGCAGGACTCATCAGCGTCGTCAAGTCGCTCAATAATGTCGATGTCACAATATGTTGTGAAAACATCAGAACAGGAAAAGCATAAAATAGATTCAGAAGTTGCCAGATACTTTTATGCAACGAACACTGCATTCCGACACTCTGAGCATCCAGAATTTGTCAGTTTGATGCAATTAGCTCGAAGACTATGTACCACCTAAAAGAAAAAAATTGGCGGAAATTTGCTAGACGAAGTGTATGGTACCGTAAAATCAAATATGGAAAACAATTTGAAAGGAAAAGTGGTTTATATGGCACTGGATGGTTGGAGTAATATACGCAATGAACCTATTGTGTGTGTTAGTGTAACCACTACTGAGGATGATGGTAAAGTTTTTCTCACAGATACAATAGATACTACTGACAAAAGTCACACTGTCAGGTCATACTGAGTTGATTATTTATTAATTTTTTGTTGAAGAAATAAGTACTGTTTTTGTTCTGGTGTATTGTTTTACAATAAAAAACTTCTTTCATATTTTATCGTTTCTTTTAATTTCTACCTTCCCCTTATTTATCCCAATCGCAAAACAACTCATTTTTTAAGTCTTAAAAAATGTTTTAAACATGTTTTTAAACGTGTTTAAAACATGTTTAAAACATTTCAAATAAAACATTTATGAAAAATTGATTTAAAACGTGTTTTTTTTGTTTTTTGATTTAAACATGATGTTTTGTTCTTTTTAAAAAAAACTGTTTTTTTTTCCAACCCTGCTAACGACACGCACAGGACGATATGAGTAGTGGATATTGTTGTACCGTAACTTCACGATGAACTATCCCATAATAAGATATCCCTTGATATTTCTATATTATCAGAGTGAAAATTGAACAATAGTAAACGTAAGTACATTTTACGAGGGCGGGTCTACAAGTTCGCGGAATGGAGGGGTTGAGAGGGAAATGGGAGCTTTTTAACTGGCACAACTTAGTGACTCAATACAACTATAAATACCAAGTTTCAACCAGATCGGTTTATTAACCTTTGACATATCACAGGATAAACAAGTCCATCGGGAAGTGAACATTAACTATGGCGAAAATTATGTTCCGTGCCATGATTAAGTTAAGGAAAAATGCCATATATCATTATGGAAGAGATGTCATTTTCGGGTACTCTTGCCTTGGAAATTCGATGATTTATAAGCGGCACAGCCTTTTCAAGCAAGGCAGAGACTCAATTGAAGAGATCAGCGCTCAGGCCGATCAATTGAGGCAACTTCTTCGAACATTGTGAAAAAAATAAAAAAAACTTGTTCTTGAAGATGCTCATCTGAAGAATAAACAGATCTAAGAAATGACTGGAGTAACATCTAAGACCGTTTTAAACATTTTCCATAACCATCTTGGCACATCTATTGTCAGTGCAAGATGGGTGCCAAAAATGCTCACACTGCTTCAGAAACAACAGCGGGTCCAGAATTCGCGCGAGTTTTTGGACCTGTTAGTGAGTACAGGAACGAAATCATGAACCGAATTGTGACTTGGGATGAAACTTGGGTTTATGACCATGAACCTGAGTCAAATCGAGAATCCATGCAGGAGCATAAACCTAACCTAACCGCCTAATAACTTCAAGGTATCACAATCGGCCGGAAAGACTATGTCTTCAGTTGTTTGGGATTCACAGGGGATTTTATTGATCAATTACAAAGATAATGGTGTCAATATCACGGGACAGTACTACGCTACGCTACTAGAAAAATTAAAAGATGCCATTAAAGAAAAAAGAAAGGGACAGTGGCTTCCAGGTGTGCTCCTTATGCACGACAACGCATCCGTTCACAAGTCATGTTGCGACGGCTTCCTTACACAAGTGCAGCTTCGAAACTTTAAACCACTTGCCTTATAGTCCAGATTAGGCCCCTTTGGATTATTAAGTGTTCCCAAATATAAAAAGAGAGTTTCGGGGAAAGAAATTTACAGATAACAAGAAGTGAAGTCGGAAATTTCTGCTTATTTTTGAGGGCCTTGACAAAAGACGAATTTTTTCGAATGTATAAATAAGTTATTTGAACGGTGTGAGGATTGTATTAGGGTTAATGGAGAATATGTCAAAAAAAGAAAAATTATTTTATGTTTAATTTCACCCTTCTCCTTTTTGTAAACTTTTTGACATCCCTTCGCATAAGTCTTGCAGTGTTCCCCTTGTTAAATCTCTCACTACAACGAGAATGAATTTGATAGTAAAAACATCACACTTATATCACTACTTATTTGTTTGTTTTTTTTTTACCTTAGGAAGGCAACAGGAGTGACCCGTCATCCCACTACTAGAAAAAAGTTAAAATATTTTGTTGGTGTTATTTTTGTCTCTTTCTAATGCTCGATCTATTTCTCCAATCGGAGTGAATGCAATCAGTTACATACGCCAACGTGTCACAGTAAGTTGTTATTTTTGTTATATTGACATTGGTGGGGTGACTCATTACCCTTGTTGCTTCTTACGTAAGTTTAATTTTTTTGTGATACTGAAATAAATATTTGGTTTCTGAGGTGAAAATGGCTTCGATTTCGGATGAACAGTATCGAAACTATTTGCAGGTTTGTAACTTTGTATGTGGAGTCGATACTTTCAACAAAATAGTGTATACGTATAGTTTCGCTAGCAATACCAGACGTAGGCCGCTTCGATAATTCTATGGTATGCTGGATCAGGCTGTGTCATAGTGCAGAACTAAACATTATAACACTCCTGTCAACATGTTCCGAAGCAGTTGTTTAAATAAATTAGGTTTACAATTGGCATAACCACACATGAGGGAAAATCGTTTGAGTACAAATTTGATAGAATTAGGAGTCACTTTATGTGATATTCGAAATATGACTCAGGACCCTCCTGAAGGTAAGCCCCGTGCCAAGTTGCAGAAACAAGCAAGATATGCACGGTGTCCAAGAAAACGGGACAAAAATTTAAAAACTTGGCAAAAATACCTTCAACCCGCTTGCTCTGAACATCGCGAAGATATTTGCTTGTCTGCATTTAATGCAAAAAAAAAAACAAATTATCGGTGCTGTAATAAACACTATTTTCATACTCCTAATTATATTAGCGATTGATTTCATAATAAAGAACTTTGGTTCTCTCAAACATTGCAGTTTAATTTGAATTAAAAAATATGGGGTGATACGTCACCCCTGTTGCCATTTGTGTATGCAAAAAGTGTGGCCTGCCGAAAGTTAAGTTATTTGTCTTCATTTAAAAATAAAATTAGGAGTTTTGTAACCCGTAGTTGAAGGATTTAAATTTTAATAAATTTTTTTTGAAATTTTATAAATAAAAAAGATCTGTAAGGAATCTACTAACTTACCTAAACCACTGAAGCAAGTGCGCGGCATGGCCTCCGTGCCTGCACGCCACGCACCAACTGAACCAGCCGCCGAAGTGCGCGCCGCCCGCCCCCACTCCCGAGGCTCCTCCCACGCCACTGCCAGAACTCAAGCCCACCACTCCCACGCCTACACCACCGGTAGCACCAGTGCCCAGGTGCAGCAAACACACGCCGCAACGGGGCAATGGTTTGCGGCAGTTAGGACACGATGAAATTTGCTGTAAGTGATTTTTGCTATTAAAATCTAACGTTTACTTCTCAAACAAGTAGCGTACGGGCATTTTTACTATTAATCTGAAGTGACAAATCAATATTTACAGTTCACTTGGTAGAAAGTTGCCACTGCTGTCTACGGACACCTGCGGCCAACATCAAGCAAAGAAAACTACAGATACGTTGTCGCCTCTGAGGACTAAGAGATAATGCCCCACAGCCTGTTATTATTTTCAACCGAAACACAGAAGTGCAAGCTGCTATTTGGCAGCAGAAGTAGGCGGGAACCATACTAGTAACATCTTGTTTTATGTACAGTTTAGATCCTAACTCCGGTCCTTCGAGCATGTTCTTCACAATTATTGTGATATGTCACTGGGTTTCTTTCTGCGGTAGCAAAATTTGACTGATTTGAGAAAATCGTACATAACAAGAGAATTGAAAAAAATGCCCAGGTCATGACATAACTTCACACAGTTGTACTGTCTGTCCACCTACTAATGAGCGGAGAAACGAAAATATGTAAACTTTGTGCTAGATCTGGTACTAAAATTTTGAGTCCCCTGTAGCTCAGTAATATAAAACGGTTTGGTCGTGGCGTCGCGAGTTAGAATCCCAAATGGGGAAAATTGTTTGTATGACTTACAAATAACCGTTTTGTATTTGGATGTGTATCCTTCCGCAATTTACCACGGACTTGTCGCAGTATCTGCAGGCGACATTGTATTGTGTGGTGAGTGCTGCAGTGCGATCCGCACATGTACGTACCTTCATCTTGGCGGCGGGCGGCGGGAGGCGCGCGAGGGCGGGGCGCGCGCGCGCGCTGGCGGCGGGCGCGGCCACGGACTTGCCGCAGTAGCTGCAGGCCACGCCCACGCGCCGCGCCGCCGCCTCCTCGCCCGCACCTGCACCCGCGCCCGCCCACACGCACGTGTCCAGCGCGCACCGCGCCCACCACAGCCGCCAGCTGTCCAGTAGTGTGCGGTAGCTGCACCACACCGACAAACACTTTATATGAAATAAGCCGATTAAAGAAGTAACGGAGAATTGAGTGTAATTTAGTGCACAATGTATTCAACCCCTTCCCCCGGACCTACGACGAGTAGACGTTTGCAAGTTCACGTTACTTTTTTTTAATTAATAAATTACAATTCAAAATCAGTGCAAGAAAATAAGACCGGGTAAATCGTGAAGAGCAACTTTGTCACCACGCCGCATTGACTATCGTGTGCGTGGGCGCCTCCTACTACAGTGTGTGTATACCTGCTGCATTTGGGTGCGTAGCATATTTTTTGTCCAATGCGATCCTGGTACCGATAACGCTGCTGACGTTGCTTTTTCGCTAGGATCTGTTTCACATTAGTACTACAAGTAGATAAAAGTAGTGTTACGGCCCTCAGTTACCCCGACAAAAGTCGACTGGACTAGGGCCCATAGTAATCCAACTCGACGAGCAACAGAGGGGAGGGCCTAAAAGGCCTATGGATAATTAATTTATAACGGCTGCTATAATCAAAAACAAACTTACCGAGCTCCGGACGTGGTGTCGACCACAAGGCACTCTCAGGGGTAAGTAAATGGTATATGTGTGTGGTGTAGGAAAGTGTTTAATGTAATCTGACGTCACCAATGTAATCTTTAAGCAGAACCGCATGCGTTGCCACGCTCCACAAAGCGCAATCACTCCAGAGGGCGCCCGCCGCTATCAGAACTAAAGTCCAACGGCACGTAGCACAAACTATAATCTAGCGCGATCTTTTCCCGGGTCACAAAGTTTAGCGTTCCACACGGCAAAACAAAATTCCTTCGTACACTTTAAATAATTTATTTTAACTTTAATTAACTACACAAGCCACTCGTCGACGCAAATTAATAGCCATCGAAGTTAAAATAATCATTCAAAACTCAAAAAAGACCTCGTTATCACGTATGTTAACGACAAAATGCAACACCATGGAGGCCGTCGATATGAGACGCGGCAAATCTTATCAATACTCGCGACTTCTAATCGACACGGCTCGCTCATTAAGATCGAATGTTCTAGGCTAATCTCGCAACCCCCACCGGCACGGCCTCAGTGCTCCAAGATTCCTGCCGACCGCGCTCGCTGCCAGCGCCGTATGCCCATAGCAAGCGCCCCTCTCCCGCGCAACGCTAACCGGTTCCCCGCTCGAGACGCGCGTCTTGCACGCTTCAAATGCCACAACTTGGCGTAAACAAGTAGTAAATTAAAAGACCAACGAGTCAATTATACCTTTGCGACCTCTAGACCTCGCTGCCTCGTGGGTCCAGTGGTCGTAAACGCAAATGCTAATCATGAGGTTCCGGGATCGCATCCCAATTCGCGGTCGGACCATTATTGGGTATTTCTGTTAAGAAATTCTCAGCAGCAGCCCGGGGCTAGGAAATGGGCGGTGTTTCACCTCCGTGCCTTGAAAAGCACGTGAAACCGTTGGTCCTGCGCCTGATATCTCAACGGTCGAACTACCGACCCACCAAACTACGAAAGTGAGGGAATAGAGAGTAGTGTGTGAGAGCGTGGTCCTTCCCCGGTCGAGCCGACCCATTCGTGCTACAACTATACTACTAATATAGCCGCAGCATGGCTTTACTACTACCCACCCACGCACGGACACACGCACGCTCGTATACACGTACGTTCTTGTAATTTCAAAAATCAATATTTAGATATGAAAGAGCGGGGAATCCTGATAAAAGTATACATCATGCTTAAACATTTTGGTCCACAATATGTAATTGTAATGAAAACAATCGCCATTGCTAAAGGAATTTTGGGATAACAGAAGATAGTACAAGTCTATGGGCCACAGCACTCACTTACTAATAAATTCTCAGTAGTATGTAAATAAATGTAACTAAAACTTTCACACCAATATCTATCATAATTACATCTTTAATAATTGTAGTGTACATTATAAAAAGCGCAGAGCATTATTAAAGTAACTCAAATACGTTCTTACATATGTCATATTATCACTTACTTTAATTATGTACATCTATAAACTTGGCTCTTTCTATTGTTATTTAGTGAAAAGAGAGAAATAGACTTTAATTTTTCTTAAAATTGCCGTCGATTTTATAAATAAGGCCAGTAATGTACAGCTATATTATCGTAGTAGCTAGTTCGAGTATATGTTCTAAAAAGTAAACATGCAAACTCACGTGTGCTTTAATCATCGCGCGTTTGACAGTTGAATTAACGATCACAGTTGAGACGTATAGCACTTTTGACGCTACTGTCCGACGCCAGTCGGAGTATTTTACGTCTAACGTCGAAATAGAATAATTTCCTTAGTCGCACTCATGCGACACCCACGGTACAATATGGGTGTTGAATTGTTTTTCCTGATACATCACCACATTGCAATTTATCACTTAATAATATGCCATCAAAAACATAACTTGTAAAAATAGTCTCGTAACTCAGTTCTTCTACCTAAAAAGTTGTAAGATCCATGTAATACCAAGTCGGTTAATTTATTCAGTCCCTAGTTAAGGGTCCTTCTGTTTTAAGTTATTACGTAATTAGCTAAACTAACAGCATCTTATAGTGACCATATCAATTTTAAAAATCATATATGTTTTAAATATATAGATTGACTTGGCTATTCGGCCAAAATTGGGATACTCTTCCAAACGATTCGAAGCCCAGTTAGCCATCAGACGGCGTCGTCTATGATCATGAACTTTGTGCTGCTGGGTCAGTTGGATCTTGTACGGGTGTAGGCTTACGTCCCGACGAAATCTTTTTCTTTCTATTTATCGAACCGGTCGTTTCAAATTTGGCCACCATACGTTGAAGAACCGACTGTGAAGGGCCACCACGTCTAACGTAAAATGAGCGCAATGTGCGCAACTTTGCAGTAATAAACACTCTTTTTAATAATAATGATTTATCATTTTAACGTGCTGTTCAAGTGTGTAACTTGCCATGGTAATTTGTCATAAGTAACTGAATAATAAACAAAAAATTTGATAGATGTCACCAAAACAAAAAGGCCGCCACGGGCCGCCAAAATCTACCCTCTCCAAGAGAAAACCTTTTACAACAAACATTTTATTTTTATCTTAATTGAACTTTAGAAGGAACGATAGGCAGTTGTTTACTTCCCCATAAATTTAATCTGAATTAGAATATAATAAGAGCTTTAGTAATAAATAAATATTTCATCAACAAAATATTCTGAAATTTAAGACCAAAAAAGAAATATAGACTGAGTGCTGTGTTCCTTTCAACTAACTGTTCAACTTATTGTAAGTACTGATGGATTCATATGGACTTAAAATAAAAGAGGTTGTGTGCGTTTGTGCGTGTCAGAAAGTTGAGAATAATACATGAAATGTAGTATTTTTTTTATTGGTCTGAGTATGAAATGTAATTGAGTTTACGGCGGTCTAATAATTATAAGTACGACTACTGAATATTACGTTCAAATAACGGGTTCAAATAATGGTACGGGCTAAAATAATTTACCGGGTTTTTATTATTAAAAAATTGTCAGTGATAGTCCGGAATTTGGAGGTCGGCGGAGTTTCACTTCCGTACCTTGAAAAGCACGTAAAACCGTTGGTCCTGCACCTGATATTTCATCGGTCGTGTTGGACTATGAGAGTAATAGAGAGTGCATGTGTGCTTGCGCATTACACTCGGGTGTTATCTTGGCTGCGAAGATGACTACTGGTCTACGTCGAGACTGGGCGCCGTGACTAAAATTCAGGCTGAGGACATTATTAGACAAAGGCATGCAAAGGCTGACCTCTCGAGCCAGTTGAGCACGCGCGGATCCCGCAGCAGGTCCGGCGGTGCGCAGCGAGCCGCCACCAGCGCGGCGGACTGCACGTCGCCGCCGCACTCCACCCAGCGCTGCAGCAGCGACACGCCCTCCGTGCTCACTCCTGCACCCGCAACACGTCACCACGTTGCACACAACACCGACGTGACTATGTGCTAAAATACGTAGCATGACTATTCACACATACACAAATTCACATCAGTAGCTACGTGCCAAAACTGCAGTGAGACCTCAGCTACAAACGCAACAACTACCGCTACCGGAACCATTACAGTTTATTTATATATAGCCATCACACGGTAAGCACCCACACAACAACAATATTCTTACAAAGACTTCTACGTTTACTACTAGACCTGCAATTCAGAACAAAACCCGTTTTTTTAGTCACATTTAACAAAATTTGTTAACGCTATAAAAAAGTATTAGATAGTCGATAACAACGTCCGCGATTAAAAAAAAACAAAGAACAAGTGATCTCGGCCGCTCGCAGTCGACTAAAGAAGACCGTAGCTCAGTGCGCAATGTACTAGTACCGTAATGCCCGTCTTAACGCATAGTAGTATGAACTGTGAAGTAGCAATATAAGAATATCCAATACCCCATAACGTGCAGTGGATATCGTAAGAGGCGACAGAGAGAAAGTGAAAGATAAGCACCAGCTCAGATGCTGAAGAGATGAGCACCAGCGTCTTTCTAATACCAATTAAAAAGCCTGCGGTCGTCAACCCCCCTGCCTAGCGCGGCAACTGTGACAAATAACCCTCCAATGAGGTAATCAATGGGGGAAGCCCATGTTCAACAGTGGACTTTGATAACCTTTAACAGTAACGGTTAGGTATTTCCTACACTCGTAAAAAATAAAAGTTAATAGTTACGTACTGGACTGGAAATCGTTTGCCCACTGGATTCACTCCACAACTGGGTTTTGTTTCGTAATTATTATCTGGGGTTTATATAAAGTATTCTCATCTAGTTGGGACTGAATAAATATATAAAAACATATAATAAATAAATATACATAAACATATATTAATTATACCAACATAAATAATAAATAACAAATAAAAGCTCAGCCAGATGGAAGCCCTCGGCAGGGGAGACCATGTTGGTCTTAATAACCCGATCCTGTATAGCACAGATAAAGCCATAGAATACTATAATACACAATAGAATGGCTGTCAACCTTACTTTGTAGGAGGATTAGCGTCGCAGGAGCACACATACAAGCAATTACGTCGTATTATCAGTTATCACTACTACAAACAAATTTTAGACTTACACACATTTTTGATTAATGTTTTTGACACATAAATTTTTCTTTATTTCCATTTCTAATATTCACAAAATATAAATAGTTTCGACTTATGGTTGTAGAATATGTCTCCTTTATGTAAATTCCATTTCCCGCTGTTTTTTCGACACGTAATTATTGCACAATTAGCCCTTTTTTAAATAATTTGCATTTAGCGACGCTTGAAACGAAAATTGGAAACGATTGATTGTGTTGACATTTAAACGTGTGAATTGATGTGTTAGTGACATGTTAGTGGCTACACGGGCTCCGCCCGCTTCGACGTTCTATTATGTATGTATTATAGTATTCTATGGATAAAACCCACGGTTTCCCCTAAGAGGTCACCGAAACGTAGCCAGTGAAGGGAGGCGACCGCATCAACGAAATGCTCAGATAGAGCCTCATAAAACCTCCCATGGAGCTCCATCTCCTTTCATATGGTCTCACGGTCGGAAATGCTCTGTAATACCGGGTCTTGCAATTGGATGTTGGCTAGGGATAGAGGGGTAAGCCCTTTATAACAAGAAATAACGTCCTTATAGAATTGATCATCCGATCTCGTCAGGAAGTAATTATGGAGGCTGCATACTTTGTTAGGGGAACACGCTAAAAAAGCCACGCCCACCATGCTTCCGCGGCAAGTACAAGCTCATTACTGAAGATCGCGGATGGTGCATCCTATGAGACGTCATAACAGTGCAGACTTTTCTATCCAGAGTGTTGTGGATGGTATCGCGAGTTTTATCGCGATGCACGGTGGTGAAATTGTGCGGTTGGAATTAGTCCGAACAATTCCTCAGAACACTCCCCGTGGTAAATGCATTAAAAGACACAAAGAGATGCACAATCTCTTCGCAGTGCTAGTGGGTCAAGCCGGTCAAAAAGAGCTCGGTCGCCGACGATTCGAACTGCTCTGCGCTGGATGCGATCAAATGAAAAGAATTGGCACTGGCAGCCCAGCGATGGGAACGGTATTCTATATGCAGCCGAATCTGCACCTTGTAAAGTTGCAGGCTGTGTGCCGGCATGAAATACTGTCCCGCTCTACTGAGCACGTCAGGATTTTTAGAGGCCAATCTTGCCTTGTCTTCCAAGTGACCACAAAACTCACTCGTAACTCGATATGTCGACGCCGAGGATTCCTATATCATTTCCGACACAAAATGACACAAATCACAATCTCTCGGGAAGCCTATAGGAAGGAAACTTCGTAAGAAGCGCTTTGTGTCAAACCCTATCGAAGGCCTTCGCTATGTCCAAACTAACGGCCAACGCTTCCCTTTTAGACTCTACTGCAACCACCCGTTTACGAGTAAGGTAATCCAGAAGATCACCAGCTGATCGACCCCGATGGAAACCGTACTGGCGGTCACTAATCAGCTTGTGATCCCTAAGGTACCTCATCAGCTGGCAGTTTCCATATTTTGGACAACCAGGTGATAGCGATAGGCCTGTTGTAGGACGGATCCGAGCGGTGACCTTTTTTAGGGATCGGGTGCACTAAAGCTGTCTGCCATGAGTTCCCATGAGACGCGTTAAAACCGGTACCAACTCAGGACTCACACGTCTTCAGCACAATAGGAGGGACGCCATCAGGCCCACTCGACTTGTTGACGTCCAGGGAGAGGAGTGCTTTGCGGACCAAGCGCTGGGTGAACAGCACATACTGCATGGAACACTCACACTGCGGGATGGTCGGCGGTGTGTTCGCCCCGTCATCAAGAGTCGAGTTGGACGCAAAGAGAGAGCCCACCAGATCGGCTTTGTCCTTTGCGCCATAGGCCAGTGAGTCGTCCTCCCTTTGCAGAGATGGGAGAGATGGTTGACAGAATTTCCCTTGGACAGTCTTGACGAGAGACTAAAATGCACGTGTTCCCCAAGGAAGTCAAACAAGTTTCTTGCCAAACCTGCCGATGTGCTCTGATTTTGCCTTGGCAATAACACTTTTGAAGGACCTGGAGGCGGAATTATGCTTCTTTTAAGAACGATGGTATTGTATCCCGAGACGTCGATGTGTCAGCCCAGGCTCGGTAGTAGTGCTGCTTTTGCAGGTGCAACCAAACCATGGCTGGGTGCTGTCTTCGATAGGTATTAAAGATAATGGAATAAAACGTGCCATTCCCTGTAGCACCACATCAGCGACAGAATCAGCAACAACGCTGGGATCATCCGGCAAGAAGCAAACCCACCCCCAAGGGTAGTATGCAAAAAAAGATCGCATCCCATCCCAATCGGCTGACCTATAGTGGCAAACGTGGTCCTCCACTGCTGGCCGTATGAGAACGCTCAAGGTCGCTCAGCGAGCTATGGAGAGGGCTATGCTCGGAGTTTCTCTGCGTGATAGACTCAGAAATGAGGATATCCGCAGTAAAACCAGAGTGACTGACATAGCCCAACGGATTAGTAAGCTGAAGTGGCAATGGGCCGGCCATATAGCTCGAAGAACCGATAACCGATCGGGAAGAAAGGTTCTCGAGTCGCAGCCTCGTACTGGTAGGCGTAGTGTAGGGCGACCCCCCACTAGATGGAGTGACGACCTGGTAAGATATGCAGGAAGTCGATGGATGCAGGTGGCTCAGGACTGTGTTTTGTGGCATTACTTGGAGGAGGCCTATGTTCAGCAGTGGACTTGTGAAGGACTGTAATGATGATGATGATGATGATAGTGGCAAACATGGCGGCAACCTGCAAAACGCATCTGCGATGGGAGCACGGTGTACGGTGCCATTCACGGCACCGTACTCCGGATCAGACAATGTTCCGAAGAGTCAAGAGGAGAATCAATGGAGACCTGATATACGTCCGGATGAAATATCAGCAAAAGGTCCAACAGGGAAGGTACATGACCTTCCACATCTGGGATACGCGTAGGCGAGGTAACCAGTTGTGTCAGACCATATGCCAAAGCAAAGTCATAAACAGAGGGAACCAAGCCATACAGCATGGTGGGTTATAAAATCACCAAGCATGACTATCCCTGCGAATGGGATCCGTTGTAGCACGGAGTCTGCAGCCATTTGAACGTAGTGGATGAGTCCATCTGTGTCAGCATTACCGCTATGGGATCTATAGAGGCTCCCGTAGACGCAGGTATGGTCGTCGCTTTCTACGCGCAGCCATAAGATGAAACGGTACTTCACGCTGGTCTTCTGTGAGATCGTGGTACCACTCGTTTTGAGCCGGCCCATACTTGCAACAGCAAAAGTTGCCTCGTGGCTCTACCACTGTTAAATATAACATTGTGTAAACTAAAATAAAATATTAATATTTAAGACATCGACTTATGATGTAATACGACGAAACCAAACGTTAAATGTCAAAACGAAGCGGGAAAAAAACGATTCTCACTAGAGTTACACAATCGCACTGCACGTCGGTCACAAAAAATTTATATCTTGGATAATATAAATGCAATGCTTACATAATAAAATAAAAATTGTTTATTAGCTTTATGATCCGTCTCCAGTTATAATTCTTGCAATTTACGATGTAGATAGTCCACGCCACCACTGGATGACCTACGGCAAAAACTGGAACTTAATTCGAAAGTTCCGCTATTTTGACTCAATAGTTGTCGTTGGTTAGAACAGCTTGTGGAAAGTCGTGTCGTTGTGTTTTTAATTGTTTTGAGTGAAATATGAGCAATATCGAAACGCAGTGTTGAAAAGTGCAGCCCGTGAATTAATCCTTAAAGTAAAAGAATTTTGTGAATCGCAAAAAAAAAGAGCTGTTAATCCCCCTAAACAATGTTCAGCTGAGAGTCGCCGCCATGACTGCAAATAATATTTGGAGTTGCCACGGCGGCTCGTCGAGTTGGCAAATGTTCTTCAAAAAATTGTTGCAACCGAAATAAAATATTTTGGATGATTTTGACTTATGTGTTATTCGTCAAAAAATCAATTATTTTCTACGTGGTTAAGGAGTTGCCAACGGTAAACAAGCTTCGTTTGGAACTAAAAGAGGGTATACATTTTCAAGGAAGTAATACAATTCTACGAATAATATTAAAAAGATTAGGCTTCCGATTCAAACACTGTCATTCCAAAAGCAAGGCATTGATGGAGGCTATGACATTACGGAATGGCGAGCCATATACATTGTAAAGGTGGGTCTACACTAGAGGAGCCGAGCACGAGTTGAGCATACAACAATCGCACTGTGAGCGCGATGCAAATCCCTTTGTGTTCGTCAAAAAACCGACAATAGATGGAGCACAATCGAGCACGAACCAAACGCTCGAAGCGCGCTCGTTCGAGGCTTGTAAGTCGGTCCACACTACATGAATTTGTGCTCGGCTCATACTCCGCTCGTGCCCGGCTCCTATAGCGTAAACTCACCTTAAGAATTAGAAAATATTGATTGGAAAAGAGACATATCATGTTAAGAAATGTTGGCAAAGTGCAGATGAAGATGGACTCTTGATATCGGATTCAGCCGAAAAAAGATATATTATTGCGCATGCTGGCTCAGAAATCAGGTTTGTGCCCAACGAGTTGTTGATTTTTAGTTCCCAAACGCATCTGATCTGCAGATCTGCAGATTATCATGACAATATGAATGCAAATTTTTTTTAAAGTGGATGACTGAAAAAGTAATAACTAATGTAACTGAAAAATCTTTA
Source organism: Parnassius apollo (assembly GCA_907164705.1). NCBI lineage: Eukaryota > Metazoa > Arthropoda > Insecta > Lepidoptera > Papilionidae > Parnassius > Parnassius apollo. Next base: position 8,141,614 of record CAJQZP010001427.1, on the reverse strand, counting down.
GTAGTAATGGACAACGCACCTTACCACTGCACACAGATTGACAAATCTCCAACAATATCAAACCCAAAGTTTCAGTTGAAGAGTATAGTTGAGAAAAAATATTTACTTTGAAGAAAGCTGGACTAAACCAGTTTTATGTGATTTAGTTTAAAAAAACCACCAGTGACCGAATCGATGAATTTCTAAGACAACACAACCATGAAATTTTAAGATTGTGCTTCCTTATCATTGCGACCTATATACCCTATACAAAAAATTTGGAGTCTTGCATAAAAAAACCGTTGCAGAAAAAAACGATCCGAAGCAAATAATTGAAATAACAGAAGCTGCTTTTGTCAGCATCACCGAAGAATACTGGCGGATTAAATGCGAGAACGTAAAACGTATAGAAGAGAAATATTTTAGAAATTGGCTAATAGATATAGAAATGGGGAGATTTATTATATCCACAGAAAGCGACAGCGACACCGAATACGACCGATAGTGATTTTATAGAAACGAGCGATAGTGACTGTGATATGTCTGGAGTTAAACCTCTATTTTAAGACAAACATAACTATTGCAAAAAAATGGTCATATGTTACCCTGACATAGACGATATAAATATAGACTAGATGTAGACTGGCCAAACTAGCAATTCCTATAGTCAACCAAATCTAAGAAATACCTTTTGACGTTTCACATTAATCATTCAGCAATAACTTTGCACAAGCGTACTCACACGATTTAAAATAACCTTTTACGTAAATCCAAAGAATTATGAAGTTATCTATATTTCTTTACAACGTGTATAGTTTTTTATCACTAATTTAAATTTAAATTTTGCAAACAAAGCAAAATCATAAAAAATAACCACTATCAATTTTTTTACTTGACGTCATATCAATGATATGTCGCTATGTACATTACCGTAGTGCTTGGATGATTAAAATTCATTGTTATGCGAATAATCGGCAAAAATATTCAAATAATCGGTTAAAATATTCAAATAATCGAATTATTAATTTTCTTGAATGTATTATTTGTTTTTATTTTATTTTTAAAATTCCATTTACTTGAATCATAAATAAAACAAGTTTATTTTTTTTAAATTTGTCAACATAAATTTGTGTAGGCAAAAAAAACCCATATCCAAGGCCGCGCTGAAAAAACCACCACGTAATTTCAATCTCCCGCCATTTTGGGAGTTTACTGTCCGTAATTTTTTGATTTTGTGTTTGTTTTCTTATTTTGTGACCCGGCTTTAACTTTTTGGACCGTTTCTTCTATATTCGTTGACCTTGGCAATTTATATACTGGACTCTGACTAAGCAAGTGATCATAATGTCGAAAAGAGGACGTAGTTGTGGTAGTCGTACTTTAAACAGTCAAGCTCGTGCATTGGTGGTGAAATTACACGAATATTTTGAACGTGAGTCACAAAACGGTGGGCCTCTTTTACCAGTGACACAAGTGCTGGATCGTGTCGGTGAAGCACTCAGGATTGGCAACGCACCGTTGCAAAGACCGTCACTGAAAAGTACGGACCTTCAGGCAGTGAGAATAATTTACTTCACACGCTGAAAAAACGAAAAAAGAACAAACCAGTAACAGGTATCGATCAATTCGACGCAGATGCAATTAGAAAACATGTCTACGGCTATTTCATAAGAGGCTAATATCCTACTGTGGCGAAGTTGCAAGTAAGTTTTATTAAACAATCTAAAAAAAATCTATTGATGCCGGTTTGTTCAGTGGTAGTATAGGTCATTGAAAACCATTTTAAAACGCATAGGCTTTCGATACAAATAACTTAACAAACGCAAAATAATTATGGAGAGACGTGACATAGTCTTGCAAAGAATAACATTTTTAAGAGAAATGAAAAATATAAACGATTTGGACAAACGTCATATTTCTTGATGAAACGTGGTTAAACGCCAACCACAATATAGCGCAAATATGGACAGTTGACACTACAGGAACTTGCTCGAAGGTGCCCGCGGGGAAAGGTGGGCGCCTCATAGTTTGCCATACGGGATCAGGCGGAGGATTTGTACAAAATTGTTTATTATCCTTCCAGTCAAAGAGTACAAGAGATTACCATGAGGAAATGGACGCAGAAAAATTCAAAGAGTGGTTTATAACCCTTTTACGAAATATTCCTGCGAATAGCAGCATAATAATGGACAACGCCCCGTACCATTCTGTCCAAATCGACAAAGCCCCAACCCAAGCGAATAAGAAAGCAGATTTAATAGCGTGGCTGCAACACAAAGGTGTGGAAGCGGACATGAAGTTATTGAAAGCTGAGCTAATACAATTAGTAAAGCAAAATAAACCACGTAAACCTTTATATGTTATTGATAAATTAGCAGAAGAGCACGGGCATAAAGTTATAAGATTACCACCATACCACTGCCAATATAATGCTATTGAATTGATTTGGGCCCAAATCAAAGGCTAGTTCTTACATGAAAAGTGCAAACATATTAACTTTACTTAAACACACACAAAATGAAAATATCTTATGCTTTTTCTACAGACTACGTAGCACGACACAACACCAAGCCACATTTCACGACGAAGAAGATGAAAGGTTTGCTCAAGGAAGCATGTACCCATGTCACAAAGGATGACTGGGCAAAAGTGGTAGAAAAAAACAAAAAACATGATTATGGATGACTTTAAAAGAGACATTAATTTTGATTGCATTATTGAAAATCAAATAATAATTAATCTTAACAACGACAGCTCAACTAGTAGTAGTGAAAGTGATTAAATAAATTTATTTTTAATCTAGTTTCATTTTTATTTTTTATGACTTTTCCTCTAGAAATAAGCAGTTACAACAAATACGAAGAAAACGATAAATCTTTTGTTTTAAATTATACGTTTCTAATTTATTCTGGTATTATTTAAACCTAACTGTGAATGATTACCAACTCTAAATAATCGATATCGATTTTTTAAGAATCGATTATTGAACATTCTCATTTTTTTTTGGTTGGCATGCTTGGTGCAATAAATCTGACAGCTGTCAAAAGGTATTTCTTAGATTTGGTTGACTATAACTTAAATAGCAGACTTACGGAACGCCTCCTAAATTTCAATCCACCTCGCATGTGTTTAGTAATTAACGTCCTGACCGGTAATGGCACTTTCAACAACACCAGGAATACCAAACTTAGGAGTAACAGGCAACCCCTATGCAGAGTATGCATTGTGGCCGTAGAGAATAACACGCACATACTCCTAGAATATGAAGTACACGCGGACATTAGATTTAAGACAATTGGTACTGTACCGCTACTCCACTCCGCTCGTGACCACGGTTGGTGCAAGTCAACCGAAACGTCGAAGTAAATATTAAAAATAATATTACCCATACGCATTCTTGACCCGTTGTTTAATAACGAATTCAAATCGTGAGTTTAATAAGTACGAAGAATATACCTTGGTAATGTAAAACAAAATAACAATAAAAACGATATAAATAGAGATTATTTTGTTGCTTCTAAATTATTTTCTCTTTTATTCATATCCATACAAATTTTCACATTTATAAATCTTTTTTACATTTTTTTAACTTTACCAAGTGGACAATGAGTTAAAACTTAACATTTCACTGGCGACATTTAGCTATCTCTATGATAGCAGCGCCGCGTCTATTGGACTTCAGTGGTGGCGTGGACTTTATTGGCATACGATATTATGCGTGCGGTCGCTAACCATACCCGCTTTTGGACTTACGCACATTTTAACAAGTATACAGATACGTGTTTATTTCAAGAACTCTATTTTTAATGTTAAAATGCACTAGGATCCTTTCTATTCATTTTATATGTGTTGTTATTCTGAAATAAAGAACATTTTTTAAAGAATTCATAATTTTACTTTTATGAAAATTAAAATTTTTGCTTACTTTAATATGTCTTAATTAGTGTAGTAATTTCGTCTTAAATAGTGCTTAATTTAATAAGCCTTTTTATTTCATTAAACTAGTTTTTATACTTTGCAAGATTTTAAAATTTTAGTCATTACTCTCATTTAATGCTCGCAAATGGAGTTGAATACACAGCTAAATATACTATTACCACTTATTTATTTAATGTATTTCAATGTAACAATTGTACAAACCCGTTAGCAACATTCCTGACAAATCGCCCTGTTCCATGAGCGTGTCACACGTCTGCTTTACGTACTCGTGGAGCTTCGTGTCCGACAGGTAGATGCAAGCGAACGCGACACGATCCTCTAGTCGCATCTCTGTCTCATTCTGAAAAGCGAAGCGTTTTTAAAGATTTGTACACCTAAATATCTACATCTGCCTTATTCATAAGTCGTTTTAAGAAATGCTGAAGTTGCTCTCTCCCTATTCAATAAGTGGCAATAGAAAGAGACGAGTATATATAAAAAAGGTTATGAGTAAGGCATAATATGTTTCAGCGTGGCGCGCAGTAGTTAGGTCGAGTGAGTGTGTGTATTGTTGTCGTGTTGTCGTTTTGTCACACTCACTAACACGGCGGCAAGGTCTGCATGCGTCGGCGCGGCCACGGCGGCCAGGAAGTGCACCGTGGCGCGCAGGTAGGTTAGGTCGAGTGAGTGTGTGTATTGTTGTCGTGTTGTCGTTATGTCACACTCACTAACACGGCGGCGAGGTCTGGGTGCGGCGGCGCCGCCACGGCAGCCAGGAAGTGCAGCGTGGCGAGCAGGTAGTTTAGATCGAGTGAGTGTAAGTGTGTATTGTTGTCGTGTTGTCATTATGTCACACTCACTGGCACAGCTGCGAGGTCTGGGTGCGGCGGCGCCGCCTCGCCGGCCAGAAAGTGCAGCGTGGCGAGCAGGTAGTTTAGATCGAGTGAGTATGAGTGTGTGTATTGTTGTCGTGTTGTCGTTATGCCACACTCACTGACACGGCGGCGAGGTCTGGGTGCGGCGGCGCAGCCACGCCGGCCAGGAAGTGCAGAGTTCCGCACAAGTAGGTTAGGTCGAGTGAGTGTGAGTGTGTGTATTCTTATCGTGTTGTCGTTATGTCACACTCACTAGCACGGCGGCGAGGTCTGAGTGCGGCGGCGCAGCCACGGCGGCCAGGAAGTGCAGCGTAGCGCGCAGGTACGCATCAGGCAGCGCGGGCGCGGCAGCCGCCAGCGCCTCGTGCCACAGCCGCTCGTCCGCGCCTGGACCCGCCAGCGCTGCCACACCACAGTACTCATTCCTTATTCACATACGCGGTTCACCTTCACCACATAATATAACTAACTTATATCACAATTCACATCCTCAGTACAATCTTGCCCCCTGATACTACATACTTCTTATTTCACATTTCACATCCCCGATACAACCCCGCCCGCTATGGTATATCATACTACTTATTTCATATTTCACATTCACGGTACAATGCTACTCGCAATGGTTTATCATACTACTTATTTCACATATTACATCCAAGATACAACCTTGCCCGCAATGGTATATCATACGTCCTATTTTATATTTGACATCCACGATACAACCCTAACCAAAATGGTATATTATAAATAGGTAAAGAACCAAGCTCTAATAAAATAGCCGCTAAAAAACCGGAGATTCTTTTACTCTGGAAACGAGGCATTCTATCTTAGGCCTTACGGGTGACAACGCATTCTGAAAGAGTCATTCCATCGTAATTCTCAAAGGCGACAAAGAGTTTGTATTTTAAATTGTAATGGGAGATAAATGAAGATGTCTATGGATCACACTCATCCACTTACGTGTTTGTTTGTCACCCTTATTCTATTAAAAAAATTTTTGGCCAAAGGTCACGTAGCCAGTGGTCCGATAAATAAAGAAAAAATAACTAATGCGTGTGTCATACCGAGCGCAGCGACGCGTAGTCGCGGCTCGCGCGCGCGCGCCAGAACGTCGAGAGCGGCGCGCGCGCGCAAGTGGAATGCCGCGATGGCGGCGGCGCGGCACGGCGTACCCTCCGCCTCCGCGCGCTCCACGCCCACACCCGCGTTCTCCCAGCCCCAGCCCCAGCCGCAAAGCTGCAGCGCGCACTGCCTCTCCGCGCTCCTGCACCACCACATACCACCCCCACACATCAACTACTGCAGCGACCAAGACCAAACACTTCTATGTATACTACTAGACGGCCACTTATCACAGTGCCCATTTTTAGTATATAGTTCCTCGCTCGCCCGCGTTCTCACAGCTGCACCGCGCACTGCCGCTCCTGCATCACCCCATATATAAATCGCGAAAAAAAAACACACACCAGTACTCACACACACATTATACAGCGCTCACGAGAACAAATATAGATTAGGGAATAAGGATTTAGTATATATAAATACCTATATTACTAAAAAAAGTATGCCCACTTTCCATACATTGATTGAAATGTCACTTGAATCGTTGCGTCGCATTCGACACGTCTACCTACAACTACTGTTGCATAAAATCAATCATTGTTTATAATAACATAATAACTTATCACGTTTTCATTTAGAGGCCAGGGAAAAATGGTTTACAGTAAATAAATTTTTAAGGTTAATAACAGGTGTCAAATAAGGTCCGACAGCTGTCACAACCGCAAAAACTATACGATAATTAAAATCAAATTGTTTCTAAATCGCTGAGAGAGTTACAAATACTCAGAAATAAATCCCTCTTCGATGTAATATCATCATCAAAAAAGCGATTGGTTATTTTGAACATTCGTAAACCATATGACGAATTAACAAGTTTTTCGTAGTCTATGGAACGAAACGCGTAAAACAAGTTTTTTTGTTAAAAAAAATATTTTGGCGTGGCTTTTGGGCCTTTGAGTATTTGTAAAACGCGTCCCGTCTGTAAAAGTCTATTGAGAATGATAAACAGAGTAACATTACTTTTTTTCCTGGCTTTATTGGAAAAGTCAATTATGCGACACGAAATAAGCAAAAAAGGCAATTTTATAAGATATTTTCAATCATTAGACGCGTTAGAAAATTTTCAGGTCAAGACTGTACAATGATTCTTTTAAGATCTAAATAAATGTTAAGCACCACGATAATAGCAAAATACCACAACACGAGTATATTAAATTACTCTTTGGGGTTGTTTCTCCATCAATTTATCAAAAAACGTGATTCACAAATAAATATTTCTTCTTTACAGTACTTGCACACATATGATATACAAAATAATGCAACAAACACACTTTCTCTCGTGTATCAGTATAGTGGCGATGCAAGAACCACTACGCTAAATCGTTCACAGGATGTCTTAAAAGACGATAGAGGTAAGCAAACCAGGAAATAGGCAAGAAAGTTATCGTAATAACAACTAGAAAATATAAACTGCGGTCGCATATCCCTCTACCAAGCGTAGCAACTATGGTAAACATCCTCTTGAGGTAATCTACGAAAGGCTAAAGGCTTATGACACTTTCTTTTCACTTTTAATAAGAAAAGCCATTATCAAGCAGTCGACTGTTTACAAGCTGATAACTAAGTATTTTATTCCTACGATTTATGACACTCCTAACATTTTCTATAGAATAAGAGTGACAAACGAGCACACAGTCTACGCGATGGCAAGTGAATGCTGTGGGGCCCATAGACATTCATACCTAACTTCGATTAACATTCAAAATGCAGATGCACTGCCACCACCTGAGGACCTACTAGATGGAATGCATCATTTCCAGTAAAAGGTCCCCGGTTGCCTACGCTCACCATACGAAACACAGCAGCGTTGAGATGCTATTTTACGCTGGTATTCTGTGAGTATGTATCATATCTGTGAAACCTATTTATAAATTAAAATATTGTGTCTTATTGACATTTTCGAACGGAAAATGAATAGTTTACATTATTTTAATTAAAAAAAAATATTTATGATGAGCACCTTTATTAATACGCACCTGTACACGGTCACCTTCCTATTGGGCATGTCGGGTAGCAGCAGCGGCACTGCTTCGGACCGGTATCCACCTTCTCCCGGCGATCGCAGCACCGTGCGAACTCCAGGGTGCTTCCACGGACTGTTGCGAAAACAGCCTACCGAACCAATATAATTACTTTTCCCCATCAAACAGGATAGTTAATTACTAATAACAAAATAGGATTTTTGTGATACTTCCTCAAAAAACTTTTAAAATGCTTAGACAGTTCTGTATTTGCTAAAATTAAGAAAATATCCGGCTCGAAGGACAAAATTGATATATGTTCAAACTAATTAAGACTGACAGCGTTGATATATAATAAACAAAAATTACACAAAAATATAATGAACAATGTGCGTGTGTGTGTCAACGTATACGCACACGCACATTGTTTATTGTATTTTTATCAAAATCAAAGCAAGTGAATTTTTTTAAATTAATCTACCTCACCACACATTTCATGCTTTTGCATAATATCTTTGTTACTCACCATCTTCCACCAGCGACTTGCTCAGAGCTAAGAAATGCCACAATCCACTCAGTGCCTCGTCTTCAGCAAGATCTGCATTTTGCCACAAGTCCGGCTAAAAAAAAATTTATATTGTGATTGTACAAATTTACACGAATATTCTACATTGAAAAAAACTAATTTTAAAGATTTTTATCGCCTTAAACTTAGTTTAAGATAAAATCCGTAAAATTTGTTTTATTCAATACATTTTATATTGTAAAAAAGATTTATGTGCACAAAATTTTACATAATATGTTTATATATATTTTATATTACCTTTTACCCGTGACTTCGTCCGCGTAGAACTTAACAAAAAATCTGTCGGTCTTTCAATCATAGAATCATAGAAAAGCTACTTTAAAGGTTTTTTTTCTATTATTTTAAAACTGTGTGCGATATGGGAAAATATTTATACATACATCGAATAACTTGAGGGGTGAATTATTATTGGTAGCTAGGGAGTGGATGACCTTAATACCTATCGATTTAGCCTACATTTATTGGCACATAGACTAGTGAAGTATATTTTTCAAGATAATGCCCCAGCACTAGCCAAATGAAAATTTCAGGGAAAGTTATTAGTTTTTAAGATAGGTTGTAGAAAAAAAGTGAAATATTTGTTTTAGAACCATAGATAGTTAATGCAAACACTAGATTTTTTAAAAATTACTATATTTTTTTATTTGGATTTTTATAAATCTAAGCCTCTATTTGGTTTAAAGGTACAAAAGACCCTTTATTTATCTTGTATGAAAAAAATTACGGTCGCAGACCTAATAGTTTATCTGCCATTGTGAAGTTTAGGCTAAAATCTGATTTTGATAAAATTTTTACTAAAGTCCAAATAACTTGAACCACTGAACATCGCATTACATACAGGGGGGTTTAAATCGATAGGTACTAAGGTCCTTCAGACCCCAGCTACCGATGATCCAACCCTGAAGTTACACTGCGTATAAAAATTATGAATTTTATTTAAAATGGGGTTAACGATGTTGAAATACAAAAAAAATATCGATTTTGTCGCAAAACTAAAAGAGATAGAAGACAAAGTGACCTCTTTTGTATAAAATTGCAAACCTATAAGTTTGGTTCCACAATTTTTTTATAACTTGTATTTTATGAGGTGATCATCGACAACCATTAACGTTTGCAGTTTTTCGATTATATAATAATATTTTCCATGTTTCTCATAATATAGCCTAGGTTACTACTGTTCGCTATCTGTTCGTGAAGTTTTATCACAAATCGTTAATGCGTTTGTTAATGAACGTGTAAATTCTGAACGACTTGACTGTGATCATTTTCACACAGTAAATTTGTTCTATCGAGACGATGGTTCATAGGTTCATATGCTAGGAACCGATACAGTGGCGCTGTAGTTTTTATCAGTTATCAACAAATATATGTTGCTAAAGTGCCCAAAAATCCCTAAATTTAGACCCGATGGCGTTGTGATAGAGTTTATAATAAATATTATTATGTCACCTACTGGAAAGGGTAGAACAACGTCTGGGCCAGCTAATATGTTATAAAAAAGGAGTGGTCTCGAAGGTGCAAAGCTTTAATATTGTAAATCTTTACAAACTTTACGTAACTCTAAAGTAATGCATATTAAGGACGCGTTTACAAAATTGATAGGTATAGAATCGCACTACTACATTGACAAAAGTCACACACACACTAGTGTACGCACGGTTGGCCGTTGGTGGGAATCGTAGTCAAATGAAATTATTTTGATAATTTTGAAAGATTGAATTTGTTTTTCATTTCTTATACCTACCTCAGAAATATACTTCGATACGAAATACGAATACCTGCTCCAGAGACTGCTTGGCACTGGAAGCCCTCTACTGGTAGTGAGATGTTAGCTCTGGACTTTGAACTGGTTTTGTCAGTTATAATAAGACCTTACCTACCTGCGGACTTGATGGAGTGACCTGAAGGTGTAATTTGTTGATTACAACAGGATCTCCTAGACTAGTGGAACTAGGTGTGCCGAGTTTGGGTTCGTTTTGTTGGTTATGATGAGACCTTACCACCGGACTTGATGGAGTGACCTGAAGGTGTAATTCGGTGATTACAAGTGGAACTCCTAGACTAGTAGAATTAGGTGTGCCGAGTTTGGGTTCGTTTTGTTAGTTATGATGAGACCTTACCACCAGACTTGATGGAGTGACCTGAAGGGGTTATTCAGTAACTACTGCTGGAATTTCTGAACGAGTAGAACTAGGTATGCCGAATTTGGGCTCCGTTTTGTTAGTTATGACGAGTCCATACCTCCGCACTTGATAGAGTGACCTGAAGGTGTAAATCGGTGATTGCAACTGGAACTCCTAGACTGGTAGAACTAGGTGTGCCGAGTTTGGGTTCGTTTTGTTAGTTATGATGAGACCTTACCACCAGACTTGATGGAGTGACCTGAAGGGGTAATTCAGTAACTACTGCTGGAATTTCCGAACGAGTAGAACTAGGTGTGCCGAATTTGGGCTTCGTTTTGTTAGTTATGACGAGTCCATACCTCCGGACTTGATGGAGTGACCTGAAGGTGTAAATCGGTGATGGCAACTGGAACTCCTAGACTGGTAGAACTAGGTGTGCCGAGTTTGGGTTCGTTTTGTAGGTTATGATGAGACCTTACCACCGGACTTGATAGAGTGACCTGAAGGTGTAGTTCGGTGATTACAAGTGGAACTCCTAGACTTATAGGACTAGGTGTGCCGAGTTTGGGTTCGTTTTGTTAGTTATGATGAGACCTTACCACCGGACTTGATGGAGTGACCTGAAGGTGTAATTCGGTAATTACAAGTGGAACTCCTAGACTAGTAGAATTAGGTGTGCCGAGTTTGGGTTCGTTTTGTTAGTTATGATGAGACCTTACCACCAGACTTGATGGAGTGACCTGAAGGGGTAATTCAGTAACTACTGCTGGAATTTCTGAACGAGTAGAACTAGGTGTGCCGAATTTGGGCTCCGTTTTGTTAGTTATGACGAGTCCATACCTCCGGACTTGATAGAGTGACCTGAAGGTGTAAATCGGTGATTGCAACTGGAACTCCTAGACTGGTAGAACTAGGTGTGCCGAGTTTGGGTTCGTTTTGTTAAATTCGGCACACCTAGTCATACAAGTCTAGGAGTTCCACTTGTAATCACCGAACTACACCTTCAGGTCACTCCATCAAGTCCGGTGGTAAAGTCTCATCATAACCTACAAAACGAACCCAAACTCGGCACACCTAGTTCTACCAGTCTAGGAGTTCCAGTTGCAATCACCGATTTACACCTTCAGGTCACTCCATCAAGTCCGGAGGTATGGACTCGTCATAACTAACAAAACGGAGCCCAAATTCGCCACCCCTAGTTTTACTCTGCAAGAAGTTCAAATAGCGGTCACGAAAGTACACCTTCAGGTCACGCCATCAAGTCCGGAGGTAAGGTCTCATCATAACCAACAAAACGAGCCCAAACTCGGCACACCTAGTTCCGCTCGTCCAGGAGTTGCAGTAGTAGGTAAGTTACTTATCCTACTTATTTTTAGCTAAATAAAAAACTGTGAGTATAAAAATAATAATTTTATCACTTGTGTTACTACTTATGTTTCCAATTTGTTTTTTTCTAATATTTTGTGTATGTACAGCGATCTTTTCAGAATGAGCCGCTGCAAACAGGCGATACAGTGTCCACTCACGACGGCGGCCAAGCGCGGACTGTGGTTTCATCGAAATCTTTGTACAATAAATCAAAGCAGGCACCAACAATAAAATAGCCCTTATTGCAATAGATTATGATTTATCCGTATTAGCAAAATATGTGAAAAAACTATTTGTGACATTTTGATAAAAATAAACACAGGGTTTTTTAATTGAATATGTCTGTTATCTTATAGTATTTTTTAAATTTTTTAAATATGTTGATAATAGACCAAAACATGTACCGAAACACAAGCCGGTATCGTTAATTTTGTAGAAAATGGCAACGAAAGTTCGTTTTTACAATATAAAAAACTACTATTTTCAACAAAAGAGTTACAGACGTTTGCAGATGAAGAACCAATCTATACATGGTAGTTTTTACTTATATTTGATTTGGTTTAGTTTTGTCACAAAATCTCCCGAAAAACACTCTAATTTTGGTTGATTTGTAAACGCGTCCTTAAAAAGGATCACCTTGAGTCCGTAGTCAGTGTTGGCGCGTTGCTGCATGAGATGTGAGATATCTCGCAGAGTGGAGTAGAAGTCGTCACGCATCAGGCGTAGCGCTCCGCCGCCCGCCCACACCAGCCCGCCGCGCGCGCCCCAGCCCACCGTCACGCGCTCGCACACCGTGTACTCCACTACTCCACCTGTACACACACATGCACACGCCCACGTACAGACACGCCGCGCCCAGTACACCGTCACACGCAAGCACACCGAGCACTCCACCAATCCATCTGCACACACGCACGCACACGCCCACGTACATACACCAAACACGCCCAGTAACACTTGACTGACACACTACAGATGCGTTCACAACGAGCGTAATAACCGAGAGCATATAAGGTAATCTTACAAATTTCAAAGTTGGAACAAGAAACTAAATTACAATGATGTTTCACTGTTCATTTTTAAAGTAAAACTTCTTTACGCACGCTTGACTTGGGGAGTAAGCTGGCGAACGCGTGACAAAAGTGTTGAATATTTTGTTCAATACATTAAATATTCTACGTTTAAAGTGAAAGTTCGGTTAAAGAAAGAAGTTCGGGTTAATAATAATTGCGCCGGGTGCCAGCTGATGGAGGCGAGTGGCTGCGTGGCGGGGCACACGTCGGCTCCTGCAGCTGGCAGGTGGCAGCTGGGGCTGTACACCCCACCTGTCAGACAGATGGCCAGCAGGCGCGCCTCGTGCGCCGGGTGCCAGCTGAAGGAGGCGAGCGGCTGCGAGGCGGGGCACACGTCACGCTCCAGCACGCTAGGCCCGCGCGCCGGCTGCTCCTCCAGCTCATCCAGCTCCTCCAGCGCTGGCGTTGCCGACATCTGTACCAATCGTCCTTTATCACATTTATGTATGTGAGTTAGGGATATATCCACCATTGTGTAAAGCTTTGGTGGGAATCTTAGTTGGCTTCCTTTTGATGTCTAAAGCACACAATATGACGAATTCTTGATAGATGAAATATTTTCTTAATTACAGCCTGAGGGTTCTATGAACACTACTGTAAGCTTAAGCTTTTAGAATTTTTTTTTAGAATAAGCATTTAAGTATACAAAAAGACTTACAGAACTGTCGAAAGATTGAGTAGCTTTGTATTCCTGGGCTTGCTGGATGTCGTGAAGACGTAAAGTACTGGAGTCACGTTGCAGCGAAAGTAAAAGGTTGCGTCTGTAATATAAAGACCAAAGACGAACATTATAATTTACCAACACCGTTTCGTGCAACATGGATTCTGGTGGCTTTTTTAAACATTAAATATATAGAGGGCCCCATTGAAACTTCACATCAAGTGTAATTCCTAAAAACAGTGGATTCAACAAACCTCTCTTTCCCATTTACCTGTACAACATTTGGTGTTGTAAATTGAATACATTTCGTTTTATTACCATTTAAAGCAAATTGTTGACGTTAAACCAGAGTACTAATTTTGATATAGCATAATTCACTTCGTAATATTTTAATAATTTCCATCCAAGTCGGAAAATCTACGAAGTATCATCATCAAATAAAAATATATCATGGTTATTCTCTGCCAAGTACGCTAAGTCATTAATATAAACGAAGAACAGGAATGGGCCAAAAATTAAGCCCTGAGGAACACCTATAGATACTACCGATCCAAAAGAACTATTCCTAATAATCACAACTGTTTGTGTTGTTTTATTTTAATGATGATGTGCGCTAGCGTTTTTACATCATAATGATGTAGCTTCCTGATTAATGTCTCATGGTGAACACAATCGAAAGCCTTGGAAAGATTACAAAATATACACATACATACAGAAACTTTATCTGAATTCTCTCACGCGCAAAAAATATATTTACTCAGCTCAGCACTGGCGCAAGTTGCCGAGCAATCTCTTGTAAAACCAAAATATTTATTTTTATTTTTGTGGAGTAAATTAATATCTGATCAAGAATATTTTTTTCAAGTGTACTGAGCGTTGGTAGTACAGAGATAGGTCTAAAATTAGTGGGGTTCAAAGTACTACCAGATTTAAATAAAGGTATAACTTTCATGTTTCATTATATCAAGAAATACGCCAGATTCGATGCAAGTATTAAAACAAGCAATTTGGAGAGTGATTTCATCTATAATAGACACAATAACTTTGACGGAAATCCGCTATAGATCTGCTGTTTTCTTAATATCAATAGTTTTGAAATATTTTATAATATCTTCTGATAATATTTTTATGAAATGCAATTTCTTTTGTACAGACATTTACATTTTGTTTGAGTAATGACCCGGCGACAGTCGAGGAAGAATTCAGTGACTTTGTAGTCAAGACAGGAATGTTGGTAAACTTTAACCGATCATGCGGGTAGATCTGTTTATGACTTTGCTTTGGCATATGGTCTGACATAACTGGTAATCTCGCCAACAAAGATCCCAGATGTGGAAGATCATGTATCTTCCCTGTTGGACCTTCTGCTAACCTCTCATCCGGACGGATATCAGGTCTCGGACCATTGTCTGATAAAGAGTACGGTGCAACTCAGGCTCCCATCGCGGTTGCGTACTGCAGGTTTCCGCCGTGTTTGGCACTATAGGTCCGCCCGATCTTTTTCTGCATCCTACCTTCGGAGGCGGTTTTACTTCTCGCCGGAGGATCCCAGCGTTGTTGCTGATTCTGTCGCCGTTGTGGTACTACAGGGAACAGAACTTTTAATTCCATCATCTGTGGTACCTATCGGAGGCAGAACCCAGCCATGGTTTGGTCGTTCCTGCAAAACTGCATTACGTTATAAGCAAGCGTGCTATCAGGCCTGGGCTCGTGCATCGACGTCTCGAGATGCAAATACCAGCGCTCTTAAAAAGTAGTATAAATCTGCCTTCAGGTCCTTCAAAAGTGTCATTGTCAAGGCTGAGTCAGAGCTCATCGGCAGAATTGGAAGAAACTAGTTCGTCTTCCTTCGGGAACACGTGCATTCTGGTCTCTCGCCAAGACTGTCCTAGGGAACTTCTGTAAGCCATCTCTCCCATTCCTGCACAGGGAGGACGACTCACTGGCCCATGCCGTAAAGGACAAAGCCAATATGCTGGGCTCTCTTTTTGCGTCCATTTCGACTCTTGATGACGGAGGGAACACACCGCCGACCATGCCGCGGTGTGAGTGCTCCATTCAGGATATGCTGTTAACCCAACGGTCGGTCCACAGAGCACTCCTCTCCCTGGGCATCAACAAGTCGTGTGAGCCTAATGGCGTCCCTCCTATTGTGCTGAAGACGTGTGCCTCGGAGTTGGCACCAGTTTTACGTGTCTTTTCCGGTGCTCCTACTCCCTAGGCGTAGTCCCGAAATCATGGAAGACAGCCTTCGTGTACCCGATCCCTAAAAAAGGTAACCGCTCGGAACCGTTCAACTATAGGCCTATCGCCATCACCAGCCAGCTTATGCGGTACATTGAGGATTATCAGCTGATTAGTGAGCCCCAGTACGTTTTCCGTCGTGGTCGCTCGGCTGGTGATCTTCTGAGTTACTTAACACATAAATGGGCGGAGGCAGTAAAGTCCAAGGGATAGGCGTTTGGATAAAGCGAAGGCCTTCGATCGGGTTTGGCACAAAGCGCTTCTTACGAAGCTTCCTTCCTATGGGTTTCCCGAAAAATTGTGCAATTGGATCACTAATTTTCTAGCTGATCGGAGCATCAAGGTCGTAGTAGACGGTACACGCTCTGATTACAAGCCCATTAACGCTGGTGCTCCACAAGGCTGCGTGCTATCACCAACGCTGTTTTCTTCTGCACATCAATGATATGTTGCAAACCTGTAGCATTCATTGCTATGCAGACGACAGCACTGGTGATGCTTTATACACCGGCCGTGCCAATTTTTTTCGGAAAAACGTCGCCGGGTAACAGGACAAACTTGGTCTGAAGTCGAGACTTTTTTGAAAACAAAGTCTCGGACTGGGGACGACTAAATCTAGTCCAGTTTAAACCCCAGAAGACACAAGTTTGCGCGTTACCGCTAAGAAAACCATTCATCGTATCTCCTCATTTTCAAGGCACTCACTCCCCTTGTTGCCTCAGCTAATAACGGAATCCTGACCTCTAAAAAGCTTGGCGTATTCAGCACAGCGGGACAGTATTTCATGCCGGCTCACCGCCTGCAACCTTACAAGGCGCAGGTTCGGCCGCTCATAGAATACTGTTCACATCTCTGGGATGGGACTTCCCAGTGCCAGCTCTTTCCATTTGATCGCATCCAGCGCAGAGCTGTCTCAATCTCGGCGACCACTGACACTGCGAAGAGATGTTGCATCTCTTTGTGTATTTTATCGCATCTACCACGGGGAGTGGTCTGAGGAATTGTTCGGACTAATTCCAGCCGCACAATTTCACCATCGCACATCGCGACAAGACTCGCGATACCATCCATACGATAGTATGATGATGTGGATGAATGGCGGTTCACCACCGTTCTTCTTCGCACAACTTCCTTGTGGAATCGACTACCACCAGAGACTTTTCCGGACCGATACAACTTAGGGACCTTCAAGAAAAGAATCTACTCTTTTTTTAAAAGGCCGGCAACGCATCTGCTACTCCCCTGGTGTTGCAGTTGTTCATGGGCGGCGGTAATCACTTAACATCAGGTGAGCCGTATGTTCGTTTGCCCCCTATCCTATAAAAAAAATATTGCTTAAAATTCAGTCTCAAATTTGTTTATTAAATGTAATGACTGGACTGTGAAACATACTCTTTTAAATATTTAAAAATATTTTTTTACATATTCCCTTAATTTAACACAGATTCAATGTCCTTTCATCGCAGTGTCCCGCCAAATAACCCACGACCAGCATACATTGTTGCCTTGCGCAGTGGCGAAGCTAGGGCTTCAAACTAGGGCAAGCCCAAGATATGGTTTTGTTGTTTTTAGCAGTTTAATAAAAATACACCAATCTTGAGCTGTCTCCACTCTTTAGTTTCAATCAGTGCTGTCAGGGACGTGTTTTTTGCTCGCTTTGTTAAAGCACACAGAAAGCATACTACCGCTAGATAGATTGTATGACATATGCAATTGTATACCTTCGGTGGTTTTGAAAAGAGCCGTTTGGGTTTGTTGCTTGAGATATTTACAAACAATACATGAACAAAATAAAAGCATGAACAAAGTACAAACAAACTATGTACAAAGTTAAAAAAGGGACGCCTGGCAGATGTGAAACCTCGAAATTAATTTGTTTAAGTTATATGCATAAAAGAACAGATTACGACAGGAATTAGATAGATATAATAAGATAAAGCTTTGCTAATTTTCTACCATAAAATAATGACTATTTATTATATAATTATTCATTTTCAATTTATAATAAACCGTACAAAATGATATTCAATTCATAATAAACCGTACAAAATGATATTTTTAAACTCATATGGAAATATGAATATTAAATTAGCTGATAGCGTATTTGTGCCATCTAGCGTAATCTTTAGGTACCATCGTGAGAATCAACCAATTTTCGTTCGTTAAAATGACTTTACCTATAGAATTAAGTAGATGGCGCTATTAAAATTTTATATACTGGAAATAACTAAAGGGAGTATTCTTTAAAATCCTCTTCTTTTTTAAATACATTTTTAAATATATTCTTTAAATACATTCTTCTGTATTCTTTTGATTTATTACATTAAAATTTGGGCTTCACGTTAAAAAAAGATTGTAACACTTATTTCCTATAAAATTAAACCTAGGTGTCTCATATTTTATGCTGCCGTTCAAAATGATATTTTTAATTCATATGGCAATATAAATATTGAGTTATTAAACCTTTAAATACGCCTAACTTAATTAAACTTTAATACTAAAGAGTCCTGTACCTATATTTAAAGTATGAAGAAATGTTTATTGAACATTAAATTTCATTTTTTAAATATTTTACGTTTTTCTCGCCGATTAGCACTTCAACACACTTATATTCATCACAATGAACACTATTATCCTCCCATTTTCACTGAAAATCTTTGAAAAAGCATAAATTTTTAACAAACACAACAAAAACAAACATAAACATTGAAATGTGAAGTGAACTTGCATACGAATGGCCCGCACCCCATTCGCTAGTCGCTAACGCACCTAAACAACTTCAGGCCAAATCCAGGCTTGTGGCTCAATAGTAATTGCTATATAAACATTTCGTAGTTATATTTAATTAGAGAACATTTTGCCACAGGTTAGAAAGGGAGCGATCGCCTTCTCGAAAGCCCGGTAAAAAGCCTACGCGTGCGAGGGAGAAAACCAATCGCTCAATTCAACTCTCCTTATATGTATGACAGCAGTATTCGTAAGGCTACGAGGTCGAAGGATTGCGCGGGAAATTTGAAATAGTTTGAAACAGTTTACAAGTTATTTTATTACTTGATATAATTGATTGATTCATCTTAATGAGGCAAGCCGGGCTTCTGGGCTTGTATAGAGGCTTCGCCACTGGCCTTGCGCTTTAAAATGTACCATTTTATTTTGATGTTATAGGACATATCAACAGCATTTTATACGTGGTAAAACCACGCAGCAGCTATATTATGGTTGTAGCACTAATGGGTCGGCTCGACCGGGGAAGGACAACGCTCTCAGAGAATACCAGCCTAAAATAGCAGCTTAATACTGATGTGTTTCGTATGGTGAGTGTAGAGATTTGGAAGCCCTTTTTTATTGGAAACGAAGCATTCCATCTTAGTTCTTCAGGGGTGACAACGCATCTGCGTTTTGATTCTTAATCGAGGATATATGAAGATGTCTATGGGCCACAGCATCCACCATCATGTGGACTGTATGCTGATTTGTTACCCTTATTGTACAAAAAAAAATTGGGCGCTTGATAGAAACCTTCGGCTTCAGCCAAAATTTTCCGAGAGTTTCGTCGAAAGTGGTCTTTTGGCCGAAGCTAAAGCTTCGGTCGGACACCATTGTATGTTGCGGGGCCGGGGGTTACTAAGTGGGGAACCACTGTATGTTGCGAGGGCAGGGGTCACCTGGTGGGGCATCGCTGTATCTTGCGAAGGGCGGGGTCATCTGGTGGGCCATCTCTGCATCTTGAGAAGGGCGGGGGTCACCTGGTGGGGCAACACTATATTTTTCGGGGGCCACCTGCTGCGGCACCAGTTTATCTTGGGGGGCGGGGGTCACCTGGTAAAATACCACTGTATATTGCGGGTGCGGGAGTTACCTGGTGGGGCACCACTGTATCTTGCGCGGCGGGCGCGCGGCGGGCAGGTTCAGCAGTGGGCGGGCGAGGGCGCGCGCATCCCACACGCATACGCCGCCGTCGCCTCGCGATGCCAGCTGCCAGCCGCTTGGCTCCGCGCACACGCCCAGGCACTGTCGGCTCGTTGCCACGCCCATCGCTTTACCCGTGTGCTCTGCCCGAAAGATATAACAATGAAAGCATCCGGCTTTTATGCCACCAGCGCGGCGCCACTTAAGGACGAGCTTTTGCTGTGCTCCTCGGTTTTTTGTAGAATTAGGGCGAAAAGCGAGCTCACAGCCCGCCTGATGGTAAGTGGATGTTGTGGCCCATAGACAGGCCTAGAGTGACAGAGCGCGTACACCTCGCGATTGTACGTACTTATTGCATGAAATAATTACTTAAAATCACGAGGCACCCCGGGCTTCACACGCAGTCGGGGCTAGCGCGTTGTAAGTGATTGAATGTTAAAGTTTTTAAGGCCAACACTACAGCTTATAAATAAACAATAGGCGTAAATAGTCTTTTGGAAATACTTGTTGAAATAGTTTTTTTAGTGTTTAGTATATTTAATTGTAGGATAAAATAGTAAAAAAATTTTTATGTGATTAAAAATTATATATATTATGTATATTACCTATTTGATAAATTTTAATGGCAAAACGTCGTTCCTGCTATAATTGTTGCGTGGAGGCATGCTAAATGACCAACAAAAGGTTTCAGATATATCATTCTTTAAGTTACAGAAGGATTTTAGTAGGAAGTTATGAAAGGTGAATTTATTTCACTTTTTTGTTAGATAGGTACTTATAGCAAAAAAGAATTAAGTAATAATTTATCTACAGAAGTAATACATACTTTATTACAAAACTTAGTTGAAATTCGCTTCACTATCCAAATATCTACTTATACTTATATTATACATATACTTGTCTTTTGTAATTAGAATATTTAAATTATAATAACACAAAATACTGAAATTAAAAATTTGTTTACAAATAAGATTTTTAACTAAGTAGAATACGATCACATTTGTGTTAGGTATCATATTTCAGATTTATTTGTTGTTAACACTATCTACCTATTTCCTCCGAACTAAGCATCGCGATTCCCGACGAATGGCCTTGTAAGTTGCAAAATATGGTCGGTCGATCATAGTCAGAATAGGTACTTCACCTAAGTAACTTAATTATCATTTAACAATGTATTTTTTTACTCTTTATTGACAGCCCTTAGTAATCCCGGAAATTCCGCCGTGACTTAGGAAGGGGAAAAGATCCAAGTAATACTAACACTCGCTCGCAGCGATAAAGTTTTATTTAGCTTGCGATCGCAATTTATCTAATTAATAATAATTATGTAGGCTATTAAACGTCGGTAAGCAGTCAATATCAAAGGACTGCAACTTCTGTACGTAGTACTATTATTTATCCTGTGTCATAGTCATCTACATCTCCATCTCCAATAAGAATCTAAATGCAAATGCGTTGTCACACCTGAGGATTAAGATGGAATGCCTATTTATGCCAGATGGTATCTGTGGGTTGGAGTAGCCACTTGCCATCAGGTGGACTGTAAGTTCAACAAACCTCTCAAATCTTTCATTTAATAATAGGTCGGGGAAAAATTTTCTTCGTATTTTGTTTGTATAAAAGTGAAGAAAAAGGAGACGGTCCATTTCGGACCCCACATAAGTACACTACACTATACAGAAAAGCGAAAAATTCTGGGATTTTATTAAAAATAAAATAAAAAACTATAAATGAGAATAGTGAATACCTCCTCACCGTATGTGTGGAAAAGAATCTTTTTGTGACGAACACTTTTTTTCGTTATAAGAAGATTCACATGTGGAAAGAGGTGATGATAGAAGCATATATTTCATAACTGTGAATGAAAGAATGAGGAGCGCAGTGGTAGATACAAGGGTTAACCGGGGAACTAACGTAGGGACAGATCATTACTTGGTCCTATCTCAGATTAATGGTCTATTCAAGCGTTGGCGGCATCGGACATCTGTGTCTACCACTGCAATACAGCATATAAGAATAGAGAAAATACAAGACGAAGTTGTGAAAGAGAAGTATAAATGTAGACTGAGGGAAAATATGAAAGGTTTGGTGGATGCAGCCACCGAAGTATGTGGCGTAAGTAAGAGAACTAATGAGAAGAAAAATAATACGTTGTAGTGAGATGATGAGGAACGGGTGGAAGATGAAGCAATGAAGAGAGCATGGTTAGATTTACTAGCAACCAAAGCTGGTAATTCTGGCGTTATGAATGAAAAATGGCAGAATTTAGACGTCTAAATAAGAAAGTAAAAGAAGTAGTTAAAAGGAACAAGAAAGAACGGATAAGAATGATAGAAGGATATCTGATAACTTCCAGGCAAATATTAAAATGTTCTGGAAACTCGTAAGAACTGCCAGGGGAAATTCAAAACAGCCTAGAATTCATGCTATGCGAGACGAAAACGGATGTATTTTGTGTGACGAAGTTGCGAATTTAAAGAGATGGAAGGAACACTTTAAAAGCGTGTTTATGAGTGAAGAGTCGCCTGAATTAAATGAAATGGAAATTCCGAATGAAGTGGAAAGGAGTATGGAGATAAGTGTAGATAAAATAATGAAAGCAATGAAAAGCATGAAAGCAGGTAAGGCAGCTAGATATATCTATAGAGAGATAGAGTATCACTCGAGATGCTAAGGGCAAGAGAGGCAGTGGTGGCAGGCCTGCTGTACACCTTGTTTAATTTATGTTCGGAATTGAAGCGGGTATCGAAAGACTGGTGTAAAGCAGTTATAGTCCCAATATATAAAGGGAATGTTTTACAGCAGGACTGCAAAAACTACCGTGGTATCAGCTTGCTTAGTACTGTGGGGAAACTGTATGCTAAGGTGTTAATTGAAAGAGTTATGAAAGAAACTGATGGAAAAATTTGGGATGTGCAAACGGGATTTAGAAAGGGAATGGGTTGTACAGATCAAGTCTTTTCCATACGCATGATTGCGGAGAAGTTTTTGTTCTAAAAACCAGAAAGTTTTTTGTGCGTTCATGGACTTGGAAAAGGTTTATGACAAAGTGGACAGGACTGTGTTATGCCAACCACTAAACTCATTTGGGTTGAGCGCTGGTTTGACACAGGCATTAAGGTCACTTTATAGGGACTCTAGTGCTTGTGTCAGGATCAACGGGGTCTACTCTGAGTGGTTCGGCATCTAAAAAGGTGTCAGACAGGGCTGTGTAGCTTCCCCGTGGCTGTTCAACCTATTTATGGACAGTTGTTTGCAAAATTTGAAAGATGAAGAATGTGGGTTAAGATTGGGCTAGTTAACCCTCAAATGCCTTTGATACGCCGATGATCAAGTCATATTTGCGTCATCGGCGGCTGAGTTGCAAATTATGGTTACGTTAATGAACTGGGCATTAAAAGAAAGGGGGATGAAAGTGAACGCAAGTAAGACGAAAGTGATGGTTTTTGAAAGAGAAGAAAGTAAAACATTATGTGAAATAAGAATCGAAGGGGAGTTGATTGAGCAAGTGGATGAGTTTGTGTATTTCGGATGTGTATTTATCAGAGACGGTAGATAGGATAAGAACGACGATTAAATGCAGGAAATAGAGTGAATGGGGCTCTGCACTCTATTATGAAGAATCAGAATGTGTCAAAAAAGGCACGTATGGTAATTCATAATGCTGTGTTAATCCCTACTTTAATGTATGGTAGTGAAAGTTGGGTGTGGCAGAAGAAGCACGAGAGTAGAATACGACAATGACATGGTGAGAAATTGAACAGGATGAGAAAAGTATTAAACAGACAATTAAAATTTCAATTTCTTCACCTCTGAGATCGAAAATTTTTATATTCTTCAAGTTCATAGATGCAGCCAAAACTCGATTGCCTAGGTTAGTCCATGCAACACTATGTGCTGTTTCTGATATTGCTAGCTCAGCAACAGGCCGACCCGGCTCCGACGGAGGTGGAGATGCATTGTCTGAAATAACATTCAAAAATCCTGGTTGATGTAGTCATTAATACATTTTTATAGCACAAATTATAGTACTAAGCAGCTTGAGCAACAGAAATTTATTCAGAATTTGCGTGTGTATGATTTTCAAAAATCTCAGTTAGGAAATTGAGAACACCTTTAACAATAAAAAGTCACACCCACACGCAGTTCACCAGATGGTAAGCGGATACTTTAGCCCAGACATCTTCATATATCTTCGATTCTGAATCAAAACGCAGACACATTGTCACCCCTAGGACTAAGATGGAATGCCTTGTTACCAGTATTGTCTTAAGTTCTCGACACTCATCACACGAAAGGCAGCAGTATTATTCTATTGTTTCACACTGGTATTCTGTGAGAGTGTGGTCCTACCCCTGTCAAGCTAGCCCTGTCGTAGCACAGATGTATACAGCTGCAGCATGGCTCTGCGCCTTAACTTAATAATAATTCTTTATTAAGTTTTATTTTTACTTAACATTAGTAAATATACAAGGTTATTTTTCAAAGAGTACCAAAATTTTATAATTTCAAAATAATATATAATTTCAATTTTTTTTTAAATAAGCTAAAATAGGGCTTCTATTTTTTTAATTATCCGAAATTAAATTTGATATATATACAACTACGCGTAAACGCACTCCTTTGTGTGCGATTCAATTCACAACGTTTTTGCTGACCGATCGGCTTACGAATGTGCTTAGATATTTATGAATGATAATCAGTTAAAATAATGCATTACCACGCATTCTGCATTCAAAAGATAAGAAGGGCAGAATGTTTGATATTTTTTTAATTAATTTTTCTTCACCATTCGCCTATATTATTTATTCCGAACCTTCTCTACAAATTCTATATCATAATCATGGAAGTGGATTATATAACCAGAATGTTCTTTAACTTTACAATACCTGGATAATCATCAGTAGATAAGGATGAACGATGCACATCCCACACCTGTACGCAGCTGTCACTACGGTGTTTATCCAAGGCAACCGCAATGAGGTTGTTTTCATTGTGGTTCCAAGCCACACCATTGCACGGGCGAGCATACTTGACCCCTGGCGATAAGTAGAAAAGCTTTTCTCATAGAACTAATCAGCAATTTTAGCTATTGCTAAAATTTATATAACTGAGATATGGAGACAGAGAGGCAGAACATCATATCCAGATTCAGATTAAAACATGCAGAGGCCCCGTAGCAATACAAGTGTCAGCTGCCTCTCCATTTTTCCTACTTTCTGTATAACATAATGTTGCATTTTTATAAGATCTAAAGTCTTACAAATACCTGGCCAATAACCATATAGGTAGGGCTTTACTAACAACACTTTTTATATAAAATAGCCTTAAATATTATTTTATTAGAATCCCAACTCTGAACTTAGTTTATAGGGAAGTAATTGTGTGGATTATAATCAGTGATCGAAATAGGTAGTACAATTTAGGGTTAATGACTTTAAATGTTGTATTAATATCAGCATCTTCAACTTCCTTCAACCTTCAAGAAAAGAGCTTACTCCTTTCTAAAAGGCCGGCAACGCACCATGCAATTCCCCTGGTGTTTCGGTTGATCATGGGCGGCGGTAGTCACTTAACATCAGGTGAGCCGCATGCTCGTTTGCCCCCTCTTCTATAAAAAAAACTACGCCCGCAAATTTTAATCGTTGGAAATATTTACTTTAGTACAGTATATTTCAATTAGTATAAAGTTCGCACATTATTATTAGTTAACTTATTATAGTTATTTTAATAATTGTAGCTGAGCTTTCTTCCCAGTCGGAATTGGGAAAAATAAATACTAGTATCAATGTGTCACTAAACGTAAAAAATTAAATATCTTATCTCTGGAATAATGGAAAAATGTCTACTTGCTTGACATATGGAATGGCCCAGATTATGCAGTAAAAGTACTAAAAATCTAAAAAGACGACAAATTTTGAATTTTGAATATGTTACCCAAGTTACAAACGTTTTGTAAAAAGTGTGTACTGCCTGAAATTATCGACTCGAGGTAAGCTCGGTCAATGCCGTTGCGGCAAATATTTTTATAATAAAAAAGTATGGAAATTAAAACTGTAAGTACCGATTTTAAAAAATATTGGTTACAGTTGGTTATTTTATTTATTAAAAAACAGGTTGCAACCGTACTATTTATTTATTTATACCCCTATGCTACAGTTAGTTGATATAATCGATTATTAACCAACATCGGTTAACAATAGATTATGGCAAAACAATTAAAATATTTATATGTACTTATTTCAACACTAACAGCCTGGCCACGGGACATTCGCCGTAGCGAAAATTCGCGCGGCGCGAACGGCGAGGCGTCTAGCAACTAAAACAAATGTATAGAAATATACGGACCATGCCACGCGTAGCGGCGAGTGGCGACGCGACCGGCGAAATTTACGCGGCGAATCGCGTGGGCGACTGGCGGCGCGGCGGGCGAATGAAACAAATATATGAATCAGTACGGCGCAAGCCACGGAGTCGGGCGGCAGACGCGGCGAAAACCGTCGAATAGTATAGGGAACAAAATATTTTAGTTGTTTTTGCCGCGAAAAATGCCGGGCCGACAAAAACAACTTAAAATTCTATCCGAATTGACTTTTCAATCTCCAATTCTGGTTGAATATTAACAAAAATATAATCGCTGGTTTCGACACACATTTTGGTATTTACTCGAAATTTTTTTCTAGATGCATTATATTTGTTGTGGAATTCTCCATCTATAACCCAATTCCTATTCAAATCATGCACTCTGCAATCTCTTCCAAATATTATGTCTTGTAACAAAAAACAATTACT